>JAESUZ010003064.1:0-380736 GCA_017311185.1 Proteles cristata cristata | reverse complement strand
GGCTCCCTCTGAGGACACCAGGGCAGGGTCTGTGCCTTGCTCCTTTGAGCGTCCGGGGTGGCCGCTGCCCTTGGCACCGTCCGTCAGCTTTGCCCGTCACTCCAGTCGCTGCCTCCGTGGTCCCAAGGCTTCCCCTGCGTGTGTCTCTCTTCTTACAAGGACATCAGTCCATGCTGGATTCAGGGCCTATCCTGCCCCGTTAAGACCTCATCTTACCCTTCTTTCTTGTCGGCAAAGACCCTGTTTCCAAATAAGATCACGTTCACAGGACCCGGGTTGGGACTTGAATCTCTTTTTGGGGGACACACAGGTCAGCCTTCAGCAGGCGATCACTCAGCACGTTCCCAGCACGGGACGGGTTTCCTCTGAGCAGTGGCTGTCAGTCGTCACCCCTTAAGACCCAGTACAAGGCCCCCGTCTCCCCTCGTCTTCCTGAGCTGAGCTGGGCACCCCTCCTCCAGGCCGCTGGCGCCTACGGTGTGCTGCCGAGTGGGCTCAGCGGACAATGCTTCGTTTTCACTTGTTGCTAAAGCGAGAGCAGGCCCTCTCCCCGGTCAGGGGGGGCCGGAAGGCCTGTTGGGTCCCCGCAGACACCGTCACAGCCTCGTCCCACTGTAACTTAGCTCCAGGATGCTGGCATGACGCGCTCTTGGTGCTCAGATCGCTGCGGAATGAATGCAGATGAGTAAAGACATGAGGAGCTTTTCCAGGCGCGCATGTGATGAGCGGATTTTACTGCGTCTGGATTCCACACCCCCACCCCTCCCCCCACCCGCTTCCTCTTGATAAGAACCTCCCCGTTCTGGCTTTTCCAGGAAGCTCTGTTCCTCAGCCTTCTCCCAGTCTGAAGAGGAGCTGCTCAGGATGAAGCAGGAGGTTCATGGCTGCTTCGCGCAGATGGACAGGAGCCTGGCCCTCCCCAAAATCCGGGCCCGCGTCCTGCTGCAGCAGCTGCGGACCGCCTGGCGAGAAGCAGAGTTCCAGAAGCTGGACCAGGCGCTGTCTGCCCCTGAGCTGCAGGTAAGAGTGACGTCGGTGGCTCCTTGACGGCGGGCGTGGGGCGTCTTTCAGCCCCCCAAGGTGGTGGGCTCTGCCCCCGCCCCCCACGCTGGGGTCCTTTACTGTCACTGTCCTCTGCAGCCATGGCTGCATCCGGCTGGTCCTAGAACCGTCAGGCTTGTCCCAGCCTTCTGCCAGCTCAGACCCGCTCACCTGGGCCCTGCACCCCCTTTCTGGACATGGCTTTGGGAAGATGGGCAGCACCTGGCCTGAGCCGTTTCTTCCCCTCCCACTCCCTCAGCCACACTCAGTGACCCGCTCGGGGTACAAAAGGCCAGCCCCTTCTGTAAAGGGCGTGAGAAGGGTGGATCAGGGAAAGAGAGCCCCTCACACTGGCCCTTGTAAGCGTGATGATGGACACCTGCCTTTTCTGAGCACCTGTTATGTGCCTCACAGGCAGACCACGCTTGGGAGCTGTGTTTGCTCCAGAGACCCCGGAGCAGTCAAGGCTACACGTTCCCTGAGAGCCCCGCCCCGCGTGGCCCTTCCCCTTCCTCACCTGGTCCCTCACTTGCCTACACGTCGCCCCCAGCTCCTCTCTCGGGAAACCGTGGCCTCCCCATCCCCATCTCTCGCCCTGCCGCTGGGGAGCCCAGCCCAAGACAAGACTTTGAACTTGTTGTTTCCTCTGCCGGGAACACGTTTCCCCCAGAATCTCGAGGGTCCAGCGCTTTGTGGTCTCTTTGCACCCCAGCTCAGCTTACCCCACGAGGCCCACCCTGAGCTCCCGGCTAGAGGAACCCCCTCCCCAGGCATTCCTCCGGTGGCTGTGGTCCGTGACTCCACAGAATCGACCCCTGCCTGAGACGCCCTTGTTTCTCAGCCTGCGCCCTGCGCATGTCCCCACTGCAGACCAGCTCTCTGACCTCTTCACCACTCCGTCCCCAGCACCTAGAAAGTGCCTGGCGCATAGTAGGTGTGCAGTTCATTTGGTTGAGGCAGCCAGTCGCCAGATGCACACGAGATGTCAGTCTCCTCAGGCGATGCTGTGTTGAGATTGATAACATATTCAGAGTGCTTCAGCTGACATGATCTCATCCAAGTTCACGGCAATGCCAGGAGGCAGGTTTCTGCACTCACTTTCCAGAAGAGAAAAACACCCAGCAGAGGAAAAGCGGGTTGATAGAGGCAGGCAGGATGTGGGGAAACTGGGCTTGGGGCTGGTATTTTCTGACTTTAAGCCCGCTGCTTTTCCTTTAGGGGAAGGAAAGAAAAATCCATATATCTCCTCACTGAATAAAAAACAGTGCAATGCAGAAACAGCTTGGAAGCTCTCATATTCTTTCACATTTAAAAAAAAAAGGTTTTTTCTTTCCTATTTCTATTCTCAGAAGGGTGCAGGGATACATAAGATGATGGGGGTCAGAAAGTAAGGAACAGATTATCAAAGTTTTTTATTTTTTTTTTCACGTTTTAGAACAGCGATGAAACATATTTTCATATAAGTGCAGCGAAACTTATTTCCATATAAAGTTTCCCCTGCTTTGGGGCTGACCAGGGCCCAATCCTGGCAGGAATTAAGTTTCTGATTCTCAAGTTATTCAAGCTGCTGGGTTTGGAAATAGAGGTGGCCCCGCGCCCTGCCTCCGAGGGGCGGAGGCCCCGAGTGGGAAGCGTCCTTGCTGGATACCCTGTGGGAAATGCACACACAGGCTTGGAGGGGCTGGTGGCCACAGTTGGCTGAGCCTGACTCCTTTCTCGAGGACCCTCCTGGGAAAGCAGAGCTGCTCCGTGTAGCTTCACAAGCACAGGGACCTGTTCCGCCGAGTCCCCTGTGCCCAGGGAAGCTGCCGGGTCCTGGTCCCACCGCCGGGGGGAGGGGAGGGGGGACGCCGGTTAGCTGCGCTGCCTGACCGCACAGCTTTGGCTCTGCCATCTGGAGTCCCCTTTTCTGCCTTTGGTGGACTGAAGGCCCACCCACCGAACTTGTTCAGGAAGATGTCCATCGTCCCCCCCTGCGGCCTCAGGCCCCAGTGCAGCTGCGGGAGCGCCGCTCGGCTCTGGGAGACAAGGGGGTGGGGGGCTGCGCAGACCGCTGGTGGTCACTTCCCTGCCTGTGCTCCGGCCCCTCTAGCCGCAGTCCAAGGCGAGAAAGCCGCGCTCCAAAAGCAAGAGCAGAACAGACCTTCTGAGGAAGTGCATCGAAGATAAAATTCAGCTCTTTGAGGAACAAGTCCCCGAGGACCTGGTTGAGAAGGTCAGTGCTCCTGCCTTTCTGCTCTTCTCCAGCACACGCAGGGCCGACACACCCGTTCCCAGGGCACACAGGGTCCCCGGGCCGTGACTGCCGCTGTCCTGTGGTCCTGCGGCCGGGAACCCCCCCACCCCTCCCCAGACCCTTCCGCCCATCCTGTCCTGTATGGAACTCTCCTCCTCCACCTCCCCACCCCATCTCGGCTTCGTCCCTCGGGCCCGGTGTCTGCTGCCGCCACGGTGGCCGCCGCCTCTGTGCCGCACATTCACCCGCGTTACACTTGGTGCCCCTGCGTGTACCACGCACAGACACGCGGTGTCGTCCACCTTCTTCCCTCTTTCTGGATGAGCCCCGCCGTCGTCCCTTACCCGGGTAAATGAACTTCGTCCTTGGCTGTCCTAAGGTGTCGCTCTGTCCTCAGGTGTCCCCTCCCCTGAGAGGCCTGATCCGATCACCCGGTTCTTCCCCCTCCCTCCTCCTCTCTTATCCTAACTCGTGCCGTACTGTGTGGTCGCTGCCCTGGGCTCCTGAGGCCACAGCGCTGTCCCCGGTGCGGTGTCGACAAACTCTGGGTCTACAGCGGTGACAGACCATCCTGGCCTCCCTCCCGTGGTTAGGGGAGACGGACAGAAAACACTTAAAATTACAGAGCGTGATCAGTCCCATTAGGACACAAAGGAGAAGACATGATGGTGACAAGATGGGGGTGAGGGGAAGTGAGACCGACTGGAAGAGTCCGCGTCAGGTCAGGTCTCTCTGGAGAGGTGACATGGTGCTGTCACTGTGTGGGTGCTCGCCGTGGCCCCCAGCACTCTGCGCAAAGGGTAGGCCCCTGAGAGGAGGGTGCCCAGTGAGCGGCTCTTAACAGACCATCTTTCCGAGCGGCCGTTCCCTCCTGCCCCCGGCCCCGTCCTTGTCCAGGTGGGCTTAGCGCAGCTGTGTTTCTCAGATCGCAAAAGCATAGTCTGGCCGAGAGCCACCAAGCCTGCGCAGGGTGAGAGGTCAGGGGCTCCTTCTAGGGGTGACCAGGCTGGGGTGTCTCAAGGGACTCAGGAGGCAGCACCCCGTTCCCACCCACGTGCTCTGTAAACCTGAGAAGTAGGACACAGACTGGTGTGTAGAGGGGAAAATGTCAGCGTCCTCACTGCTAAGGCTAGCGGCGAAGATGGAGATTAGTGTGAGGCCAGATGGGCTCGCTGGGTGGTACCAGATGGGCTTCCCCTGGGCTCGCGGGGGCGGCCTTCCTGGAGGAGGTGAGCACAAGTGCGCTCTGAGCAGAGCCTGTCCGACTGGTGTGTTGTGGTCACAGTTCACCGAGGGGCAGCCAGGGAGAGGGGTGTGGGGGGGTCATCGAGAGGCAGCGGGGAGAAGGGTGCAGAGGGGCACCCAGGGGCAGTGGGGGAGAGGGGTGTGGGGGGGCCACTGAGAGGCAGCGGGGGAGAAGGGTGCAGAGGGGTGCCCAGGGGCAGAGGGAGAGAGGGGTGGGGGGGCACCGAGGGGCAGTGGGGGGTGCGCTGAGGGGCAGCTGGAGGAGACGGGTGCTGAGGGGCCCTGAGGAGCAGCAGGGGAGGGGTGGGGGGCACTGAGGGGCAGAAGGGGAAAGGGGTGTGGCCGGGCGGCCTGGGTCCCAGTGAGGCATTTCCTCCAGCGCTGCCGTGTCGTGACCCAAGTAACCCAAACCCGTCAGGCCAAAGATGGATGTTGCTGGAGAAGGAAAACTTGGGGTTTGTGTTGGCGGAGAGAGTGGGTGGCCTGGACCTCGGCCAAGCACACGGTGCAGGTTCACGGTGAGCCCAGGGAATCGGCAGCCACGTGAAACGGCTGCTTCGCTGGAGTGCAGGGTGTCCCGAGGGGAGGACAGCCCGCCGCGGTGGAGGGTCTCCCGGGCCAGGCTGAGAAGGTGACCTGAAGCCCGCCGGTCCCATCGACGGAGGAGAGGGACAGGCCGAATGACTGCGGGGCCGTGAATGGTGACGGATGACATCCCGTCCCCACGGAGCCCTGAGCCAGACTCTGCAGCCCACCCTGCCCTGAGTTCACCCCTGTGGTTTCCGTGGGGGGCGCGCATTTGTCCTGGGCACCAGCCAGGCCCTTCACGTGCATGGAAGACGCAGCCCTCTGCCCAGCTCTGGACGGTCCCTGGCATCGTCAAGGGCAACTTACGTTTCGTTTTTGTCCTGTGCACTGATTTAAGAACTTAACTCCCCTCTTGAAATACAACAGCCCTTCAATAAGAATAGTGCTCATTTATTTTGTTTGCTTTTGAGTGCCTGCGGCCCCAGGCACCTTGCTCAGGACTGTTGTGTCCAAATACGTTCCTTATATGTGCCGGGCATGCATATGACACACAACAGAAACACATTTTATGGATACATAAGTAAGAGCTAAGCAGTCTGAGAGCTAAGTTCGTCACATGTGCCCCTGCATTTTGTCACCACACATCCCATAGAAGAAGCCCCATGAGGAGCACCTGGGAGGCTCAGTGGGTTAGGCATCTGACTTCAGCTCAGGTCACGATCTCTCGATCTGTGAGTTCAAGCCCCGTGTCGGGCTCTGTGCTGACAGCCTGGAGCCTGGAGCTACTTCTGATTCTGTGTCTCCCTCTCTCTCAGCCTCTCCTGCACTCATGCCTCTGTCTCTCTTTCTTTCAAAACCAAATAAATGTTAAAAAAGATTAAAAAAAACGTATGAGTGTCCTTTTGAGAGACGGAGTCTGACGCACAGAGAGGTGAAGTAACTCCAAGGTCACACCCCGGCCGTCTGGCTTCAGACCCCGTGTTCTTGCTTCCTCTCTAGCCTGTGTCTCGTGCAGTCCGTGTGCTCAGACCCTCCCAGCCCCGCTAGGAAGCAGGAGCACGCGATGTCCCTGTTTTACAGGTGCGGCAGCCGGGTCCCCAGCAGTTAGCGAAAGGGCTCGGGCTGGTGCAGGCATCCGGCTCCCAGACCTCCTGCCCCTCGCCCTGGTGCTTCCTCTGTGTCCAGTGCCCTGGTCAGGATCGACAGGGAATATTCTCACCGGATGTGGTTACCTCCCCTGGTTGTGTGACGCGGGACACACACGCCTTGGCTCCCGCATCTGTAAAACGAGGATTGTGACGATGATAACCGTGTAGTTAACAGATAGAAAGGGTTTTAGCTCTGCGTGGGCTACAGTGCTAGTTTTGCCCATGATGGGGCAGCTCTGGGTGTGTGCACCAGAACCCAGAGAAAGGTAGACGGGACGCGTTCGTCAGCTGTAACCTTTTAATGACAGGCCATCTTCGCAGTTGGCCATCGCACTGTGGCAAGTGCCGATGGAATACGCGCTCTCGAGTCAGCGGCTTTGACGGTCCTCCCGCAGTCGATCGACCTCCTCTCTCAGCACCGGAGCCACAGTGGTTCAGATTTGTCATTTGCAGGGTGCTGCGGATTGAAATGACAGCCCTCGGTTTGAGGCCCAGCAGCTGAGAGGGGTCCGATTGTGTCCCGGGACTGGGAACGTGCAGCTGGAAGGAGGGACTGGGTCACAGACCCACGGCAAAGCCGCAGTCTGGCCGGCAGTGTGGGGTCCCCAAAGGGACCCTGGCTTCCCTGTTGGGACACTGGAGGCACCTGCTGGGTGACCCCTTTCCTTGCCAGAATCCGAGTCAGCGATCCCCATAACCTCCCCCCGTAAACTCAGTCCCAGGTGGACATGTGCCTTGTCTAGAGGCTTCCATCTGAAGAGGTTGGGAGAATCGCCCAAGGTCACACCGTCAGTGCGTACTGGAGCTGGAGGTGAACGAGGCACATCTGCCTCCATCCGCCATGCCCCTCCGTCACCATGTTGGGGCCCAGCTGGGACCGTAAGCAGGCTCAGCCTCCCAACGTGGCTCTCTGGTGCCCTTCCCGTGTCCCCCTTGCCTTTCTTCCGCTTCTTTCCCTGCCCCTCTCGTCTCTCCCACCCTTCAATTTCCTTCTGCGTCCTCTAGGGAACGTTTTGTGGGCTGCCTTCTCTGGGCCCGCGGGTCTCCGGTTTTCTGCTCTTGAGATGTTCACAGTCTTGGGTGAGCGGCCACTTTGCGCGTCAGCCATTTGGAGATTCACAACCCGCTTTCAGGTAGAAAATCCACCCTGCTGATCTGAGCTCCGCCTCGGGCGAGTGGCTGGTTGGCTCACAAAGAGTCGTGCGAATGATGTGGGGAGACAGACCGACAGACAAGGGTGGGCTTCCCGCCTGACCACTTTTTCTCTACAGCTGAGGCGCTAATGGAGTGAGGAGTCTGCTCTGGTCACCGGCAGCTGCCTGGGGGCAGGAGTGTGCCTGCGATCAGAAATGGGACTCAGGCAGGGACCCCTAGACCTTCCGATGGGCTCACTGTAAGCTCACAGATACATCATTTCACACCTGACCGACTCTGGAGGGCATACACTTTTTGGAATAAGTTAATCTAGTTCCTAATAACTTTCTGTTATGATGGCATGAAACGTACAGGTTAATTGGAGAATTGGCATGCGATCCCCCAAAAGGCAGAATGTTTCTTTTTTTTTTTTTGGATCTTCTCTTCAGGGTCGTTAGGATTTACAGTTGTTTCTGTAAGTAGGGTGACCATATGTCTCGGTCTGTTGGGACAGTCCCAATGCCTTTCCCGTTAGCTCTTTTCAGTCTCAACTTTCTGATAAAACATATGGTCACCTTATATGAGAAGGATTTCCTTGTGGTGATTCCTAGTTACATTATAGGTTTGCTCACAGTTGTGAATGGTAACCTATTTTCTTCTTTTTTAATCTTTTACTTTTTTTTTTGAGAGAAAGAGAGTGCATGCACTTGCAAGTGGGGAAGGAGAAGAAGGGAAAGAATCTTAAGCAGGCTCCATGCTCAACGTGGAGCCTGATGTGGGGCTTGAGCCCATGACCCAGGGATCATGACCTGAGCCAAAATCAAGAGCAGACAGACGCTCAAACAACTGAGCTACCCAGGCCCCCCTATGGTAGCCTATTTTCAATTATGTTGTTGACGTATTCAATACTGGTGTAAAGAAATGTTATTTTATAAGTCTTTCTAGAGTGTCTTTTTTCTATCTCTGGAGCCAGACATCTGAGTTCAAGTCTGAGGTCTGCCACTTGCCAGCTATGTGACCTTGGACAAGTTTCTTACTGTTCTGTGCCTAGTAGACTCGTCCTTCAAGTGTGGATACTAGAAGCACCTGCCTTTTAGGATTGTTAGAATTTACCTGCGCTTCTGTTGATTTTCTGCATCATCAGTCATCATGTCGACAAATAATTGCAATTTCGTTGCCTCCCTTCTAAGCCGATGCCTCATTTCTTCTTCTTATTAGTGTTTCCATGTCCTGGTCTGCTGGTTCCACATATCTCTTATTTCCCCTGATGGGTTTTCCCCTGGGTTGTGGATCCCGTTTTCCTGCATCTTTGTGTGCATGGTAATTTTTGATTAGATGCTAGGCATTGTACGTTTTACATGCTGTGTACCAGACTTTGTGTCATTTTCTTTAACAGTGTTGGAGTTTTGACGTGTCATTACATTGTTTAGGATTCATTTTATCCTTGCCAGACATGCTTTTAGGCTTTGTTAGGTTGGATCCAGAGCTGCCTTTAGTCAAGAGCTAGTTTATCACTATTACTGTGGTAGCACCCATCTCCCTGATGCCTGTGTGCTTTTTTCACTCTGGCTAAAAGGAACACTGACTCCTCCCAGCTCACTGTGAGCTCCAGAAATTGCTATCCCTGTTATTTTTGGTGGTTCTTCTCCTGGTCTGGTGCAGTTTTGTTTTGTTTTGTTTTGTTTTGTTTTGTTTTGTTTTTTTCCAAGCATGTTCAGCGCTTAGCAAAAGCCTTGAGGACACTGGATCTCTGGAATGTTCTCTCTCTCTCTGCAGCTCCCTCCTCTTTGGGACTCTGCCCTACAATTTCTAGGCACAGTGGCCTTCCAAACTCTGATTTTTTTCTCTTAACCTGGTGCACCTGCTGGGCTCCTCATCCGATGTTGCATCCTAGGAACTGCATCCAAGCAGTAAGCTGGGGCAGCTGTGGGGTCACTGTGTCCATTTCCTTCCTCTCGGGTTCCCAGTCCTGCACTCCCTCTTGCCTAGTATCTGAAAACTATTGCATCATATATGGTATCTGGTTTTCTGGTAGTGGGAGAATAAATCTGTTTCCAGTTCTTCCATCCTGGCCGGAAGTAGAAATTTTTGATCTATCCCTTTGTCATTGGGTTTGAATTTTACCCTATTTTAAAAAGTTTTTTCTGGGCTCCTGGGTGGCTCAGTCAGTTAAGCGTCCGACTTTGGCTCAGGTCCTGATCTCACGGTTTGTGGGTTCGAGCCCCGCGTCGGGCTCTGTGCTGACAGCTCAGAGCCTGGAGCCTGCTTCGGGTTCTATGTCCCTGCTGGCGCTCTGTCATTCTCTCTTTTTTTCATAAATAAATAAACATTTAAAAAATTGTTTTAAGAAACTATGGTGGGGATTATCTCCTGTCATTGCATGATTCCTTTTTGACAGGCAAAACTGAGACTCAGAGAGGGTAAGCAACTTGCCTAGGTGACACACCTAGTTAAATGTTAAGTTTATATGTAATAGATAACAGATCCATAAATAAAACAGAGCTATGCTGACTAATTTAAGGCTGTACCCTTGATTTGTTTGAGATTTTTGCACTGTGATTATTTAGCTGATGGAGGGGTTGGTACTGCCTCTCCTGTTGTAGAAATCAACTGTCTTATCTCTAAATGTAAGCACTAATAATGTTTATTTAGTGCTGTGGTATTTCACTTAATAAATATTAACTCAATGCCCCTTTACTGAGTCTACTACCTTCCTGACCCAAGATGGGGGAGAGAGTCTTAAATTTTGAATGAATCCCACAAAGCATGGGTGAAACTGATCTGCCATGTCCCAGGGCCAGCCTCCAGGCTACAAGTACACACTTATATCTAAATAGCATTTCATCGAGGTGCCTGGGTGGCTCAGTCTGTCAAACGTCCGACTTCGGATCAGGTCCTGATCTCTGGGTTCGTGAGGTTGAGCCCCTCATCGGGTTCTGTGCTGACAACTCAGAGCCTGGAGCCTGCATCGGATTCTGTGTCTCCCACTCTGTCTCTCTGTCCCCTTCCCCCCACCACTTGAACTCTGTCTCTTTCTCTCTCTCAAAAATAAATGGTAAATAAATAAATGATAACAATTTATCCACCTTCTCCTCCCAGCCTTTGGACACGAGATTCCTGATGTGACCATTGTTTCCACATGTGACTAAGTGAGGGGCATCATGGCCAGTCCATCCCTTGCTCACTTTGCTCCAAGGAGGGTGTTTCCTGGGTGTGACTGGTGGGATTAAAGAGGGCTTTGGGTGCGTTCTAAGCAGCTGCCTCCTCTCTCTTGGGGAGCCAGCCTGCCTGCGCCTGCGGGAGGCCCCATTCTCTGTCGGGATGGGATGCACTCGTCGGGGAGGCCTACCATCTGGGGTGTGTATTCCTGCAGACACCCCAACACCCCTGGGCCGCAGTCTCCAGCGTGCTTCTCATCGGTGTTAAAGCTGAGGTTTGGCGTCACTCTGGCTCACCTACACTTCTAGTTGTTTCCTCCCAAACCTGAGCAGGGTGGGCCACGGCGTCTCGAACCCCTTCAGTGCCAATAATTCTCTTCTGGCTAACGGAGGTGGGGGTTGATTTTATTTTGCATTTAAAGGACATCACAGCCCCTAGAAGAAAGTGCCTTTTAGAAATGCACTGGGAAGCGAGTCAGAGGCACGTGTAAGGAGGTGGTTTGAACTTCCCATTTAAAATAAGAGTATTTAGGGGCTCCTGGGTGGCTCTGTCAGTTGGGCATCTGACTTCAGCTCAGGTCATGATCTTGTGGTTCGTGAGTTCGAGCCCCTCATTGGGCTCTGTGCTGATATCTCAGAGCCTGGAGCCTGCTTCGGATTCTGTGTCTCTCTGTCTCTCTGCCCCTCCCCTGCTCATGCTCTGTCTCTGTCTCTCTCTCTCTCTCTCTCAAAAGTAAACACTAAAAAAATTTTTTTTAAATGAGAGTACTTAACAGCGTATTATTTTGAAAGTGAATTTTTATTACTTTAGTTAGCTTGAATATTTAATGAAGCCTGTCACAGAAATGCAAACTCGTATCCTTTCCCAGGGCCCTTTTTATTTTATTTTATTCATTTATTTTATGTAATTTATTGTCACATTGGTTTCCATACAGCACCCAGTGCTCATCCCAACAAGTGCCCTCCCCCATGCCCATCACCCCCTTTCCCTGTTCCTCACCCCCTTCAGCCATTCAAGAGTCTCTCATGGTTTGCCTCCCTCACTCTCCCCAACTATTTTCCCCCTTCTTCTCCCCAACGGTCCTCCGTTAAGTTCCTCCTAATCCTCCTGTATGTGCAAACATACGGCATCTGTTCTCTGCCTGACTTATTTTGCTCAGCATAACACCCCCTGTTTCCATCCATGTTGCAACACATGGCCAGATTTCGTTCTTTCTCATTGCCATGTAGTATTCCATTGTATAAATAAACCACATCTTCTTGATCCATTTGTCAGTTGATGGACACTTAGGCTCTTTCCATGTGTTGGCTATTGTTGAGAGTGCTGCTGTGAACATTGGGGCCCATGTGCCCCTATGCATCAGCACTCCTGTGTCCCTTGGGTAAATGCCTAGCAGTGCTATTGCTGGGTCATAAGGGAGTTCTGTTAGATTTTTGAGGAACCTCCACACTGTTTTCCAGAGGGGCTGCAGCAGTTTACGTTCCCACGAACAGTGTAGGAGGGTGCCCGTTTCTCCACATCCTCACCAGCATCTGGAGTCTCCTGATTTGTTCATTTTAGCCACTCTGACTGGCGTGATGTGGTATCTCAGTGTGGTTTTGATTTATATTTCCCTGATGAGGAGGGATGCTGAGCATCTTTTCATGTGTCTGTTGGCCATCTGGATGTCTTTTTTGGAAAAGTGTCTATTCATGTTTTCTGCTCATTTCTTCACTGGATTATTTGTTTTTCGGGTGTGGAGTTTGGTGAGTTCCTTATAGATTTTGGATACTAGCCCTTTATCTGAGATGTCATTTGCAACTATCCTTTCCCATTCCATCGGTTGCCTATTAGTTTTATGGATTGTTTCCTTTGCCGTGCAGAAGCTTTTTATCTTGATGAGGTCCCAATAGTTCATTTTTGCTTTTGATTCCCTTGCCTTTGGAGATGTGTCAAGTAAGAAATTGCTGCAGTTGAGCAATTTCCTGCTTTCTGCTCTAGGGTTTTGATGGTTTCCTGTCTCACATTCAGTTCCTTCATCCATTTTGAGATTATTTTTGTGTGTGGTGTGAGAAAATGATCTAGTTTCATTCTTCTGCGCGTTGCTGTCCAGTTCTCCCAGCACCATCTGTTAAAGAGGCTTTTTTCCATTGGATAAAAATGGAAAATCATGCTTTGTCAAAGATTAGTTGGCCATACATTTGTGGGTCCAATTCTGGGTTCTCTATTCTATTCCATTGGTCTATGTGTCTGTTTTTGTGCCAATACCATACTGTCTTGATGATGACAGCTTTGTAGTAGAGGCTAAACTCTGGGATGGTGATGCCTCCCGTTTTAGTTTTCTTCTTCAATATTACTTTGACTTTTCGGGGTCTTTTGTGGTTCCATGAAAATTTTAGGATAGTTTATTCTAGCTTTGAGAAGAATGCTGGTGCAATTTTGATTGATACCACATTGAAAGTGTAGATTGCTTTGGGTAGTATTGACATTTTAACAGTATTTATTTTTCCAATCCATGAGCATGGAATATTTTTCCATTTCTTTGTGTCTTCTTCAATTTCCTTCATAAATTTTCTATAGTTTTCAGCATACAGATCTTTTACATCTTTGGTTAGGTTTATTCCTAAGTATTTTATGGTTCTTGGTAAGTTGTGAATGGGATCAGTCTGTATTTCTCTTTCTGTTGCTGAATTACTGGTGTATAAAAATGCAGCCAATTTCTGTACATTCTTTTAGGATGGAAACCCTCTCTGCAGGCACATTCTAACTGTACTGGAATTAACAAATTAAACTTGTCAAAGAAGAGGAAAAGATTTTGGAGAATCTTGCTTTTCTTAATCCCACTGCCCACATGGCTCATAGAGCACACAAGAAAGGCTTTACGTCTCCCCCACTTTAGGTCTGAATTTGGAGAAATAAAACTGGAGATACTCCCATGGCCGCCTCATTATGCCCTGCACTTTCGCAGGGGACGGCATTCAGGGTATTTGGGCCACCACGCCTCCAAGGACAGGGTCGATTGAGGCTGTTTGGAGGTCACGGGGACAGGAGACCTGAGCTCACGGCCGGTGTGTAAGGGCACTGCTCCTCCCGCTCTGGGTCACACGCCCATCACTCGTGTTTCTCCTCTGGCGAACTCTCCGTGGGTTTGCCGAAGCCCTTCCCATGACCTCGGGGTGTGTAACTACGTCACAACTTGAGCTGCGGCCTTTAAATATGAGCAGGCTAGTGTATGGCAATTACATCTCAGTAAAGCTTTTTAAAAAAATGCCATGTGTTGGGAGGTATTATTATTCCCATTTTACAGACGAGGAGATACAGTCATACGTGGCTTAGTGGATTGGCCCGAGGTTACAAGCTAGTAAGTGACAGAGCTGGAAACCGTAAGAGACAGAGCTCTGGAGCCCATGGCCTCAGGCTTCACCCCTGAGCCTACGTGGGTCCTCGGTCAGGAGCTCTTTCGAGGTCAGATCCGTGTCTCGCTCATGTTTGCCTCCGCCAGGCCCCGCCCCCTCTCCCAAGCGCATCACACATTCCTTTATATTGTACCTACTTGGTGCTCATTAATTATTTTTCGGAATGATGAACAAAAGCATAAATGGACTTTCTGCGTGTAAACGTGCAGTAAGAAAGTAGCTGTGCGAAAAAGGCATTTGCAGGAAGACTGCAAAGATCCAGGAGGCACTTTGGAGACCCTGGGGCCCCATGAAGAATCATCAGACACCGCTCCTGGGGTCCCATTCTCCCGAGGTGTCACCTGGTCTTGGAGGATGTAAGACCACCGTATGAGCTGTGTTGGCACGTCGCTGGGTATGGCTCCAGGCCAGCCCCAGGGGGACCCAGGTGTGATCTGCAGTTGCCATGGAAACCCATCAGGGGGCAGCGGGCTGTCACCTGGTTCTCCAGGTTAGGGCAAGGGGGGTCTAGGAGCATCCTCTTGAGAACAAGGCTTCTTGTTCCGGTTTGAGCTGGGAAGTGAACGTCCGTCTTGCAGAGCAACTTTGTCCCTTCTGTGCCTTCCTGCCTCTGGCGCCCGATGTTCGTGGGCTTTTCCCCAAACTAAACATGCAGGTGCCTAATGTGTGTATCTTTGCAGAACCTGCCTTCCGTTTGAGGCTCCTCTCTGCTCTCTGAGGCTTGTCAAAGGCCCTGCCTCACCAAGAAGTGGTTGTAGCGCCCGCCCCCCCCGGACCCCCCTGACAGAATTTCCTTCCCCAGCCGACAAGCTGTCTGTTCATTTGGGGAACTTTGCCCCTCTTCCCCCCATCAGACTTTTTCCTGAAGGTCAGGTTGTAGAGGTGAAAGCTGAGCTTTTCAAACTGGGCCTTGCCTGCCTCCAAGGGACACGTGGATAGACCTGGGAAGGCTGTGGAGCCATGGGAGACCTGAGGTCGGCCCCCTATGCAGGCCCCCACGTCACATAAATATTCTTCTCTGTGTCAGCCACGTCAGACCTCTCTGAACATAAGCATATGAATATCAAAAATAGATTACATGAACAGAAACCTGTGGGGCTCAGTCGTTTAAGCATCCGACTTCAGCTCAGGTCATGGTCTCACGGTTCATGAGTTCAAGCCCCACGTCAGGCCCTGTGCTGACAGCTCAGAGGCTAGAGGCTGCTTCTGATACGGTGTCTCTTTCTCTCTCTGACCCTCTCCCACTTGCACTCTGTCTCTTTCTCTCAAAAATAAAATAAACATTAAAAAAATTTTTTAAGGGGCGCCTGGGTGGCTTAGTCGGTTGAGCGTCTGACTTTCACTTAGGTCATGATCTCACAGTTCGTGGGTTCGAGCCCCGCGTCGGGCTCTGTGCTGACGGCCAGCTCGGAGCCTGGAGCCTATTTCAGAGTCTGTGTCTCCCTCTCTCTCTGACCCTCCCTTGCTCATGCTGTCTCTCTCTCTCCTAGAAATAAATAAAAAAATATTTTAAAAAAATAAATAAATAAATAAAAAATAAAAAAAAATTTTTTTAAACTAGGTTACATGGCAGAAAACCAAATTCTACAAAGTTTTTCAATATTTTTTTATTGTGGGAAAATATAGAAGGCATGAAATTTACCATCTTACCCACTTTGATGTGTGCAGGACAGTGGCCTTAAGGACAGTCACACTGCTGCGCAAAGGGTCCCCACCATCCGTCTTCCCAAACTGAACCTCTGTCCCCATGAAACATCAACTCCCCGGGCCTCAGCCACACACCATCTGCTTTCTGTGTCTGTGAACTTGACTGCCCTAGGAAGCATGCAGTCTGTTCTTTTGTACCTGACTTATTTCACTGAGCACGATGCCCTGTGTGGTTTAGCCTGTGTCTGATTTTCCTTCCTTTTTAGGGCTGTGTGATACACCACCCGTTGACGGGCACACGGGTTACTTTTACCTTTGGTTTTGCGAATGAAATTCCACACACTTTTTTTTTTTTTTTAAGTAATTTTTTAAAGTCTTTATTTTGAGAGAGAGAGTGTGTACAAGTGGAGGAGGAGCAGAGAGAGAGAGATTCCCACGCAGGCTCTGTGGTGTCTGCTCAGAGCCTGACGCGGAGCTCAAACTCACAAACCGTGAGATCATGACCTGAGCCGAAACTGAGTTGGACGCTTAACCGATGGAGCCACCCAGGCGCCCCGAAATTCCACACACTTTTAAAGACTGAAGGAAGGACTTCACTGATATGTGTTCAAGCAGGCTGCTCTTTGGCTTGTGGGGTCCCTGTGAGGGGAGGGGGTGCAGATTTACAGGGACCTGCCTTCGGGGACTCAGGGGGCGGCTGTGAGAGCCATCAGGCCCCCTTGTTCATGTGGCATCTTTTCTGGAGCAAATGTAAGAGGCAGTGGATGCAGAGCAGACACACAGGGGTCAGAATGAGCCGCCTGGTTGTGGGACTGAGCCGAGTGGATGGATGCCCTTGTCTGGAGTTTATGGAGCCCCTGGGTGCCCGGCCCTCTCCTGGAGGGTCTCAGGTCGCAGCTGGGTCAGTGGTGCGTTGCGGGCCAGCACAGAAGGAAGAAGGGCAGAGACGAGAGCGACAAACACGTGCTCGGTGAGGACACTTCTAACAGGGTAGTTGGAACCAGGCACGGAAGGACAAATAGCAGACCTTCGGGAAAGCGAGGGTGCCGGGCATGTCAGTCCCGCGGGGAGCCCTGGCGGTAGGCGCCCCGGCACCCGGGAAGGGTGGAGGCCCAGGGGTGCGGGCAGGGGGTGCAGAAGAACAGGTCAGACTTTGCAGGCGTACCTCCAGCTGGGATCGGAGTGGGAAGGGGCTCGGAGCTGGTGGGAAGCTCAAACTTTTATCCTCTGGATGGGACTCTCTGGACCTTCCAGAGTGATGGGTGTGGAGCAAACGGCCAGACTCTGGAAGCCCCGGCGAGGCGAGTCTGCAGGAGCAGAGATGCCCGTGGTCCTAATTGCATGCTGCATTTCCAGTGTTGCTTGTTTGCAAGTACTGGACGCCTTCCGGAGCCCCGAGCCAGTGGCTGGGCGGGGTGCCCTCTGGAAGCCCTCTCTCCGTGCTCGCCGCCCCCCACTTACCTGCGTGGCTTGTGGCCTTCTGTCCCCAGGTCCGCGGGGAGCTGCTCCGGGAGCGCGTGCAGCAGCTGGAGGCCCAGGAGGCACGCTTCGCAGAGTCCCTGGTGTCCCTGCAGTTCCAGAAGGCCGCCAGGACAGCCCAGACCCTGAGGGTGTACACCGCCCTCCTGAGCATCCGGGACCTGCTGCTGGAGGAGCTGACTGAGTCAGAGACCCTGACCAAGTTGGCCTGTGAGCAGATCCTGGGGTCGCAAGGCCTTGTGAGTGCGGGGGCTCGGGAAGGAAGGGGGATCAGCGGGGTGGGCTCCTCCCACCCACCAGTGGGTGGTTGCCTGCCCTGTCTACACTGCAGGGTCACAGGGAGGATAAGCGAGAGAACTTACAACCCTGAGGCTGCGCAATTGCATTGCCCCTGAGAAGCAAACCTTTTGAATTGTGAGATTTTTTCACACCTCTCAAACCAGGATGTGTCTTTCACATCCATATCGACATCAACATTGGATATCACATCGATATCCAAATGTGATACAACTTTCTTCTGAGGGGGTAAAAGCAATCTCAGCATAAGACTGAGAATAAAAAAAGTAAGACACAAAAAGCAGATGGGGCGAGGGGGTGGCGCCTGGGTGGCTCAGTCAGTTAACTGTCCATCTTCGGCTCAGGTCATGACCTTGCAAGTTCTGAGTTCAAACCCCACGTAAAAGCAGCTCAGAGCCTGGAGCCCGCTTTGGATTCTGTGTCCTCCTTTCTCTCTGCCCCTGATTGACTTGTTCTCTGTCTCTCTCTCTCTTAAAAATAAATAAACATTAAAAAATAAATAAAAAATAAAGCAGATATTGACAGGGTGCCTGGGTGGCTCAGTTGGTTAAGTGTCCAACTTCAGCTCAAGTCATGACCTTCCAAGTTTGCGAGTTGAACAGCAGGTTCGTCATTCACAGAGAAATACAACTGGAAAATAACAGTGTGGCTTTGAATTAATGGCACCTTAGAGGCAGTGAAATACTGCACTCTTGTTTACGTACATTTGTACGGTTATTCCTACAGGCTGCATTTTTTCAAGGTGCAAGAGGTGTGTTCGTGAACGAAAGCTATGAGTGTAACTGTTTTGAGGACTAACCTTAGGCCCTTTAAGAGTATGTTTTAGAGTTCCATTTGTTATGATGATGCCTATAGAGAGGAAAAGGAATTCAGGCTTGTTGGGTGCTCAGTACATCCAAGCAAGCGCTAACTAGCTGTGAATGGGGATACTCTCATTTAAGCATTAATAATTCTTAAGCATGCATTAGAAAATGACCCATTAAGCACGACTGATTATAAGTTGCAGTATAATGCTGCGCTGCTTGACCTTTATGCTCTCTGTCACACATTGTATCAGTTAATTATTACACTGTTTTGTGAAGTAGGTACTGCTGTTAAATCCAGTTCTCAGGCAGAGAATCTGAGATTATGGCAGGTCAAGTTCTTTGTAAAGTCCACATGGCTGATAAATAAATGCCAGGAGCGGAATTCAATCGGTTTCTGACTTAAACCCTCTAGGTCACATTCATGGACTATCCCCTTGATCTTGCCAGTGGGGGTTCCCATTACTTCCAAAAAAAGTTCTTTTACATTTATTTATTTTTGACAGAGTGAGACAGAGCATGAGTGGGGGAGGGGCAGAGAGAGAGAGGGAGACACAGACTCCAAAGCAGGTTCCAGGCTCTGAGCTGTCTGCACAGAGCCCGACGCGGGGCTCAAACCCACGAACCGTGACATCATGACCTGAGCCGAAGTTAGACACTTAACTGACTGAGCCACCCAGGCACCCCCCATTATATCTTTTTAAAAGTCCTAAATAACATTATATTCTGAAGATCCCAGACCTCCTTTTCCCATAAACATTATGCGTCCTGCATTATGACCGTAATTACGACAGTTATTTCTATTAGGGATAGAAAGATGTAGAAACAGCATCCCAGCACAAAACATCTGGATGCTAAATAAAAAAAAAATGAACATACTTCTTAACGCTTTGTGAGTTCACAAGAGAATGTGGAAAATTTCCAAAGGCCAAGGATACCCTGGGGAAAGCAAATCCAGAGGCCAAAATCCGGGGACAAAGACTGAAAGCTACAACCCCTGGATTTGGGGTGCATTTGGGGGGATAGGGGATGAGGCTGGGGGTGTCCTGAGGGGGTAAGGCACCCAGTGAGGGTGTGGGAAGAACAAGTCACCTGCTGTCAAAGGAGTCACCAGGGAAACTTGTCCCTCCCACCCCACCCCCACCCCAGGCTCTGCTCCACGGTACGGGGAGTGGGGGAGTTAGGGGATAAGTTGGGGAGAGGAATCTCCCCATGAATTTGTAGTCAAAGGCTCCTGCTGCTGCGAGGAAAGAATCCAGAAGTACTGTAGCGCTCCAGTCAGGAAATCTCTAAGCTGATACATTAAATTAAACTGGCTATAGGTTGAATGACTGCTCAGGTGCATGGCCAAAGCAAATCCTCTCCAGAGAAAAATACCATCAATCTGGGCAACTTGCGATTTTCACAGATCAATTTCAGCCAAAGAAGGCTGAAGTCGATTACGTTTCAGACTCCCCAAACACGTAAGCGAGACAAGACGATGTATATATCAGAGAGACAAAACCCAGCAGATTAACATCCTTACAGACGTGGGATGCTCGGAGTATTGTATAGACTAAAAATCGTGATTTATGAAATTATATTAAAAATTAAAGGTAATAACCAAAATGATTTTAAAATTTCATTCTCCTGGAGAGCAGAGCGAGTCTCACAAGACCCAAGATAATGGAAAGAAAACATGATAGACCAGCAGGGACAAATCTGTCATGATCATGGAGGATTTCTGCACACCCCTCTGTCTGGGGTTGGTCGATGAGACACAGGGAGAGATGCTGATGAACGGAGTAACCCATTCGTCAACCTGTATTTAATACATACCTACAGAATCTTACAGCCAGCAATTAACAAACACCTCTTCTTCGGCACACGTTGGAACAGTTAATAAACAATTAACAATTATATAATATCATTTTGACCACCTTTTTGAAAAAAGAGCCCATCTTGCCTCCTCCCAAGCAATTAAATTCAAATCCATTTAAGAAAAGATAAAAAAAAAAAAAAAAGAAAAAGAAAAGATCATCACTCAAAGTCTATACTTTGGAAGTTTTAAAACTTACTACGAATAAGTCATTGGTCAAAGAAAATCATAATGGAAACTTCTAAAAGTGTTGAACAGAAAAATAATGTAAATAATGTAAATGCAACATATTAAAATTTGTGGGATTTTGGCTCAAGTAGTTTTTTAGCTCTGAGGGAAATGAATGCTCTAAGCTTATATTAGAGAAAAAAGGCTCACAATTACGATCATGTGAAAAGCTAGAGGATAACAATGACAAATTAATCTGTAGAAAGAAGTAAATAAATAAATAAATAAAATTAAAACCTCATAAGTAAAATTTTAAAAACTGCCAAAATCCAACCAAACAAAGCTGTGATGGAAAAGGTTAATAAAGTGAAGAGATGAATTTTCTGGAAAAAAAAGTCTAATAAAATATACAAAGCTCTGACACAGTGACCATTTAACAAAGATAAGGGACAAATAAATAATAATGTTTTTATTTATTTATTTTAATGTTTATTTTTGGGAGAGAGAGACAGAGAATAAGTGGGGAGGGACAGAGAGGAAGACATAGACTCGGAAGCAGGCTCCAGGCTTTGGGATGTCAGCACAGAACCCAACCTGAGGCTCGAATTCATGAACTGTGAGACCATGACCCGAGCCAAAGTTGGATGCCCAATCAATTGAGCTGCCCAGACACCCCAGTTTTTATTTATTTTTGAGAGAGAGAGAGAGACAAAGTACGAGTAGGGGAGGGGCAGAGAGAGAAAGGGAGACACAGAATCTGAAGCAGGCTCCAGGCTCTGAGCTGTCAGCACACAGCCCAACACAAGACTCGAACTCGTGAACCACGAGATCATGACCTGAGCTGAAGTCAGGCACTTAACCGACTGAGCCACCCAGGCACCCCAGGACAAGTAAATAATAAAAAGTAACATGCCTATAGATGAAGTAGAGTTTTTAAAAACAAATCTCTATCAACAGTTTCATGTAGATGGACTTTCATATAGACGGACTTGCAAACTGAAATGAAATGGAAAAATTTCTAGAAAAAGCATAAATCGTCAAAATGGACTCAAGTAGAAGTCTGGATATAACCATATTGCCATGAAAGAAATTGATTCCGTAAATAAGAAGTCTGAGACATGCAAAAATGCACCTACCCTGATAGTTTTATAGGTGAGCCCAACAAAATTTTCCATCTCATATACACATTATTCCTGATGTTAGAAAAATAGGGACTATCCCCCATTTTGTGACGCTCAGACAGCCTTTATACCGAAACCAGTATTGCGAGCTTAGATGTACAATTTGTAAACAAAAATTACTAACATAGCTCAGCCGTCCATGAAATAATTAGTACAGCATGGCAGGTTGAATTATTTTCCCCCAGGAATAGAAGGTTGGTTTAACCTTAAAATATCCATTTACAAAGTTTGCCAGATTAGCTGATTAAAGGAGAAAAGAAAAAACTAGTGTGATCGTTTCGGTATAACGGAACAAGTCTCTTATTGAATTCAACATGCAGCCAAAACCGCAAAAGTTCTCAGCAAATTAGTGACCGGAGGGAATCTGTACAGGATATTTACCCCAAATCCACAGCAAGTATGATGAGAGGTGATGGGGACCGGGGCAGGCATGGCCCCGAATTATAGGTGAAGGATGTGAATGAAGCTTTCAGAGGAAAGCCAGGTCGAGGTCGTCTGTCGATTAGGCATAGATTAGATAGGTATTTAGAGCATCTGGTGTTCAGTTCACATCATATCTGCTCCTTGTGAGTGCCCGGGACAGCCCCCCCAGCTGAGCCTGGAGATACTCGGTGGCTCTTTTTACTTGAGACCGCCCTGATTCTGGTAGTACTCAGGTAGGGTATGACGCTTACACTCTGTTTATCTCAGCCTTTTGGCGTAACATCAAAGCTTCCTTATTCTTGAATGTGTCTGGAAGAGTTAGGCATCCTGCATTGGAACAACGGGGCATGAGCCCAATGATGTGTATTATAAACTTGGTGGTAAGGCAGTGCCTATGATGCCAGCGTTTTCTCAATGTGCATTGGGAGGGAAGACGAACCTATTGTTTTGCTCCAGATCCTAGACTTCCATCCCACAATGGATCGTTCTGTCAAAACCGTGTTCCCTTGTGAACAGGCTTTCAAGCTGTTGATCCTCCAGGGGAATGAAAAAAGCCTGAAGGGAAACGCTGCAGAGGAAATGACTCGTAAGAAAACTGTATCAGGTGCGCCTCCTTGGATGAAAGATTTAGACTCATTTTGTGAAATGGGAACGCATGCTGGGCATAATTGAATCACGGAGCTCAAATCTGCAAATCTGCATAGGACCGACTTCCTCGGAACAGATAGTGGGACCCCAGACTGACTGTACCCATTGAATTCACACCATAGCTTAAATTGCTGTGTTTCCCTTCTTCCACGCCTGAACCCGGTGTCTTCCTCTGTTCTTGCTCTGGCTGCCCTCTTGGCCGCTAATCGCCCAATCTGCGGATTCTGCCTGAGCTTTTTTCCCCTCACTTCTGACTTCTGCTGCCCAGCTTCGCTGCAGGCATGAATCTAGACATGAAAAAGAAAAATAACACTAACGGTAAGTTGCTCATATTAATCGACTTCTCATTAAGGCCAAAGCATCATGTTAAGTGCTTGAACCTTCTGTCAATCCCTTGATGCTTTTTTTTAAAAATGTTTATCGGGGCAGCTGAGTGGTTCAGTTGGTTAAGCATCTGACTTCAGCTCAGGTCATGATCTCACAGTTCGGGAGTTCGAGCCCTGCATCCGGCTCTGTTCTGACAGCTCAGAGCCTGTAGCCTGCTTATGATTCTGTCTCCCTCTCTCTCTGTCCCTCCCCTGCTCACACTCCCTCTCTTTCTGTCTCAAAAAAAATAAGATTAATAAAATGTTTGTTTATTTTTGAGAGAGACCGAGTATGAGCAGGGGAGGGGCAGAGAGAGAGGGAGACAGGATCAGAAGTAGACTCTGTGCTAGCAGCAGCAGAGAGCCTGATGTGGGGCTTGAACTCATGAACCTGAGCCTAAGTCGGACACTCAATCAACTGAACCACCCAGGCGCCCCAACCCCATGGTGCTTTTATACCCATTCTACAGATGAAGGAGTTGAGGCTCAGGAGGGTTATGTCATTTCGCCAAGCGCCAGCAGGTGGCCAGCAGGGTTTACCCCTTCTGCAAAGCCTGGCTCCTGTACACACATCAGTTTCCACCTCCCTCACTCTCCCTACTCGGGCCCCCTCCCCCTGCAGCCTGACAGCCCCACCCCCAGCTCTGTATTTAAACACTTCACCTTAGGGTGCCTGGGTGGCTCAGTCTATTGAGCATCTGTGACTCTTGGTTTTCGGCTCAGGTCATGGTCCCTGGGTCGTGGGATGGAGCTCCACCTGACAGTGTGGAGCCTGCTTAGGATTCTCTCTCTTTTCCTCTCTCTGTCTTTCCACTGTGCTCTCTCTCTATCCTCTCTCTCTCAAAATAAGTAAGTAAACATTTCTAAATAAATAAATAAATACATGCCTCACCTCTACCACTCAGGGACGGACCCCACATTTCAACTCTGGACTTACTCGTCGCGTCTCACACTTGAGAATAATTCAGGCCTCCATTCCTCTGAATCGCCTCTGCCTTCCTTCTGCTTCACCCCTTTGCAAGCTCCTATCTATATTCTGAGACAGGCCACGTGTTGCCTCCTCTGTGAAGCCATCCATGATTCCCTTGAGCAGAGTTGGTCTCTTTCAGCTGTGTGCTCAAACACCCTCCTTCCCGAGCCTCTGTGATAGCAGATGATGGCTGTTTCCCGTCACTGTCTCCCACACGAGACTGTGAGTTCCCAGAGCCCGGAGGCCGTGTCTCATTCACTCCTGAGCTCTGGTGCCCAATAAAAGGCTTGGACCTATCTGTCAGTCTGTCTGTCTATCATCTCATTATCTATCCATGTAACCATTCATTCAGCAGATACCTATGAAGTGGTTCCCAGAGAAACAGAGGTGAGGGATACGGCCCGGAGTCAGAGAAACATGAAATCGCTCCTCAGCGTGGCACTCAGGCTGCTCTGTGCCTTCGCCACCTTCTCTGATGGCCCAATACCACACTCAGCAGGAGCCTTGTGCTGAATCGAGTCTGGCCTTGTACGCGTCTGGTACATGCTGGCTGCCATCATTACTGTTATGAATCATGAAGACAATGATCTGATGCTGACCGTTATTTCTTCTGCCAGCCAAGCCCTGCGCTCCCTGCTGGGGAAAGGGGTGAACACGCCAGCCACAGTCCTTGGGTCCCTGCTGTCAGCCATTAAACTCCAGTGAGGAGAGCAGGCGTTAAGGGAGACTGCTCCAGAGCCAAGCTTCAGATGCCATTTGTGCAAAGCGGCAGGTGGATGGATGGGTTGCGGAAGGGGTTTAGGAGCACAGGATCACCGCTGTCTGTCTCGTGGAGCCCATCCGAGGCCCCTTAGGACTAAAGCCCAGCCTCACTCTCCACCCCCACTTAGAGCACTGGCCTATCCGCTGAGTGATGGGTTCAAGGTGCCTGCCTTCTGTGAGGCTTGGGACCTCCAGCCTCCCCCGTGCCCCTTACCCCCCTGAGCAGGCTGTAGGCAGTCTCTTGCAGCCAGATTATCTGACTCCCCTGGCCCAAGAATGCAGGTTTCTTCTGTTTGCCCAATGACAGGCAGTTTAGCCAATGGATAAAGACACAAACCCCGTGGTGTCACCTGGCCTGGCCTCAGATTCTCTGTCATTTAAGAGCTGCATGAAATAGCAGTTTGCTTTAACTCTTCTGCCTTAATTTCCTTGTCTGTAATAGGGAAAATAAGACTATGTGTTCTGTATGGCACAAAAACAGACACTCAGATCAGTGGAACAGACTAGAGAACGCAGAAATGGACCCACAAACATATGGCCAACTAATCTTTGACAAAGCAGGAAAGAATATCCAATGGAATAAAGACAGTCTCTTCAGCAAGTGGTGCTGGGAAACGGGACAGCGACATGCAGAAAAGGGAACCTGGATCATTTTCTTACAACATACACAAAAATAAACTTAGAATGGCTGAAAGACCTAAACATAAGACAGGAAGGCATCAAAATCCTCGAGGAGAAAGCAGGCAAAAATCTCTTTGACCTCCGCCGCAGCAACTTCTTACTCAACACATCTCCAGAGGTAAGGGAAACAAAAGCAAAAATGGACTTTTGGGACCTCAGCAAAATAAAAAGCTTCTGCACAGCAAAGAAAACAATCAGCAAAACTCAAAGGCAACCGACAGAATGGGAGAAGATACTTGCAAATGGCCTATCAGATAAAGGGTTAGTATCCAAAATCTATAAAGAACACCCAAAAAACATACAATCCACTGAAGAAATGGGCAAAAGACATGAATAGACACTTCTGCAAAGAAGACATCCAGATGGCCAACCGACACATGAAAAAATGCTCAACATCACTCCTCATCAAGGAAATACAAATCAAAACTCCAATGAGATACCACCTCACACCTGTCAGAATGGCTAACACGATGGCCTGTCTGCTGAGTAAAGGGTTCAAGGTGTCTACCTTCTGTGAGGCTTGGAACCTCATAGGAAACAAGAGATGTTGGCAAGGATGCGGAGAGAGAGGATCTTTCGCACTGCTGGTGGGAATGCAAACTGATGTAGCCATTCTGGAAAACAGTACGGAGGTTCACCAAAAAATTAAAGACAGAACTACCCTACCATCCAGCAGTTGTACTACTAGGTATCCATCCAAGAGATACAGGTGTGCTGTTTCAAAGGGGCACATGCGCCCCAATGCTTACAGCAGCGCTATCGACAATAGTCAGAGTATGGAGAGAGCCCAAATGTCTGTCGACAGATGAATGGGTAAAAAAGATGTGGAACTATATACACGATGGAGTATTACTCGGCAGTCAAAAAGAATGAAATCTTGCCATTTGCAATGACATGGATGGCACTGGAGCATATTATGCTAAGCGAAATTAGTTAGAGAGAGACAAAATCATATGACTTCACTCATATGAGGAATTTAAGATACTAAACAGATGAACGTAAGGGAGGGGAAGCAAAAAGAATGTAAAAACAAGGAGGGGGACAAAACATAAGAGACTTAAATACAGAGAACAGAGGGTTGCGGGAGGGGTTGTAGGAGGGGGGATGGGCTCAAGGTAAGGGGCGTTAAGGAATCTACTCCAGAGATCTTTGTTGCACTGTATGCTAACTCACTTGGACGCCAATTGAGCAATAAAAAAAAAAAAAAAGACTATGCCTTCTATAGGGCTGTTACAGGACTCAGTGAGGCTAACATATGGAGGCACTGAGCACAGCGCCCAGCACGCTGTGGGTCCTGCTGGTGTGCTGTGCTCGGGCACAGGCTTCACCCCGAATGCCCCACATACGTCAGCAGCAGGTGCCGGCTCAGCCAGGGAGGGGGAGATGTCCCCTCTCCGGGGCTCACACTGTACAGAACGGTGCAAGGCCGTCAGGCAGCTGTAGAGACGGGCAGGGCAGCATCTTGGCGCCTCTAACACAGTACCATAGCCTGGGGGCTGAAACAACAGTTTTTCTCATGGTTCTGGAGCCTGGAAGTCCAAGGTCAAGATGCCACAGTCAGTTGCTGCTCGGGGCTCTTCCTGGCATATGGACTCCGTGACTCCTCACATGGCACAGACTGGGGGCTCCAGACTCTCCCTTCCACTTCTTTTTATTTTTTTATTTTTAATGTTTTATTTATTTCTGAGAGAGAGACAGCATGAGCAAAGGAAGGTCAGAGAGAGAAGGAGACACAGAATCTAAAACGGGCTCCAGGCTCTGAGTTGTCAGCACAGAGCCCAGTGCGGGGCTTGAACTCACGAACCGTGAGATCATGACCTGAGCCGAAGTTGGATGCTCAACAGAATGAGCCGCCCAAGCAGTCCTCCTTTCCACTTCTTAAAAGGACACTGATCCCATCGCGGGGCCCCACCGTGGTGACCTCGTCTAAACCCAGCTGCCTAACTGCCTCCCCAAAGTCCCACTCCCAGATTCCGACGCATGGCGATTAAGGCTTCAACATAAGAGTGGTGAGAGGCCCCTGACATTCGGTCTGAGACGGGGACATCGGAGCAGGGATGGTGAGTGGGTGCCTTAGGAGAGGGAGTCTGCATCTTCCAAGGGACCTCAGGAGCCCTTCACTGAAGAAGTCCTCCTGAGCCAGGGCTTGCAAGGAGACTCAGGATTGGCCAGGCGGGCAGAGGGCCCCGCAGGTGTCGGGAGCCGCGTGCACCAAGGCCAGGAGGCGTGGGAGGTCACCGCGCCCTCTGCTTGTGCCCTTTGGGCCGGCTGGACGGGAGCGGCTGGCCAGATGGGTCAGATGTAATCTTCGGCCCACGTGCCGTGTGCTCCCCGCTGCCCCTCTGTGTGCAGGAGCTCCAGGAGCTGGAAAGGAAGCTGGAAGAGAAGCTGGTGCACCAGGAGGCCGTGCAGCTGCAGCGGGCGCTGGCCAGTCGGCAGCAGTGGGCCGGCGACGGGCCCGGGCTTCTCAACGAGCCTGAGGACGCGGATGCTGACAGGCAGGTCTCCGCTGTGCTGCAGCAAGCCCTGGGCAAGGGCCGGAAGTTGCTGGAACACCACCAGCAGAGGTGAGCCCAATGCCCCGGAGTGCCGCGTGGTGTCAGTACCCTGCACGCCTGCGGGCACCCCGCCTCCCAGGTCCACTGGACACTGTCCCCAGGTTGTCAGGCTGTTGTCTCAGGGTCCTCCAGCGCTCAGACACCAGCTGCTAACATAGCACGCTTCGTCCCTGACATCTTCCTATACTTTGTCTCACCGAGCTTTTTACTGAACATGTTTTTTTAAAGTTTTTATTTTATTTATTATTATTATTTTTTAATGTTTTATTTATTTCTGAGAGAGAGAGAGAGAGAAAGAGAGGCAGCATGAGCAGGGGAGGGTCAGAGAGAGAGAGAGACTCAGAATCCAAAGACAGGCTCCAGGCTCTGAGCTGTCAGCACAGAGCCCGACGCGGGGCTCGAACCCACGAACCGTGAGATCATGACCTGAGCCAAAGTCAGACGCTTAACTGACTGAGCCACCCAGGTGCCCCCAAAGTTTTTATTTTTAAATAATTAGAGACTCAGAAGAAGTGGCAGAAACAGTGCGGGGAAGCTCATGTGCCATTCGCCCAGCCTCCCCCCAAGGGCAGCGTCGTTCTAACCACAGGGCGGTAGCCAAACGCTGACCCAGTACAGCGAATGCAGGCCTTACCTGAGCTCCCCGTAAACATAACCGTTTGCATCCTGCTGGAACAGGCTGGACCCCGGCCTGTTGTGAGGGCTGCGCTCTGCATTCTAATTAACAGACAACTGGCCTTTGCCCGTGGCATTAAGAATTCTTCGAAGACGTAATTGTTAACATAGCTTCATAATTTTCCACTGTGAGTATAATATTGATGTGGAAAAGGTGGGGCACCAACTACAGACGCTGTGGGATTCCCTTTGTGAGAACACACACGCAAAAATTAATTAGAGAAGGAAATAGACCAAATTGTAATGGATGAGACTCCTGGGTGGCAGGATTATGGGCTGTTTTAATTGATCCGATTATGCTTTCCTGGAAACACGACATCAAAGTGCAGTTCCGTTCCACCGGGCTGATTACCAGAGAGGGTGAAAATGTGACGTCAGAGGGAAAGGCTCAGGGATGTTGACCTGATTTCCACCAGGATTTTCGAGTATATGATGCCCTCATGCAGGTATTTTCAAGTATACGAAGCCTCATGCTTCATGGGGGACATTGCAGGTGGAAAAAGCTTTTGGCATGAGTTTGGGTTGTGCTAGCCAACGAGAATGCGGGCAGTGGGGGAGGTGCCTGGGGGTCTCAGTCGGTTAAGAGTCTGACTTCGGCTCAGGTCATGATCTCACAGTTCGTGGGTTCAAGCCCTGCATCGGGCTCTGTGCTGACAGCTCAGAGCCTGGAGTCTGCTTCAGATTCTGTGTCCCCCTCTCTCTGACCCTCCTGTGCTCACACTGTCTCTCTCTCTCTCAGAAATAAATTTAAAATGAAAAAACATTAAAAGTTAAAATAAAAAAAGAATGCGGGTGGGTAATCAGTGGCACCACCTCTGTCACCTAAGGGACTGGTTGGGCAGGCCTTCTGGTGAGGAAGTTAGAAAGCCTGAGAGGGACCCTCACGTGGAAAGACGCCACCATGTGGCCAGAGCCAGGACCAGGCGAGGAACGCGGTGCAGGGTCCGTTTCCACACGGGGAACGTGGTGGGCTAGGACCCCAGGACTTGATCCTTCTCGAGCCTGACAACCAAGCTTGAGACTTTTTCAAGAAGGACCACAGATGGCCCAGCAGAGCCACAGAAAAGGCTCCCCCAAAACTTCTCCCCTTGAGGAGCCCCTCTGTCCTGGTGGGCCTCCATAAAGGGTTATTCGCGAAGTGCTCGAGGCAAGAAGCTAAGCCTCTTGTGGCCATCTCTTTTGATAAATATCCTTTAAAAATGTAGATTCATGGGGCGCCTGGGTGGCTTAGTCGGTTAAGTGTCCGACTTTCACTTAGGTCATGATCTCGCGGTTCGTGGGTTCGGGCCCCGCGTCGGGCTCTGTGCTGACTGCCAGCTCAGAGCCTGGAGCCTGTTTCAGTCTGTGACTCCCTCTCTCTCTGACCCTCCCCTGCTCACGCTGTCTCTCTCTCTCTCTCTTAGATATAAATAAAAACCTTAAAAAATTTTTTAAAAAAATGTAGATTCATGATTTTTTTTAACGTTTCTTTACTTTTGAGAGGGAGGCAGAGAGAAAGAGTGTGCAAAAGCAGGGGGAGGGGCAGAGAGAGGGAGACACAGAATCCCAAGCTGGCTCCAGACTCCGAGCTGTCAGAGCCCGACGCGGGGCTCGAACCCACAAACTGGGAGATCATAACCTGAGCCGAAGTCAGACGCTCAACAGACCGAGCCCCCCAGGCGCCCCTTGTGGTCGTTACTGAAATGACTAGATGTCTGCATTCCAGCTGGAGGGAGGAGCGAGACCACAGCGCCGTGCTCGAAGATTTGCTGGAGAATGTGGAGTTCGACACCTTCACCGCCCTCTACAGCCAGGTGAGGACCCGTGTTCTGGGCCAGCCCTTGTCAGCACGTCATGTCACCTGTTCCCCCCCAGGGCTCGCGTCCTCACCTGTAGCACGGGGGGCGGGGGTGACATGGAGCCCGGGGAACTGTTGAACGGATTTATGACAGGCGCCTGGCCCCGGGCCAGCAGGCAGAGGACGTCCCATCGGGCACGGAGGTCGCAGCAGCGGCAAGAGGCGACCGCCCCGATCAGCTGCTTTTCTGAGACTGAATGTGCACCCAGACATTCTATTCCTATTCTCGGTCTGGCACGAGTGTGACATGCACAGAGTAGGCGCCACCAGGAGCAGAGCTGGCCAGGAAATCAGGTTTACTCCCTTTAAATGCTCTCGTCTTTCCATTGCATGCTGGTTCACATTCCCTTGAAAGCAAGCTGCATCCTCATTGCTTCACGGATCAAATGGGGAGGGGATGCCGCTTGAGAAATGAACGGCACTAACCCAGCGAGGCGGAAGCTTCCCTGTGCTGTGGGAGGGCCCGGGACCCCCCTCTGCGTCCCTCGCTGAACCCTGTCCTTACCCCCTGGTGGCTACAAGACCGCAGCCATCTGTAGACCAGGTGGAATTTTTTCTTTGTCACGCAAGGCATGACTTAGAGTCCACTTAACTTCAAAAACCCTGACATCCTCTGAAGAGGCTTCGTTCATGAATAAATATTTGCTGTGCTCCTAATAAGCATCAGAGACTGTCTTGGACACTGGGATTTCAGCAGTAAACATGACAGATAAAGGCCATGCTCTCAGGAGCTGATATTCTAGTGGGGAAAGCAGGGAATAAACAAAATAAATGCATAAACTGAATAGTACTTTATGGGCATTATGATCTCATTTTTATAGTTAGTCCACCCACCCACCCACCCACCCATCCATTCATCCATCCACCTGTCCATCCATCCATCCCTCCCATCCATCCATGCCCCCATCCTTCTATCCCCCACCCATCCCCCATCCATCCATCCACCGCTCTGTCCACCCATCCATCCATCCATCCATCCGCCCACCCACGCTGGGTGATGCGGCGGAAGCAGAGGTTGGAAGGATACACTTTAAAGATGCAGGAAGTCCGTGAGCCAAGGCAGGCAGGCAGCAGCGAGAACCTGGAAGAGACAGGAAGACGTGTGCCCCCCGCCCAGAGCCCGAGCAGGGGGTCCCCCGTTGACATCCTGACTGTAGCCCGGTGGAAATGACCTCAGACTTTCGTCCCCTGGGCTGCAGTGTTGTTTGGAGCCACTGCTTGTGGCTCCCCAGTGTGAGGACAGGTCTACACGCTCTGGCTCATTTTGTGCTCACAGGATCCTCTGCTATAGGTGTTCTGTCACCCCGCGTTACAAATAAGAAGCTGAGGACAGAGAGAAATAAAGGCACTGCCCCAGGACACAGCATCCTGTCTGCAGTGAGGCAGGAAGTGGGTCTGCCAGAGTGCAGAACCCATTCTCTGTCTCTGTCTCTGTCTCTGTCTCTCTCTCTCTCTCTCTCTCTCTCTCTCTCTCTTATTTTATTTTGAATCAATTTAGGGGCGCCTGGGTGGCTCAGTCAGTTAAGCATCCGCCTCTTGAGTTTGGCTCAGATCATGGTCTAGTGGTTCATGAGATCGAGCCCCAAGTCGGGATCTGTGCTGACAGCATGGAGCCTGCTTGGGATTCTCTTTCTCCCTTTCTCTTTCTCTCTCTCTGACTCTCTCAGAATAAATAAACTTAAAAAAAAAGATATGAAACAATTTTAGATTCCCAGGAAACTGCCAAGCTAGTATAGAGAGCTCCAGTACCCCACCCTGTTTCAGTTTCCCCCCATGGTTACATCTTACAAAACTCATACAATATCAAAAACAGGAGACTGACGTCGATTACAAAGTGTGTGTCTAGTTCTGTGTCATTTTGTCACGTGTAGATTCCTGTAGCCGGCACCACAATCAAGATACAGAACTATTCCCTCGGCACAAAGACCTGCCTTGCGCACCCCACTCCCCACCCTCAACCCCCAGCAACCACCGAGCTCTTCTTCATCTCTACATTTTGTCAGTCCTAGAAGGAAAGATGCACGACCCCTTACAGGCCGTGACTGTGGAGATTGGCTATTCTCACCAACATCCATCCAGGGGTGGCCATGGCCTAAGTGGGGACCATTCCCGCTTGGCCCCGCCGCAGCCACGGAGCAGGAGTTGAGAGCATCTGGGAGGCTAGATGAAGCTTTTGGACGCGTCCTGGTGACCAAATAGATTCTTCTTGACAGCTCTGTGAATTTGGGAATGTGCTTTCAAGACCGAGCTGCTAAAATGTGTATCTCCCTGGGACAAAAAGTCCCAAGACCGTCATCCATTAACACGTGTTGTTCGTCACGGGCAGCGCAGTGAGGTCACCAGCTTCCTGTTAACCCCTCTAGGCGCTGAGACTGGCGTCGTACCTGTCCAGGCTGGCGATGGTGCCCGGGGGCACGCTGCGCCGGCTCCTGAGCGTGGCTCTGCCAGCGGCCTCGCCGGCCGAGCTGCTGGCCGCGCTGGACTCGGGCAGCCAGAAGCATCCAGACCACTCGGCGGAGAACGATGGTGGCGGGGAGCAGGCCGACCCGGGCAGGAGGAGGTGAGTGCCGTATCCAGGCTGCTTTTGGAAAACGGGGTGAGATTCCTTGAAGGGAACAAATGGAAGGAGGAGGCGGGCCCAGGACACACACACACACACACTTTCCTGGGTCGGCATTCATTGCTCACGGAGCAAAGGACATCCAGACTAGGGGCCGCGAATCCGTTTGAAGTCATGGTAGGCGTGAGTATTTCGTCCAGAGGTTTTTTTTCATCACCAGTTTATTGTTCCAGTGAAGTCTTAGGTGCTTCCCAGCCACAGATGTCATACACACACACATTAAAGCTCGAACAGTGCATGAAAGGAAAAAGAAGGAAAAGCAATATTGGCTGTTAACATTTTCTTACAGTTCTTCCTCCAGAATGTGTTTCCTTGGGGGGTTTATGAGTGTGCTGGGTGTGTGTGTGAGTGTGCAGAAACATGTAGGAGTATGTCTGCGTGGGCAGCAGCCCCAGTGTATGCCCCCTCCCCCCTCACAGCCGTACCTGCGGGCAAGGGCGCCTAGTTCCTTCTCTTTCCTGTGCGGTAGAATCGTCTTTCTGTACAATCACGATCACACCGTGTAGACGCTATTCTCTGCTGTTTTATTAGTTTAAAACCCATACTTTTCAGTTACTGAAACACCTTCATAGGTGGTGTTAACCGTTCGCTGCCCTCCGTTTGGAAGTTTGGTTTGGACCCGTGTCCTCCTCAGTGACAGAAATGCTGCAGAGACACCTCCCTTGAGGATCAGGTGCCAGGTGTGAATTTGGGCATCACGGGCCCTTTGTAAGGCAAGGCGGCAAGCAGGGCTGTGGAGCGAGGGGGTCTGGGGAGCACAGCAGCGCCACTGGAGAATCGAGTTTGAGGGGACGCGGTGGCAGGAAGAGCCGCAGCCCCCCCGGAAGGAGTGTTGAACCCTGGGGGGGGCCCAGGGGGGTGAAGCCCGCCTCCTCCGCAGGGACCCACGAGTCCTCCGGAGTGAGGGCAGTGTCTTTGTATCCATCTCAACTCAAGAAGGTGAGACGCACAGCCACGGGCGAAGAGTAGGGCTGGGAGAGACGCAGGGTGGGACTGTGGGGGCAGTAGCTGGGTGCGAGGGGTGCGAGTCCGCAGGGGCGGCATCAGCGCGGCAGCAGTTAGGCGCTGGGTGTGGGCGTGGGCAGGGCTGCTGTGGGCGTGGTCACGGCTGAGTGTGGGTGTGGCCTGGACCAGGTGGGTGTGGTCAGGGCTGAGTCGGTGTGGGCGGTGCTGGTGTGGGTGTGGTCAAGACCTGTGTTCCGGTATCAGGACTGAGTGGATGTGGTTGGGGCTGGGTGTGGGCGTGGTCATGCCTTAGAGTGGGCCTGGTCAGGGCTGCTGTGGGTGTGGTCAGGGCTGAGTGTGGGTGTGGTCAGGACTGCTGTGGGCGTGGTCAGGCCTGAGTGTGGGTGTGGGCAGGGCTGAATGGGTGTGGGCGGTGCTGGGTGTAGATGTGGTCAGGACCTGTATTCCAGTGATTAGCCCTGAATGTGGATGTGGTTGGGGCTGGGTGTGGGCGTGGTCAGAGAGCTGCATGTCACAGGGCAGTTTGCATCAGTGCACAGACAGGGAGGGACAGGCAGATGGCAGGTATTGGAGACGACCTTGAACCATGAATGGCCACTCGTGAGAACCTTGTCTAATGGGCTGCACCTTCAGCCAGTTCAGTTTGGGGAGGCTGGTGAGCAGAGACTGCTGATAGACAAGGCAAGAGAACTCAGAGTGAGTGGCTGTCACCGCGAGTGTGGAGCATGAGCGCCACTTCTTTGCCTGGCCTCATGGCCAATTGGACTGGCTCAGTTCTGGAGCTCTAAGCCACTTATCTGAGGGCAAGGCAGTCACCACTCTTGTGTTCCAAGCACCTGGTGCTAGGTCACAAGTTCAGGGTCTTGGGTTTCAGGCAACAAAATCTGATTGACTGATCTCAGCAAGAAGGCTTGTGGGGGGTGGGGAAGCCTTTCAGAATCCAGGTAGAGCCGAATCCCTAGGTCCTGGGATGGGCAGGACCAGGAGAGTACAAAAGACCTGCTCTCTGGGGTGCTGCCCTCAGAAGACTGTTTTTCTCTGCCCAAGAGTTCGCTTCTGGGAGAGCCTGACTCCACACAGGAGCGAGTCCATCTCCACCACCAGCCAGGCAGTGGGCGCCGGCCGAAGCAGAGTGGAAGCCTGGCTGGAGCAGAGCACAGACAGGGCTCTCGGTTCCACAGAGTCCTTTCGGGAACTGACCTGAGCCCAAGGCCCTCGACCATCTCCCTCCTGTCCCTCTCCTGTGTGACACTGCAGTGTCCCTTCTACAGCAGAGAATCAGTCTTCTGCCTGCCATTAGGGCTCCCCAGGCAGCCCTCCTTCGAAGCTTCCACTGGGCCATTGCAACCTTCTTAATATATTCATAAACCACTACTGAGCCCCTGGTGCATCCTCTGCTGTAGCACCTGTGGGTGTGGGAGAGAAAGGAAGACAGAGTCCTTCCGTGTGGAGCGTACACTCCAGGGGGGGCCAGTCCATGCGTCAGCACAGAGAAGGCATCCCTCTGTGTGCATGCTTTGGGGATACCAGACTCGGCTCAAGTATCCCCACCTCTAGGGAGCCATCTCCTGCCCAACTGATGTCACCCATTACCCAGCTCTGACCCCTGAAATGAGAACCTCCTGGGAAGTCTTGACCAAAGAAAGTGCTTGATCAGCGTGCCTTGAGTGAGAAACAGAACCATGAAAATGAGTTCTTCCTGTCAGCCCAAGGTCACATTGAGGGATGGAGTGCCATCGTGCTTTTCAGGATTGTGGGTCACTGGAAGAGTCTGTTTTTCTAGAAAACGTGACACTGCCTTCTTGCCTTCAGGAAGCACCAGGGCTGGTGGCAAGCCCTGGAAAGCAGACTACGGGGAGAGCTGATAAGCAGAGGATTGGAAAAGATGCTCTGGGCCCGCGAGAGGAAAGAGAGGTAACGCTGAGCTCCTGCTCGGGGGGTGGGGGGGGGCACGGCAGGGGGTCCACCTGGTCCTTGTGAGCAGGATGGGGAGGCGAGGGGGCCCAGAGTCACCCGGAGAAGGGTGACTCCAAGCATACCCTCATTCCTTCCCCAAAGACTGCAATCTTTACTCAGTGGACTTAGTTTAGGAGCTGAAAATAAGCCTTTAGCTGTCAGTGGGAGAATGTTCTCCTGCACTTATTAGCACTTTAGCGACCAGACTTATTTTAACCAGTGGCTGTTTGCAGATGAGATGTCATTAGAGGGAGAATCAGTCTTTATTGCTATTTGGACTTTATGGTTTACAAAGCCCTCTGCGGTCTTACTGCACGGAGCCTCCCAGCCTTCTAGAAAGTGGGGGTGATATCCCTGGAGCTCCAGAAGGTCAGAGGGACAGGTGCCAAGCCTGCAGCAGGAAACGGTGGCCGTGGGATTTGGGACCATCTGGCTCACCCCTGGGCTACCAGGCCCGGGATTTCCAGACCTTCAAGCGCCTTTCTCTTTTAGCTGTGGTTTCTGCACCCCTGGTTGTCAGAGGAGAATTAGGGGTGGGTGGTTTTAGGTTGCTATGAATAGTTAGCCGAGTACATTCGGTGTTTCCTCCTAGAAAACCTTTGGGGAAAGAGTGACGTCAGGTGGATTCATAACAGGCTAGAAAGTGATGACGTGTGCAATGTGTTCCGTGCAAACAGTCGATGTCCAGGGGAAGCGTGTGCCCTGAGTCCTGCCCCTTCCATAACTTCTCAGCTGAGGTAAAGGGGCCGAGGCCAAGCTTGTGAATCATCTGTGATAAAAATCCCGGAACCATTGATGATAGTTTGGATGTCAGAATTTAGTCCCAAAGAACTTAGATCAAGATTTAGAGCTCAAGCCAAGAAAGTCAAGTACGAGCTCTGTAAATGTCAAGTGCCCCATGAAAAGAGCAGAAATCAGTTCCTCCAGATTAGGACGGGGAAGTGAAGGCACTCCCAGGCTCCACTGATAGCAGTAGGGGGAGTACAGATCAGGAGAAATACTGCCCTCACCCCCCTACCCACCCCAACTCTGGCTCACTCTGCTAGCCTTTGCCCTGCCCGGAGGCACTGGGGAGCCATGGAAGGAGGAGGAGAGATTGGATCACCCAGAGCTGGGTTGGAATCCTTGTTCAGATACATACCAGCTGCAAGGGCAGGAGGCAAGGGAGCCTCATCTGCCACGTCTGTCCCAGAAGGGCCGGCAAGCTTGTCAGTGACTTCCAGGAGGTGACCTCCAGTGGCATGGCCTCATCATGGACCGCGTGGGCAGAGAGAGAATCCTGGGGCGTTTAGGTGGTGCGGGGCCCTTGGAAGGAGTCCTGGCCATTATCAGAAGCATCTGGGGAGCCAGGGGCTGGACCACTCGTGGACAGGATTCCAGCCATCCTGTTGTGGGACATTCCCTCAAAGTGTAACTCTTCTGCTTCAGACACGGTTTGCCTGACTGCTAACTCTTGCTTTGCAATCAGATCTTATCAGCCTGTTTTTGGTATGAGGCTCACAGGCCCTGATGTCCTGGTAAATGTTGAATAATTGACTGGTGAGGAGAGAGCTGGGGGTGGGGTTGGGGGGGGAGGGTTCTGGTCTATAGCATGTACCAGTTTCCATGCTATCCCTCCTCTGGCCAGGGCTGATGTCAGGCCCGCGACATGATAGCAGCAGACTCACAAAACTCCTCAAAGCTCAGAGTCATGAGTCAGAAAGGGTGGTTTGCACACATAATTTGCCGCAGGCTTCAGCTAATTTCAGGGGCACTCTCGTGATCCCAGGGAAAATGTCTTCCATTAAAATGACACGTGACTGCGGGCACCTGGGTGGCGCAGTTAGGTGACCAACTCTTGATTTCGACCCAGGTCATGATCTCACAGTCTGTGCATCGGGCTCCTCACTGATAACACGGAGCCTGCTTGGGATTCTTTCTCTCACTCTCTCTCTGCCCCTACCCTGCCTGTGCACACGAATCTCTTCTCAAATAAATAAATAAAACTTTTAAAATTAATTAAATGGTCCTGATTGAGGACCTGAAGGCCCAAGGTGGCGAGAGCTCCATCAGGACACTGAGGAGGCCGCTTACCCAAAACAACCCATCTGATCTTCTGTTCTTTCTTCAGCATATTGCAGAAGCCTTGTCCCCCTCTCAGAGAGAGGCTGGTAGTACCTGGAAAAGGAGGCTGGCCACACCTGTCCCTGGAGTCCGTCGGAGAAGTGGCTGCTGTGCCCATCATGGGGGCCGAAACCATCGATTTATTGAACACAGGCGAGAAGCTCTTTATATTTAGAAATCCGAAAGAGCCAGAGATCTCGCTGCATGTTCCTCCCAGGAGAAAGAAGAAGAACTTCCTGAATGCCAAAAAGTCCATTTGGGCCTTGAGCACGGACTAAACAAAAGGAAAGCTCCCAGGAATCTGAAGACAGATTTTTTCCTCCTACCCACCTGTGTGTGTGTGTGTGTGTGTGTGTGTGTGTGTGTGTGTGTGTGTGTATGCATGCACATGCACACACGTGCATTTGTACATAGAAATTGCAAACGCAGAAGACACGGACACCCCCAATATCCACGACTTTCAAGGACTCGGTTCAGTCTGGTCTCTGTCCTCAGCATCACGAGGGACATGATGAGACATAGGACCGGCCTTGAACGCTTTGGTGCTACCTCTCTGGGGGTGCGGAGGAGACCCCAGCCCCCGGGTTGTACCCCTGCACCGCCTGGCTGCATATGGGCTGAGTGTCCAAGTGAGGCTCTCCATTTCCGCATTTTGTATTTGTTACATATTCTATTTTTATCAAGGGAACATTTGAAAATAAATTACCAAGAGCTCGTCTCAAAAATAAACTACACAGTGCTCTTCTTAGTGGAACTTGGTTTTGCTTTATGTAGGGACCATGTATTTTTTTTTTTTTTTAATTTATTTCCAGGAGAGAGAGAGAGAGAGACAGCGTGAGCAGGGGAGGGTCAGAGAGAGAGGGAGTCACAGACTGAAACAGGCTCCAGGCTCTGAGCTGGCAGTCAGCACAGAGCCCGACGTGGGACTCGAACCCACAAACCGCGAGATCATGACCTAAGCGAAAGTCGGACGCTTAACCGACTAAGCCACCCAGGCGCCCCGGGACCATGTATTTTTAATTACCTCTTGCACGTTGTTATATTCAGCAGAGATTTGCCTCCTGTCATGCCAGTGCCCAAAGAACCTGGGGTAGATGGTCTCCAACTCGAACTAGAGTTATTTCCACCTTTTGCAAGTAAGGGAATCCAAAGGCTGAAGAGGGCAAGGTGATGTGTGCAGGCTCACAAAGTCAGTAAGTAGCAGAATCGGGGTGCCTGCACTTTATGGCCCCCAATTCTCGCCCTTTTCCCTGGACCCGATCAGTGGGCACATTTGCCAACAGACAGACTGCCCACGGGTCCTTGTGTTTCCCAGGGAGCTTCGATCTGCTCTCACCCCTCCCACCATCACAGTGTGGTCAAGCCGATGATGTCTTGTTGCGGTTGGACTGGCTCATTGCATGAGCTCTTCTAAGAGCCAAGGAAAGAATGCAATCGCAGTGCATCTTTCCTGAGGGTAGGAAATGATCGAGAAGGGAACCCTGTCACCAGCCAGGGGAGAACAAGGGATCCCGATGAAGCGTTTGTTGCCTGAGAGTCACTTCCGCTTCTAGCTACTTCAGTCCGCTTCTAGTCCTCACTAGTGCCCCAACAAGCTGGGCATCACTACTCCCGTGTTACAACCAAGGAAGCTGAGACTCAGAGTTTCAGTAACTTGCCTCTGATCACGCCACCTCCAGGGGAAGGATATGGTTTTGAAACCAGATCTCCTAACTTTCAAACCCTTATCTGCCACGAGACATTTTGTTGGTGACCAGAAGGCCACATCTTTGCAGTTTCCCACCAGCATGCATGTAGCATGGCGAACAGAGACCTTTGCTGGGAGACAAAAATCTTCCATAATGAGCTGTCACGTGGCCACGTCACTGCATTACTGTGCACGAGCAGGGCGTTCGGATGTAGGCGAGAAGAGTTGTTGGGGCCAGCTTTCGCATCAGAAGGCCCAGTGAGCAGAGAAGGGGCAGAGAGCAGTGATTCTCACACATAGGGTAGTGGAGTGGAAAGTGCATGGTCTTTGGTATAACATGGCTTGAGTTCGTCCTGCCCTGCCGCTCATGAGCTGTGTGTCCCTGGGCAAGTTACCTGACCTTTCGGAGCCTCGTGTTCCTCACCAACAAAATGGTGATGAAAATCCCTTTGAAGATTAGATGGACTGGATCTGTAAAGCACTTGATGGTAGCGTGGGCCTGCGACATCAGTGTCTTTCTCTACCCCTTGAAGGTGACCCATCTGACTTTCTAATAATTCCCTGCATCTACAGCGCTTTGCTAGATGTATGCATGGTTGAAAGTAGATTGCACACAACGATCTCAAAGATAGCTCAAAATTACGGGCCGAAGGCTGATTGAAGAGGCTATTAGCAACAGGAGGTGCCCAAGCTGTTTAAAATACAGCACTTCCACCTAATAATAACTCCCTATTGTAACAGACAGAGAAAGACTAACCATTGATTTGCTTTCTCCAAACCTACTGCATGGCAAACGTGAAGACATGCTGGGGAAGTCTGTGCTTCTGTAATCAGGCAAATCAGATTCAAATACTGGTAGGGCAACTTCTGAGCAAGTCACTTTACCGCTCTGAACCTCGGCCTCTTCATCTGTAAAGCAGGGGTCCTAATACCTACCTGAGAGTAAATATGTCATAAAGAGTGCAGATACTGGCTATTAGGTTCATTGCATCCAATAAAATATTGGCATATGATAAATGTAGCTTATTTGTTTTGTTACATTTTTACGTGCTTACAAAATTGGCCTTTGTGGCTCCTTTCATTCCTGTTGACATTCTAGGTGAAGACAGTGACCCTTCTAGAAGGCTGTTCCTGCCACAATGCATGGAAACCTACTCATGAGAGAGAAGCTCTTGGGAACTTAGATGGAGAGGACTTAGTTCAGGTTTGAGCTCCATTTCTTTACAAGCTGCATGAAATTGAGAAAATGGCTCAACCTTCCTGAAGCTCAACTTGCTGTGGATTCTGTCTACTGTGATGAGTTTAGTCTGAGTCGACAGACCCAAAAATAAGTCAGTATTAAATGCATGTGATTAAATAGATCTATAGAAACCATGCTGTGGAATTTGGGAGTGAGAGCCAACCTGACTGGGGATATTTGGGAACAGCTTTATGCTTTTGACCCCAAATCTTTATCTCCAGACTAGACTTCGTCTTGGGCTCCAAACACTGATGTCTATAGCTTGCTGGACATCGCCTCCTGGACCCCTCGTAGATGCCTCAACCTCAGAATGTCCAAACCTGAACTCATCAGCTTCCTATAAAACCCATTTCAACATGGATGTCCCCTCTCTGAGTGGATGGTACCAAGCTGGAAACCGACAAGTCACCCTAGACATCTTCCTATTTCTAAGCCCCCAGATACGATGTCCAGATCTTGCTGGTTGTTATCACTGCACTAGCCTTGAAATCTATGCCCTCTTCTGCCGCTAGTCCTGCCCAGGCCAGGGCGTCACCCCCTTTCTCCTCGTTGGTGCCAGCACCTCCTTCCCTCCAGGCTGGCCCGGTCGCTTTGCTCCATGGTGGCCATATCTAAGTCACTCCCTTGCTGAAAGACCTCCAAAGACTCTCCATTTCTTCTAAGACCTCCGTGAATTGTCCTCTGACTGCCTTCCTAGCTGTGTCTATAGAAAAAGCTCCTGCTTTCCAAAGAGCCATTGAGTGACAGTATGACAAAGGATGAGGTGGATCTGGGTTTGCCTCTTGGATCTGCCACTTGCTGGGTGGCAGAAGTGAAGCCACCGATCTCCTGGGAATCTGTTTGCCCACCTGTTATAGAATTAATGAAATGATACCTATAATGTACCAGACACAGAACACACAGTATTTGTTAGCTATTATTACTGTCATAGAAAGTTTTTATTTTTAAAGTTTTTTTTTATGTTTCTTTTTGAGAGAGAGAGCGTGCAAGTAGGGGAGGGGCAAAGAGAGAGGGAGATACAGAATCAGAAGAAGGCTCCAGGCTCTGAACTGTCAACACACAGCCCGATGCGGGGCTCGAACCCAGAGACTGAGAGATCATGACCTGAGCCAAAGTTGGATGTTCAACTTACTGAGCCATCCAGGTGCCCCGAAAAGTTTTATTTTTTAGAAAAGTTTTTTTTAAATGTTTATTTATTTTGAGAGAGTGAGAGAGAAAGTGTGTGTGTGAGAAAGAGAGCAGGGAAGGGACAGAGAGAGGGAGAGAGAGAGAGTCCGAAGCAGGCTCTGCACTGTCATCACAGATCCCGACATGGGGCTTGATATCATGAACATGAGATCATGACCTGAGCCGAAATCAAAAGGTGGATGCTTAACTGACCAAGGCACTCCTGTCATAGAAAGTTTTTAAACAGAGGAGTGCCATTATCCAATTTGTTTTAGGAAGATAAACGCCTTGTGGAGGACGGACCAGAAGTAGAGGCAGTTGCTTAGGCTTTTCATTGACTTCCATTCTCCAACAAGCAGCCGCAGGTAGGGAGTGAAAAGATCCAGTCCTGTCCCTGCCTTGTGCACACCCTCGCTTCTCTGGCCCTCGTTCACCAAAGGCAATGCCAACCACCACACCACCAACAACCACAATACTGACTGTTACCACTGAGTTAACCTTCATTTGGGAAGTGTCCTCAGGGAAAGGGATTTCCTTCCCCAGCCCCAGGAGATGAACCATCACTGGCTCCACGCAGACTGTGAATTCAACAATCTGAATTCTAACTGGGATGTTTGGACCATTATATATCATGTGTTTTTTGATATAGTTGTAATTGTGTTTCAATCTACCAAGTTGCTATTTGGTTTTTCTTTAATCTGTTACTTATTGTTTTTCCTCCATTCCTGCCTTCTTTTCATTGAGTATCTTATGATTCAGTTTATTTTCTCTATTGAATTAATGTATGTGTCTTTTTAGAGGTTGCCTTAGAGTTTATAATATACATCTTTGACTAATAATTTACCACCTTCAAATAGTCCTATGTGCCTTCATGTAAAATGTAAGAATCTTACACTATATACTTAGGATTCCGTTTTCCACCTTTTCTGCTGCTTTTTGCCACATTTTGCTTCTATTCGTGTTAAACTCCACATAAATGGATACTATCTTACTTTTCAGAAGTAGTTATCTTTTAAGGAGATTTAAAATGAGAAAATTGTATTTTCAGGGTGGCTGAGTGGCTCAGTCAGTTAAGCGTCTGACTTTGGCTCAGGTCATGATCTCACGGTTCATGGGTTCAAGCCCCATGTCGTGCTCTGTGCTGACTGCTCGGAGCCTGGAGCTACTTCAGATACTGTCTTCCTCTCTCACTGCCCCTCTCCCACTCACATGCTGTCTCTCTCTCTCTCTCTCAAAAATAAAGAAACATTAAAAATTTTAATAAATAAATTGAGAAAATTATATTTTATGCTCATGCAAATATTTACAACTTCTGATGCTTTTTTAAGAAAATGTAGATCTGTATTTCCATCTTGTATCATTTTCCCCCTGCATGATGTGTGCAACATTTCTTCTAGAGCAAGTTTGCTGGTAATGAATTTTCTCACCCTTTATGTCAAAAGTCTATTGCCCTCATTTTTGAAAGATATTTTTACTGAGTATAGAATTCTAGGTTTGCAGCATTTAAAATTCTCTCTTTCACTACTTTAAAGATGTCACTGCCTTCTGGCTTGCATGGTTTCTGACAAAATGTTTGTTATATTGGTTTAAGGTTCCTCTCCATAATCTGTATTTTTTTCCTCTGCCTGTTTGAAATTTTTTTAATATAAGAGCAGCCTTTTTTTTTTTTTTTTTTTTTTAATCAGAGGTTTTCAGCAATTTGACCATGGTTGCCCTCGTGTGGTTTTCTCCTTGGGGTTTGCTGGACTTTGGGGGACTTGTATCATTTTCATCAAATATTAGAAACATTTTGGTCTTTATATTTTCAAATAATTTTTTTGTCCCACCTCCTTCTCCTCTCCTTTGGGAAATCCAATGCCATCTAATCTGCCTTATGCTGTCCCAGGGGTCACTGAGGCTCTGTTCATTTTCTCACTCAAGAATATCACATAACTTTCCATCATCACATCTCCTTTTTTGTTTTGTTTTGTTAGCTTTTTACTTTGAAAGTAATGCATGTTCACAAACATTTTCAGTACTAACTTAAGTCACTATAAAGAAATACAAGCCTACTAAATGTTAATATCTTAACTGTTTACATGATTACAAATGTCTAGTGTTAAAGGGGTGAGGGTTCTCACTTGTTACCAGTTGTTAAATCACATCATCATGTCTCTTTAAACTCCCCTTGGCTGCGACCATTTCTTAGAGTTTCCTTGTTTTTGATGGCTTGGGCAGTTTTGAGGAGCACTGATCTTATATTTCGTAGAATTTTTCTCTGTTGGAATTTTTCTGATGTTCCTGTCATGATTAGACTGGGGTTATGGTTCCTACGGAGGTGAAATACCGCTTCACCACGTCACATCAAGGGGAGATTCCATCAACTTGACTTCCTGCTGTTCATGTTGCCCTTGCTCACCCGGAGGAGGGAGTGTTTGTCAGGACTCTCCACTTGAAAGTCAACGTTCTGCCCCCTTCTGTACGGTACCCTTTGGAAGAAAGCCACTAGGCACAGACCACCCTTAAGGAGTGGACAGTGTGTTCTTGGAAGGTGGGGTGTTTATATAAATTATTTGGAATTCTTGTGCAGGGAGGTTTGTCTCTTCTCCCACACTTACTTGTTTCTTTGGATATGTATTAATATCACTGTGGACTCACGATATTTATTTTATACTTTGGGTTAGAACCCAATGCTACTTTATTTATTTCATTGCTCAAATTGTTCCAGCTCTGGCCCCTGGGACCTATTTCTGTTGGCTTTTGTGCCCCTTCGACATACCCCCATCATTGTGGGTGTGTTTGTTTGTTTTGGAGCAATCCCTTCCTTTCTAGCACCACAAGATTCTCCTGGCTCCTTGTATAAACTGGCCCAGCCTTAGAATCAGCCGTGTCTCCAAGGAGTCCTAGTTCCTTTTATCAGTATGAGGAATTACTTGTCCCTGGAGAATTGATTACAGACGATTTTCTTTCATTTTTTTTTCTCCTTGTGCTTTCAGGAGCTTCTGAATTTGTTAACATGAATCTCTGTTGCCTCTTGTAATCAGATCAGAGTACAAAAATGATACCTAAAATCAGAGAGTTGGGATAAAGAAAATCGTTTCCCTAATTCACCTTCTAATCATCTTCCTGGTTTAGGAGTATCTAAAACCCACTTCCCATAACAATCATCAATCATAAAATTAACTCTTCTTACCAATTCTTGGACCGTGAAATGAATGGGGAGATATGAGTGCTCTGTAGACAATCATAGTTTCAGAGATTGAGTAACAGAAAAATCCAGATATTAGTGACTTAAAGAAAATAGGAGCTCAATTTTCTTTGGGGTGACACACAGTCCGGAAGTGGGCAGTCCAGGCCGGTCCAGGAGCCCCACCTCACCGATGACACTTCTGTGCTCAGCCGTACCAGGTGCATGGCTCCTACCCCCAAGGTCAGTTCACAATCCCGAGATGGCTGCCGCAGCTCAGATCTTCCCGTCTTCATTCTAGACTGAGAGCAGGAGGAAGTAAAAGAGCAAAACCTACCAGTTTGAGGAACTTCTCCAAGAACCTCCACCTCGTGCTGTCTGCTTATAGATCATTGGCCAGAGCCAAGTCACATGACTGCCTCAGCTGCAAGGGAGGATGGGAAATGTCATTCAAATTTTTTTTAAGTTTATTTATTTTGAGAGAGAGAGAGAGAGTACAGTCTGGCGAGGGCCAGAGAGAGAGACAGAGTGAGAGAAAATCCCAAGCAAACTCCACACTGACAACACAGAGCCAGATGCGGGGCTTGATCTCACAAACCATGAGATCATGATCTGACCCCAAACCAAGAGTCAGATGTTTAACTGACTGAGCCACCTCTGCATCCTGGGAAATGCCATTTGTAACAGGTGTGCCCCAAATTGAGATTCTCTAGTGAAACAGAAGGGGAGGAATGGCTTGGGCGGGCAGCTCAAAATGTCTGCCAAATTCTTATGTGGCCAGTGGACCAGAAATGGTCCAGCCATTTTTCTTGCAGGGAGAGGAAGCTAGGTCCTTCTGTGTGCATTTCTTCCACATAGATGCTCATTTGCCCCTCAGAACACTTGGGAAGTAGATATCACAGGTAGATATTGTTATTCCCACTTACCTGTAAGGAAACTGGAGTTCAGATAAATTAGGTAGCTCCCTCAGGGTCACACAGCAAATTCCAGAGCTGGGTGTCTAACGCACGTCCGTCTGACTTCTTCCCTCTACATCATCCTGACTCCATTGGTCTGCAGTTGGTGTCACCATTCATTTATTCTTTCAACCACTGACACACATAGATCTTTACTAAGCGTTGGTCCAATGGATGAATGATTGAGGGGCGCTCACTCTAGTGAGAGCAGACTTTGATCAGGGCCATACAGGGTCCTCTCCAGGACCTTTTTCTGGGGACCACCAGGGAAACATCACCAAAGATATATGGTGGCCCTGAGCCTGGAGTGCTGGGAAAGGGAGGGCAAGCAGAAGGAAGGGTGCAGCCCAGGCATGAAGGGCTTTCAGTGCAGGTGGGAAGATGGGGTGATGAGGTGCCAGAAGGAGCCAGGGGGACAGGGGAAGAGCACGTTGAGGGAATGACCTGCCAGCCAAGCTGGGTCTTGGCGTACCTGCTGGCACCCAGTTGGCTTCCACTGCATGTTTATAGCCTCTCACGCACATCTATTTTGTTTTTAATTTTTTTTACATTTATTTATTTTTGAGAAACAGAGAGAGGCAGAGCATCAGCAGGGGAGGGGCAGAGAGAGAGAGGGAGACACAGAATCTGAAGCAGCTCCAGGCTCTGAGCTGTCAGCACAGAGCCTGATGCGGGGCTTGAACCCACGAACCGTGAGATCATGAGCTGAAGTCAGATGCTTAACCGACTGAGCCACCCAGGCACCTCAAGAGAGAGAAAATCTCAAGCAGGCGCCATGCTTGGTGCAGAGCTGGATGTGGGGCTTGATCCCACGACCCTGGGATCATGACCCGAGCCAAAATCAAGAGTCGATGCTCAATTGACTGAGCCACCCAGGTGCCTCCAGGAAAGAGACTCTTAACTATAGAGACAAATTGATGGCTACCAGAGGGGAAGGAGGAGGGCGTGGGTGAAACAGGTGGTGGGGATTAAGGAGGGCACTCGTCACGATGAGCACTGGGTGTTGTTTGGAAGTGTTGAATCACCTTATCATACTCTTGAAACTAATATAATACCACTATGCTGGAATTAAAATAAAAATGTAACGGGGCCCCTGGCTGGCTCAGTCAGTATGACATGTGAGACATGTGACTCTCGATCTCAGGATTGTGAGTTCAAGTCCCATATTGGGCATGGAGCCTGCCTGAAAAATAATAATAATAAAATAAATAAAATAAGAATGTAATAAGAAAAACTATGCCTTCTCTGGCTTTTAAGAGATGATGTTGGAAGGCAGTAACTTCCGCTTTAACTCTGATTTCTGCCGGGTCACTCAGAGGTGACAACCGTGTGTGTTGGAGGTTACTGCCTGTTCAGGTAACAGGTATGAGGAGATGGGGTGGGGAGGGGAGATCTTGACTGGCCCGGAACGTTCTCTCATCCACGTCCAGGTACCTATCTCTGGTGGAGACCCCAGGGATGTCCGTTAAGGGGGCAGATGTCTGCAAAGGGAGAACAAAGTTCCTGGATGAGCTTGGGCTGAGAATTTCAACTGTCAGATCCTCTGTCGCTGTGATTCTGAGCTCCGCCCCGCCTACCTCACTTACGCAAAGTGGGCACGGGAGGAAGAGTTTACACGTGGGACATAGAAAGGCACGAGATGCTGGTACAGCTGAGGTTGGCAGTGGGCCTGGGGACTCCAGGAAAGGTCCTGGGAGATCACTTGTTGCCAGCTGTGCGTAAGCTGTCCCCGCCGCTGCGCCCCAGCCCTCTGCCCAGAAGAAAGGCTGTGAGGAGACCATGCCAGCAGCCTGGGGCTGCTCTAGCACTTCATGTGTCATAATCCATTTGTGCCTCACCTCAGCTCTGCAAGGCACATACCGATGCCATCCCCATTTACAGAGGGAAAACTGAGGTGCCATCGCAGAGTGATGCATGCAAATTCAGGAGCTCATAGGCGATGGAGTCAGGATTAGAACCCATGGCGGCTGACACTCTGATCCTGCATCCTTATCAGGTTACAGGGATGAGTAGTGGCCCGAGGGAGGGTGAGCGTGTCTGCTCTTTTAGGAGGTCCCCGTAGGAGCTGTGGGCACTGGAAAGTGAGGGCTCCATACAGGAAGCTGAGATGCCCGTGTTGGGTGTGAGTGCCGGAGACTTCCTAGGCACGGGCCCCTTCCTTATTGTGCATCCAGGCCAGATCCGCCCAGAAGCTGCTACGCGTGGGGATCAGTCAGCATTTGTTGAACTGACCTGACACAAGTTGCTATAAATGTCCCTTCTTCCAAGACTTCAGCTTCCTCATCTACAGAAGGAACACAAGAATCTGTACAGCCAAGCGTTGCGTGTGTCGATTACATGCAACAACGAGACCTCAGATTCCTGGACGGGTGACAGGTGCGGCGACAGTGTCCTGCACGCTGGGGTGGCTCAGAGCTCCGGGAAGGAAAGGAAAGAAGTCATGGGTGTGAAGCAGCCCAGGGAGGGAGCGGCGTTCTTTCAGGTGATCACAGTTGACCTTTGTGACTTTGTGACACAAATATCCAACTCCAGCAAAGCTGGTCCTGGCCTTTCCCAATTCCTTGAAAAGTAGCAGTGTTTTTCTGCTTCAGGGTCTTTACCTGACACCCCCCGCTTCCCGGAACATTTCCTTCTCTGCCACTTGCACGCATACACACATATGTACACGCTATCCTGTTCTTCTGTCTGGCTAACATCTTTAGATCACTTTTACACGTCCCTTCCGGGAAGCATTGTCTGACGTCCAGAACTACCCCAACGCAGACATACCCCAAATTGTCTCTGCGTTAACCTGCTGACAGACTTCTGAACTGTTCCAGGTTTGGGCTATTTGGAAAGTAAACCTCTCGTGAACGTTCAAGCATAAGTCCTTTTGGAGATATATGCTTTCATTTCTCTTGGATATATAGCTGCAGGTGGATGGCTAGATCACATGCTAAGTGTATGTTCAACTTTGTAAGAATGTGTGGAACTGTTTTCCAAAGCGACTGCGTCATGTTACACCCCCCACTGTGTGGGACTCTAGCCCCTCCACACTGTCACCTGGATGGGGGTGATTAGCCTCCAGGCGGGGTCATTCTGACAGGCGAGTGCCGGCGGCTGGCTGCGTTTTAGTTAGGATTTCACGTTTCTTTTCTGTGTCTCCCTCTCTGTCTCTGCCCCTCCCCCACTCACACTCTGTCTCTCGGTCTCTGGAAAATAAATAAAAAATTTTAAAATTTTTTTATTTTTATTTTTTTCAATTTTTTATTTATTTCTAGGAGAGAGATTGAGAGACAGCGTGAGCAGGGGAGGGTCAGAGAGAGAGGGAGACACAGACTCTGAAATAGGCTCCAGGCTCTGAGCTGGCAGTCAGCACAGAGCCCGACGCAGGGCTCGAGCCTACGAACCGTTAGATCATGACCTAAGTGAAAGTTGGACGCTTAACTGACTAAGCCACCCAGGCGCCCCTAAACATTTTTTTAAAAAAAACACTGACTTTTTGAAGAAATCGAATGCGTCAGTCTATTTTTGTTCTCTCTCTCCTGTTCTATTGAGCTATTTGTTTCTTTTGATACCCATAGCAGTTTCTTAATCACTACAGTCTAACTGCTTTGCATCAGGTAATGCCTGATATGTAAATTTGTTGTGCCTTTACAAGGGTACTTTGGCTTCAATAGGTTCCTTGCCTTTCCCTATGAATTTCAAATTACTTGTCAATTTCTATCCAAAAGCCTGTTGTGGTTTTGGTTCAGACTGTGTGGAATCCATAGATCAGCCTAGGGAATTTACATCTTACTAAGGTTGAGTCTCCTGACCATGGATACAGTGTAGTTCTCTGCTTATTACCGTTTTCTGTAATATTTCTAATACTATTGTAAATTACGTTGCTTTTTAAAATTTCAGTTTTGGGTGGTTTTTTTTGTTTGTTTTTTGTTTTTGTTTTTGTTTTTCTGCCCACTGATAGTATATAGATATTCAATTGATTTTTGTTTACTTGGATCCTGCGAGCTTGCTAAACTCACTCAGTAGTTTTCGTGGTTTATTTTTACAGGTACCATCAGTTTTTCTATGTAGGCAATCGTGGAGTCTGTGAATAAAGACCATGTTCTATTTTTACCAACCTAGATACATTTCATTTCTTTCATTGCCTTATTGCACTGGTTAGAGCCCCCAGTACCATGTTTAAAAGAAGTGGTTCGAGCAGATATACGTGGTTCCTTCCCGAGTCTTTTACCATGAAGTATGATGTTAGCTGTTAAGTTTTTCATGCATACTCTTTATCATTGGAAGAATTTCCTTTCAATTCCTACTTTGCTAATAGTTTTAATCAGAAATGGACATTGACAGAGGGGCCCCTCGGTGGCTCTGATTAAGTGTTGGCTCTTGGTTTCGGCTCAGGTCACGATCTCACGGTTTGCGAATTCCAGCCCCAAGTCCACGCTGAGCGTGGAGCCTGCTGGGATTCTCTCTCCCTCTCTCTCTGCCCCTCCTCCACTCACTCTCTCTGTCTCTCTCTCAGAATAAATAAGTAAACATAAAACACTTTTAATAAGAAATGGATGTCACATTTATTCTGAGGTTTTTGTCTATCAAGCTGATCACATGGTTTTTGTTTTTCAGTCTGTTACAGGTTGAATTACATTATTTCTAAATATTAAATCAACTTTGTATTGTTAGGATAAACTCAACTTGGTCATGATATTACTATTCATTAGCTGTCATTGTTGAGAGAGAGAGAGGCATAGAAAGAACACAGGGGAAAGGGGCAGAAGGAGAGAAAGAGAATTGTAAGCAGTCTCCACGCTCAGTGCAGAGCCCAACATGGGACTTAATTTCACAACCATGAGATCATGCCCTAAGTCAAAATCAAGAGTTGGACACTTATCCGACTGAGCCACAGACATCATATATATATATATATATATATATATATATATATATATATATATATACATATATATATATGAGTTATATATATGAATATAGATATTTTTTTAAACATATTATTGGTTTCTATTTGCTAGGAACTTTTGCATCTAAGTTCATAACAAATATTAATCTGTGTTTTCCTTATAACACCTTTCTGATTTTGAATACAATTTTCAATACAAGGTATTGCTGGCCTCATAAAATGAGTTGGAAGTATACTCTCACCTTACTTTCATAGAAAAGTCTGATGAGAATTGTATTTCTTTCTTTCCCGAATACTTGCTAGAATTCAACAGTGCAGTTTGGTGCCTGGGGTATTTATTATTGGAAGGCTTTAAACTAAAAATTCCATTTTTTTAACTATATAGAATATATCAGGTTATCTGAGGGTTTTTGGAATCATCTTTGGTGGTTTTTGTCTTTTAATGAATTTTCTCATTTCATCTCAGCTGTTTAATTTATTGGCACAAGGCTGTTCCTAATATTTCCTTATTATCTTTTTAGCTTATGTAGATTCTGTCATGATCTCATTGCTCTATTCCTAGACTTGATAATCTGTCTTCTCTTCTTTTATATCTTTTCCATGACTGGCTTGGCTAAAGGCTTATCAATTTTATTGATATGTGCAAAGAAAAAAATTTTAGTTACTGAGTTTAAAAAAATTTTTTAAATAATTTTTTTAATATTTTTATTTATTTCTAGGAGAGAGCGAGAGAGACAGCGTGAGCAGGGGAGGGTCAGAGAGAGAGGGAGACACAGACTCTGAAATAGGCTCCAGGCTCTGAGCCGGCAGTCAGCACAGAGCCCGACGCGGGGCTTGAACCCACGAACCGCGAGATCATGACCTAAGCGAAAGCTGGACGCTTAACCAACTAAGCCACCCAGGCGCCCCTAAAAAAAATTTTTTTTAATGTTTATTTCTGATCAGATAGAGTGCGAGCAGGGAATGGGCAGAGAGAGAGGGAGACACAGAATCCGAAGCAGGCTCCAGGCTCCGAGCTGTCAGCACAGAGCCCCACGCAGAGCTCAAACGCATGAACTGCGAGATCATGACCTGGGCTGAAGTCAAACACTTAACTGACTAAGCCCCCGCCCCCGCCAGGGTGCTCCTAGTTACTGATTTTCAATACTGTTTCTTGTTTCATTGATCTCTGATCTTATTTTCATTACTTCATTTACTTTTTTACTTCTTCTTTTTTTAAAATTTTTTTAAATGTTTTATTTATTTCTAGGAGAGAGAGAGAGAGACAGCGTGAGCAGGAGGGTCAGAGAGAGAGGGAGTCACAGACTGAAACAGGCTCCAGGCTCTGAGCTGGCAGTCAGCACAGAGCCCGACGCGGGGCTCGAACCCACGAACCGCGAGATCATGACCTAAGCGAAAGTCGGACGCTTAACTGACTAAGCCACCCAGGCCCCACTTTACTTTTTTATTTCTTTTTAAATTTTTATTTAAATTTCAGTTGGTTAACATGCAGTGTAAGATTAGATTCAGGTGTACAATATAGTGGTTCAGCACTTCCGTACATCACCCTGTGCTCGTAATGACAAGTGTACTCCCTCATCCCCATCACCCATTTTACCCATCTCCCCACTCACCTCCCTTCTGTGACCATTAGTTTCTTCTCTACCGTCCAGAGTCTGTTTCATGGTTTGTCTCCCGCCCCTCTCTTCCCCTCCCCCCCCCTTTTTTTTGACTTACTCCAGGTTTAATTTGCTCTTTTTTCCTACTTTCTTAAGGGAAAATTTGAAGTAGAGGTCTTTTTTTTTCTAATCTAGGAAGTTAATGCTATAAACTCCCCCCTAAGGAATGTAGAGTCCAGATGATTTCTCATTTCTTATCCTCATTTTACATTACATTTCTTGCTTCTTTACAAGCCTGGCATTACTTGATTGATGACAATCATTTTAACCTGTTAGGTGCGAAATATTTTTGTGTTCATATAAATAAGCCTCAGGCTTTGTCCTAAAATGCAGTTAAGTCCCTGGAAATATTTTGCTCCTTTCGATCTGGTTTTTAAGATCTATGAGGTGGGACCAGAATGGTGTTTAGTTTAGGGCTAATTATTCCCGTATCGTTGAGATATGATGTAAGTACTCTACAGGATGATTCCAGAATTACAAAGTTTTCAAGTCTGGCTGGCAGGAAACAGCACTATTCCCAGCCCTCTGTGAGCCCTGAATGCCAATCCCCCTAATCCTTCCTGGCCTCAAGTAGTTTTCTCACAGGCACCTGCTGACAGCACTCTACTGAGTAGTTGAGGGTGACCATTTGCAAATTTCTGGAGTTCTCTCATCTCATCTCCTCCTCCTAGAATCTCTGGACACTGAACTGTCTGGATTCTGAGCACTGCCTCCTTAACTCAGGGAGTCCTGGGGTCCCACCTGGATTCCCTTCCCTGCAGCAGTGCCTAGAATGTCTCTCAAGGCAGAAAGTGAGGGTGCTTATTGGGCTAACTTCATTTATTTCCTATCTGTCAAGGTCACTGTCCTTCATTTCCTGATGTCCCTTTTCTTGAAAACTATTGTTTGTTTTTTAAATTTTTAAAAATGTCTATTTATTTTTGAGGGAGACAGAGACAGAGAGCGTGAGCAGGAGAGGGATGGAGAGAGAGGGAGACACAGAATCGGAAGCAGGCTCCAGGCTCTGAGCTGTCAGCACAGAGCCCGATGTGAAGTTCAAAGCCACGAACCAGGAGATCATGACCTGATCATGACTGAGCCACCCAGGCGCCCCTTGAAAATGATTGTTTGTACCTTTTGCCTATTAATTTTTGTTTCCAAGTGAGAGGGCTAATCTGGTCCTTGCTACTATCGCCTGGTTGTTAGCTTTCGACTAAAGTAGCTTTAATTGACCTTTCTCATTTCAGCAAGATTATGCATCTTTGCATACAGTTATGATTCTTTTTCTCTTTCTGTAAATTATGTATTCATTTCTTGGCTCATTTTTCCCTAGAGTGTTTCTTCCTTCTATAATTTTGGTGAACACTATAGAGATTTATGCATAAGAGATAATAAATCATTGTTATTACTATGAAATTAAATTCCAAATGTTTGCCAAGTATAACATTTGTCATTTATTTTTATGGGTTTTTCCATGCACGTTTTTTATTTTTATGTAAAAATATTTTCCTAAATTGCTTCTAAATTATTAAATATAGTTCTTTTTTTTCTAAACGTTTTATTTATTTCTGAGAGAGAGAGAGAGAGACAGCATGAGCAGAAGAGGGTCAGAGAGAGAGGGAGACACAGAATCTGAAACAGGCTCCAGGCTCTGAGCTGTCAGCACAGAGTCCGCGGGGCTCGAACCCACGACCCACGAGATCATGACCTGAGCCGAAGTCGGACGCTTAACCGACTGAGCCACCCAGGCGCCCCTAAGTATAGTTCTTAAATAAACAAACAACACAAATAAGCACATTTGGTGGAAATCAAGCAATACAGATGTTGTAAGCACCCCTCCGGTGAGAGGCATGAAGGCTCTGATGCAATAGCCAGGCTCTCAGTACCCAGATATTTTTGGAGAAAAATATCTTTGAAATATACTTGTATTGAATATCTACATGTATCTATATTTGAAATCAGTTGCTAAAGTTGGGTTGGGTGAAGCTCTGTAGGCTGGATCCAGCTGTTCTTCATCTCAAAGCTCTAGTTTTGGAGAAATAGTCCCCGGGAAGAAACTCCAAGCACAGGAACCCGGGCTGAAGACCCCCACTCAGCCGTGGACCCCGGACGGCAGCTGGGTAGGATGGCTGGGGGGGAAGGGGTGCCACCGTTCACTGAGCACCTGCTATGTGGCAGCCACTGTAGAAGAAGCCAGTTGTATGAGAACGGCTGCAGCGGATATCGTCTTGGGAATGCGCTTCCTAAATTCGGAAACCCACCCTCCTTACCACCCCTGCTTCCCTGAAGTGGAAATTGGCAACTCACTTCCCCAGCGCCCCTTGCCATTCAGGGCAAGCGTGGGAACCGGCCTCCACCAATCAGATGCACGGACGCAAACCTCTGCTTTGGAAGAGAGAAGTGATTGGAGGAGGCACACGCTTCGGGAAACGGGCTGGAGAGTGAGAATGACAGAGGAGGCTGCATTCTGGGACAGTGGGTGGCACTGGGGTCCCCCCCTCCGCAGGGCCCGTCCGCCCCCTGTGAGCCGAGATGTCTGTGTGCAGTGGACGTGACACTGGGGGGACCTCCCTGGAGGTGACCAGCACGGAGACTGGGACGTTTAGCCGCCACCCCTGATCCTCAGGCCCTTTGTGGGGGCTCATGCGGGAGGTTCCTAATACCTTTAAATTGGTGCTGGTGTTGCCTTCTTTTTCAGGCTTGTCGGGAAGGAGACACATTTGAAACTTGCAGCGTCTTCACAGCTGACAGAGAGAGGGAGGGAGGGAAATAAACATTTCTCCTTGTTTGCCTAGAGCATGGTGATAGCAGACAGTAAAACCTTTGTGTTATGGCCACCGACCCTTCCCTTTGTTCATTGGAAGAGGAGTCCAGCACTTTCTCTGCACCAGAGGCTGTGCCGGGTGACAGATGACTATGAGATGCAGGAGGAAAACCAGGATATTAAATCCCTTTGACCAGCGAGGATATCAAAACAACAAAAGCCTCACCACCCCTCGCTGCGTCTGGTCTGGAAGATAATTGCGTGCCAGGTGCACAGGGGGAGATATTTGAAATTACAGGAAGCCCAAACATGTTAATTTGATAAATTACTGGAAAGTTGGTCCCCCCTCCCCCCCCAGCCCCAGACAAGATCACAGGAAATTTGTTAGCACTGAATGGCAATACTTGACAGAAGAGAAGTCCCTGGAAGTGATTTCCCGGAACCCTTCAGCTCTGTTGCCAAGAGTTAGGGTCTCTCGGGAAAGGCTTTGAGGTTGAACGGTCCTCTCACCTCATAGTTTTTAAAGCCTATACATCCATCCATTCCTTCAAGCAGTACTTAATGGAGTATCTGCTGTACGCCATGCCCGGCTCTGCAGTCAGTGACAGCAGTGAGTCCTCCTTGAGGATTCCTCCCTGCGTGGGGCTAACACGCTCACATCACTTTCTCACACCACAAACAGCTCCTTAAACACATACCGTTTTCCTTATGGAAACTTGAGCTTCAGGTCAGGCAGCCTGTAAGCCTTTCCCCAGTTTGTTTTCCACAGAGCAGCAAAACTGATCTTTTAAAAACTGCAAATCACTCCCTGCTTAAAATCCTCCACTCTTTAAGTTTTTTAAAATGTTTATTCATTGTTGAGAGAGAGAGAGAAAGAGAGCGAGCATGAACGGGGGAGGGGCAGAGAGAGAGGGAGACACAGAATCGGAAGCAGCTCCAGGCTCTGAGCTGTCAGCACAGCCGATGCGGGCTGGAACCCACAAACCGTGAGATCATGACCTGGGCCGAAGTCAGACGCTCATCTGACTGAGCCACCCAGGTGTCCAGTTCCTCATCACTCTGAAGATAAACTCCCAATTCCTGAACGTGGCCCGCGAGGCCTTGGAGGACCTGGCTCCTCTTTTACCTCATCTCACTCCTCTCCCCGACTTGCTCACCATGATTCAGCCATGGTTGTCTTTTCTTTTTCTATCCCTCCACTATGCCAGGCTGGGTCCTGCCTCAGGACCTTTGCATGACCTATTCCTGAACACTCTGCTCTCCATGCATTGCCTTGTCACCATTCAGGTTTCAGTTCAAATACTACCTCCTCAAGGAGCCCTTCTCTGCCTTGTCTAACTTATCTTGAATGAACTCACACCCATGGATCTTTCCTGCAACATTTGTTTCACATCGTGCTATCAGTCAGTTTTAGTAGTCACAAACAATGGAAACAGACTGGCTGATGTCGTGGCAGGGGGGAGGGAGGAACAGCCTTCACAGTTAGGCATACTGGTCTGATCTTCTGTCCCTTACCAGCTGCAATGGCCTGAGACAAGCTTCTTAATCTCTTTGATCTCATAAGTCAGGACGTGTGCTTTCCCTGCTCAGCCTTCTAAAGGCTTCTCATCTCAGAGAAAAAGTCAGGCCCCCTTCTTTGCCATGGAAAGCCATACCAACTGGACCCTTTCTTGCTGACCTCTTCTTCCATGGCTTCCCTTTCACTTTGCTCCTGTCAGTTTGTTACAGTCAGACTTGATGCTGTCCCAGGGCCTTTGCACTGATGGATCACTCTGCAGTGCTCTGCTCTGAGCATCAACATGGTTTGCTCCCTCACTTCATTTTTTTAAACAGTTTATTGTCAGGTTGGTTTCCATATAACACCCAGTGCTCATCCCAACAAGTGCCTCCTCCATGCCCATCACCCCCCTTCCCCTTTCCCGCACCCCCATCAGTCTTCAGTTTGTTCTCAGCATCCAAGAGTCTTTCATGGTTTGCCTCCCTCCCTCTCCCCAACTATTTCCCCCCTTCTTCTCCCCTACAGTCCTCTGTTACGTTCTTCCTAATCCTCCTATACGTGCAAACATATGATATTTGTCTTTCTCTGCCTGACTTATTTCGCTTAGCATAACACCCTCAAGTTCCATCCATGTTGCTACACATGGCCAGATTTCATTGTTTTTCATTGTCATGTAGTATTCCATGGTATAGATAAACCACATCTTCTTGATCCATTCGTCCGTTGATGGACACTTAGGCTCTTTCCATGTGTTGGCTATTGTTGAGAGTGCTGCTGTGAACATTGGGGTACATGGGCCCCTGTGCATCAGCACTCCTGTGTCCCTTGGGTAAATTCCTAGCAGTGCTATTGCTGGGTCATAGGGGAGGTCTATTGTTCATTTTTTGAGGAACCTCCACACTGTTTTCCAGAGGGGCTACACCAGTTTACATTCCCACCAACAGTGTAGGAGGGTGCCCGTTTCTCTACATCCTTGCCCGCATCTAGAGTCCTCTGAGTTGCTCATTTTAGCCACTCTGACCGGTGTGAGGTGTGGTTTTGATTTGTATTTCCCTGATGAGGAGGGATGCTGAGCATCGTTTCATGTGTCTGTTGGCCATCTGGATGTCCTCTTTGGAGAAGTGTCTGTTCAGGTCTTCTGCCCATTTCTTCACTGGATTATTTGTTTTTTGGTTGTGGAGTTTGGTGAGTTCCTTATAGATTCTGGATACTTGCCCTTTATCTGATATGTCATTTGCAACTATCTTTTCCCATTCTGTCAGTTGCCTATTCGTTTTACGGATTGGTTCCTTTGCCGGGCAGAAGCTTTTAATCTTGATGAGGTCCCGGTAGTTCATTTTTGCTCTTGATTCCCTTGCCTTTGGTGATGTGTCAAGTAAGAAATTGCTGCCACTGAGGTCAAGGAGGTTATTTCCTGCTTTCTCTTCTAGGGTTTTGATGGTCTCCTGTCTCATGTTCAGGTCCTTTATCCATTTTGAGTTTATTTTTGGCTCCCTCACTTTTAACACTTCATTCAAATATTATCATCTCAATGAAACCTTCCCTGGTTTCAATTTGCAACCCTATCCCTACCTCCCCCATACCTATCTCTGCTTTATTTTTCTCCACAGAACTCATCTGCTTGCAATGGATCCACTGTGTCACTTGCTTATTAACTTATGGTCTGTCCCCCTCAGCACAGTGACATCTCCATGAGAAAGGATGCTTCATCACCAATGTGTTCTAGAAGCTAGAACACAGGTACACGCAGATTCGTTGAGTGGCTGAGTGAACAAGGCTCACTTGCTTTCTCCTCTTCTTCCTGGTGGGTGATTAGAGCCCACCTGCCCTCCCCCGCCCCCCCCCCACAATGTTAAAATTGTGAGGATGAAAGGGGTTAAGTCATCAGAGTGTCTGGCACACTGCCAGTAGGAACTGGAGGCCTCCGGGCTTTCCCCATTCAGTTTGCAGGGGTGACTTTCTGCCCAGGACAAGCAGCCCAGGAAACAGACTGATTAACCCTCTTCGCTTTGAGCATCCCGAGGGCTGTGCTTGAAAAGTCTTGAAGCCAATAAATATGAGCAGCTCAAGTCTGTGGACTAGGTTAGTCCAGAGATGGCATTCATCACAGTGACGTGGCCCCTGGGGAGAAAGGACAAGGACACTCCACTTTAAAGGAAGCAGGACATAATCAATCACTGTCCACCTGTGGAGGGCTGGGCGGCAGAATCAATGAAAGCAGAGGCTCCCCGGTGCAGCTGCTAAGAACACAGCTGTCCTGTGCCTCGGATCTGAGTCCTGGATCTTACTATGTGACATCTGGTGTGATGGTTAATTTTATGTGTGACTTGTCTGGGCCACAGACTCAGATACTTGGTTGAACATTATCTTGGATGATCTGGGAGGGTGACTGTTTTTAATGATACTGACATTTAAATCAGTGGACTTTGGGGCGCCTGGTGAAGCATCCAGCTTTGGCTCAGATCACCATCTCACCATTCGTGAGTTGGAGTCTGACTTCGACTCAGATCATGATCTCACCATTTGTGAATTCGAGCCCCACGCCGGGCTCTGTGCTGACAGCTCAGAGCCTGGAGCCCGCTTCGGATTCCGTGTCTCCGACTCTCTCCACTCCTCCCCCACTGGCACTTGCTCTCTCACTCTCTCTCTCAAAAATAAATATTTAAAAATTTTTTAAATAAATAAATCAGAGGGCTTTGAGTAAAACAGACTGTCTTCCAAAATGTGGGTGGGCTTCATCTAATCAGTTGAAGTCGTGAATGGAATAAGACTGAACCCCTCCCTAAACAAGAAAGAGCTCTGTCTCGGGTAGACTGTGGACTTGACCTGCAGCAGTGCCTCTGGCCTGGGTCTCTAGCCTGCTGGTCTTCCCTGCAGATTCGGGACTTGCCAGTCTCCTAAAGTACATCTCTATCTACACATGCATATAAATCGTACTGATTCTGTTTCTCGAAACAATCCAGGCTAACACCCTGGGCAAGCTTCCTTATGCCTCAGTGAAACTGACACTCAGTCCACCGGTCACTGGTGAGGCAGTGTGGTCGATGGGTAGGGGCACGGACCCTGGTGCCAGCTGGCCTGATTCCCCTCCTTCCACAGCTTAGTGACCTTGAGCAAATTCCCGAACCCCTTTGTGTCTCACGCTCTGCAAACGGGGCAGGTAACCGTGGGAACGCCCTCGCGGGGTTAGTGTGGGCCCTGAATGAGCTAGTGCGCATGCGTGCTGGCCGGCTGCGCCGCACCGACCACGACCACGCGGGGTAAGGCGGCCCCGGGGTGCGCGGGGACTGAGATCGCGCACGAAACCACGAAACGTGGCTGAGAGCACGTGAAGGCAGCAGGCTCCCTGCAACGCGGCACCTGTCAGATGGCACTGTCAACATTTGTTTGTAAATTGGGGAGATCTGAGTCACCAGATGAGCATCAACGTAACTCAGTCCCTGGACGTCTAAAATACTTTTTAAAATAGGAGGTTACTGGGGCGCCTGGGTGGCTTAGTCGGTTAAGCGTCCGACTTTTGCTTGGGTCATGATCTCGCGGTTCGTGGGTTCGAGCCCCGCGTCGGGCTTTGTGCTGACTGCCAGCTCAGAGCCTGGAGCCTGTTTCAGAGTCTGTGACTCCCTCTCTGACCCTCCCCTGCTCACGCTGTCTCTCTCTCTCCTAGAAATAAATAAAAATATTTTTTAAAAATAGGAACTTCCGGGCGCCTGGGTGGCTTAGTCGGTTAAGCGTCCGACTTTCACTTAGGTCATGATCTCGCGGTTCGTGGGTTCGAGCCCCACGTCGGGCTCTGTGCTGACTGCCAGCTCAGAGCCTGGAGCCTATTTCAGAGTCTGTATCTCCTCTCTCCGACCCTCCCCTGCTCACGCTCTCTCTCTCTCTCTCTCTCTCTCTCTCCTAGAAATAAATAAAAATATTAAAAACAAATTAAAAAAAATAAAAAATAGGAACTTCCTTTTCCAGGGGGTCAGGTGGCTGGCAACCTTAGTCAGGTGGAACCTGCTGGCAGATGCAGGAATTGGGAGCTCCTAGGGAAAGACCCGGCAGGGGGAGCGGGGAGCGCACAAGCCGAAGTCAGAGAACTGCTTCTTCCGGAAGAGTCACGGAAGATTTTCAGGTCCCTGGGCCCCTAGGCTGCTGGATCAGCGTTGTGCAAAATAAAGCATCGGAGAATTAATGGACTCTCAGCCCCCTTGGGGTTTCATTTGTTCAGCTTTAGAATCCTGATACCCAGCCCAGTGCTTGTCTTCTGGGAAGGCCTTACACTTCTGTTGAATTGCATGTAATAGCAAGAAGTTAATATCAAACGCAGGGGACTTGATGGATCTTGAAAACTGAAAGAATTTTAAATAGAACAGCCTAGGGCCATCTTTATGAAGCGCTAATCAGTTCTCCCCGTTGTCTATCGCCATCAAGGGCATCCATGCATCATATATAAGTTTTGGAACACATATTTTGATTACTATTTTCTATTCAAAGAGGCAGGGAGGTATAAAAACTCAGCCATATGAGAACATTCCTAAGTATTAAGCTCTCGGTTTACTTTATTTTATAAGCATTTATTTTATTTTGAGAGAGAGAGAGCGCGCGCACACTCATGAGGTGGGGGAGGGGCAGAGGGAAAGAGAGAGACTCTTAAGCAGGCTCCACCTTCAGCGTGGAGCCTGACTTGGGGCTTGCTCACATGACTCTGGGATCATGATCTGAGCCAAAACCAAGAGTTGGAGGCTTAACTGACAAGGCCGCCCAGGTGCCTCTATTTTATAAGCATTTATTGGCCGCCTGCTGCTTCTAGTAGCAGATGAAGGGCAGATGAGGTTTAGAATATGCTTTCAGCCTGAGGGAGCTGGGTTCCGTAGCTCAAGGTATATATCGGTATACAAATAAGAAGTCAGCTGGTATCAAGATTCACAGGTGGGTGAGATCATTGTGGGCTATAGAAATAAGGGAAGAGCCTCTTAGCGGAGGTGACACTTAAATTGAATTACATCACGATGAGTTTGTAGGTGTCTCGAAGACAAAATCAACACCCAATTTTGAATGAATCAAGCCACCAAAATGCGACAGATGGCAGTGAGAACGTATCTCAAAAGGTTGGGTTGGTCTGTATACCTGAGCTGAATGGCCTCCGTGGGTTTCCTCCTACCTTACCCCCCACGTTACACAACAGTTCACACATCTTAACCCAGACCATGCCAGTGGTGCCGTCGGAGGGTGCGCCCTGGGCAGCTCCGGTCCCCGAGAAGCCTGAGGGAATACCAGGAGCAGGGAATAAACTTCTTGCAAAGCTCGTAAATCATGGCCGGCTGGAAGGTAGGTTGGCGTGTAAGCCCGTAGCAGAAGCAGTGAAGCCGGAAGGGTATGTTAAGGCCACCACCTTCATCAACATGTCAACAGGGAGAGGACAGCCGCACTTTAGAAACAAAAATAGCACTACCAGAACTCTCCGGGGCCATCAGGGCCATCGTGTGTTTCCTTCACATGCATCGTGCCATTTAACCCTCTCAGGATTTGCCTGACCAGGTAGAAGAGTGAGAGGCTGTGGATGAGATCATATCCCTGAGTCATTTGTCATCCAGCAAAAAATGATTGTTTTTGAGGCAGACGGGTCTGGGTTCGAATCCAGATTCTTTCATGAGGTGAACCGCATCAGGCGAGTTGTGTAACCTCCTTGAATTTCACCTTTTGATCTCTAAATGGGAAAACAAACATGAGTCTCAGATTTGTTGGGAGGTCTCAGGGAGGTGATGCCCGAGGTACACTCCCTGTGGGGGCGTCTGGGTGGGGAGGCATCTTGTCAAGTCAGACTCTGAGGGAAACTTCTGGGGGGGGCATGAGGTCACCATTCTGCCCCCACCCCTCTCTTCTCTGGTGTTTTCTGTCATCCATCACTTTGGTTTCTCCCAGCTGGGAGCTGTCAGAAAGGCATAGAAGGGTGGGCAAAGGCAGCTTTCATCCTCCAAGCTTGTCATCTTCAGCTTTTGTGGGTGCTCAGTTCTGTTTTCTCAGGAAAGATTAAAAAAAAAAAAAAAAAAAAAAAAACCTTCACAAACAAAGACATCAGAAACAACCCTACTTCTTCAAGGCAGAATTTCAGAAGACAGAGGAAACCAGACCTCTGTCCAACTGAGAGCTGTGTCTGTATGTTGGGTTATATGTGTTTGTTCTCAAAGAATCGGGGCCGAACAAGGATGCTTAGGGGACCCTCGGGGTTGGCTGACCACCTGCCCTTAAGCACCACCATGCTTTCTTTTAGGCTCCATCACTGAAGACAGTATGGTGTCTTTGAGAAGCAGAGGGGGGAGTGGTCCCTGGGGAATGCGCACGTATGGAGCGTGGCTGAAGCAATCCCCGACCCTTGACTGCTCGACAGAATTCATCCATGAACATAGGCCCTCTTCTCCTCAGTTCTGGCATAGGGTCGGCACCAATCAATGACGCCATGGTTCTCCCTTAGCTTCCTGAAGTTAGGGGCTGCCCTGACTTTTGGTTCACCACCATATCCCTATAACTTTTCCCCCCATTAGGTTGGATTCTCCCAGAAGCAGAGCCGGAGTCAAGGGTTCAGGTGCAAATGATTTATTAAGAAAGTTCTTCTGGTTGGGGCTCCTGGGTGGCTCGGTTGATTGAGCGTCTGACTTCAGCTCAGGGCATGATCTCTCAGTTCATGAATTCAAGGTCCGCATCAGACTAGCTGTGGTCAGTTAAGGGCTTGCTTCAGATCCTCTGTCCTCCTCTCTCTGCCCCTCCCCAGCTTATGCTTTCTCAAAAATAAATGAACATTAAAGAAAAAAAAAAAGAAAGTTCTCCAGAAAGTTTCAGTTAGGGGGTGTGGGAAGGGGCAGGAAGAGCAAGGCCCTGCGCTGTGAGCTGGGTATAACCCCTACCTGTCTGGTCTTGAGTGGTGCGTTGTCACATCTCAGAGCTTGTCCTGCCCATGGTGAACGTACAGGCTTTTTTTTTTCCCAATGTTTGTTTATTTTTGAGAGAAACAGAGTGTGATCAGGGGACGGGCAGAGAGAGGGAGACAAAGAATTGGAAGCAGACTCCAGGCTCTGAGCTATTGGCACAGAGCCTGACGTGGGGCTCTAACTCATGAACCACGAGATCATGACCTGAGCCAAAGACCGATGCTTTATGGACTGAGCCACCCCTGTGCCCCAAAGAGACAGGCTTTTTAATTCCCTCACTGGTCAGTCATTGGCTACGGGGTAGAGGGGTGGGCTCCAGCTCTTCCAGAAATCCATGGCAGCAAGCCTGCGAAGGTCACGGGGCCAAACCCCTTGCAGCAAAGCATTTGTGGGACTGGGGATGACGAGTGCCAAGGGGCTCTGGGCTGGGCAACGAAGATGCCCTCTGTGCTTTCCTCCAACCCCAGGTTTGAGTAAGAGATTAGTGACAAGACAAGATTAGCGTAAGCCTGCATCCATTCTCCTACGGAGTCCCCTCACCTGGACAGAAAGAGACTTTCACAGCCATGGTCTGGGTGGGAAGCATCAGGGACGGTTATCCTGGGATTGGGGGCTGTCACCCCAGCTGACAGCAAGGTGTCCCCGGTCTGGCCTTCCCTGCAGCCTGTAGGGCTCCCGTGTGTGGAGGCAACCAGAAGACTAGGATCCGGTGCTCCTGGGTCTCTGGTGTGATGCTCGTTTACAATTGTAAAAGCAATAACATGAGAATAAAAAAGAAAATTCAACAGTGCGGAATGGGATGAAATGAAAAAAGTCTCCCATCGCCACTATGCCATCTCTAGGTGAAGGTCTGTGCCTCCTGCGGCAGAAATAACGTTTAACCATTCTGCTTTTATTTCTTCTGATTATCACCCAATTTTATACGTATATATGGATGCGTTACTGTAATTGTATAGATACTGTTTTTTTCAGGACACTTGAAACTGTATTTGCGTTATTCTGTATAACAAAAATAAACGATCTAGTCTATTTGCTCTATTATCTACTTTCTCTTCCTTCTTAGTTTTCTCCATGTTTTACTGTCACCTATGGTACAGGTAGATTGACTGTAAATAGACAGCAATGTGAGCCTTGGGCTCTTTACTTTCTCAGGCTCCTTCTAAAGCCCTGAGCCTAATTTTCAACTTGCAGTTTTGCACTCATTTCATTACAAAGATGGTCCCCGAGTTCTGTAAGCTTCTGTCCCTCAGCATCTGAATTTGCTCCATTAACTTTATAATGTCAAAAATGTAATATATACATATAGACACACACACGTGTGTATGTACACATATATAGCAAGTATAAACTATACTAATGAGATGTAATCCCCAGACCATAGCGAGGATGCTAATAAGTTCTATTTCTTATTTTATCAATTTTCAGTTGTGCCTGTAGACTCTCATTATGGAAATGCTTCGCCCCCACTGCTTTGCCCTGCAGCTGCAAGTCTGACTTCTGTCAGCTCGATCACAATCAATTCTCCTTATTAAATGTAAGGAAGGCGTCTGTTCTTTGTCCGTGGCTTTATTCTAGAATCTTTAAACCAACACAGTTATTGTGTTTCTAGGAATATAATGTCCTATAAAGCCAAGTAGTTTGGTTGGAGAAGCACCAGCTGTGAAAGTAGCCAGTGGGAGGGAAAGGGTTCTGGCCTTAGTTTGAGGTCTGGCTCTTTCCTTTACTGGCTGTGTGCCTTCCACAAGCCACTTCTCCTCCCATGCCTCAGTTTCCCCATCTGCAAAATAGGAAGTGACTGCATCCACCTCACTGGGTTGTAAGACTTGTGTGTGTGAGTGCGTGTGTCTTTGTGAATGTGTGTGTGTGTCTCTGTGTGTGCGAGTGTGTGTGAGTGTCTGCGTGAGTGTGTGTGCATGCACACGGGGGCTCAGCAGGCTGTTCAGCGTGTAGGGATCGTTCCACACACTCACTATAGTCACAGTGGCAGATTATAGGTGTCACAGCCTCTGCATCTGATTCTGCTCAAATTCTCTTTGCTCTCAGTTCTGGGAGGCATTCTCCACTTCCTCCTCCAGCCTTTCATTGAATTTATTATTTTGGCAATGATTTTTCATTTCCAGGAACTCTTCCATATTCTTAAAAAAATTTTTTTAATGTTTTATTTATGTCTAAGAGAGAGTGAGACAGCGTGAGCAGGGGAGAGTCAGAGAGAGAGGGAGACACAGAATCTGAAACAGGCTCCAGGCTCTGAGCTGGCTGTCAGGACAGAGCCTGACGTGGGACTTGAACCCACGAACCATGAGATCATGACCTGAGCCAGAGTCGGATACTTAACCAACTGAGCCACCCAGGCACCCCGAACTCTTCCATATTCTTCCCTTATTTTCAGAATAGCTTGTTCTCACACTCTATGGCTGTGATACCATCTCACACCTCTCTAAAGATATGAATTCAAACTTTCAAGGGTCTCTTCTCTTCTCCGAATGGGCTGTTTCCTTTGGGCGGGGAGCTCTGTGTTTATCCCACTCCCCCTCTACCATAGTACTGTTTTCCCCAAGGTCTGCTGATCACCACCTGTCCTGCTTTATCAATGAAGGACCGACCTGGTGGATAGAGGGAGCTCCACAGTTTTCTGTTGGGGGTGTGTGACTGTGTTTGATCTTTCAGCTTCCCCCACGGAGGGAACGTTGATGTGGCTTTCACCTGTGGTTTTCACCTGTCGGCCAGCAGCTTGACGTCAGTCTGTATGCACTGGTACAGACAGACAGAGTGGCCTTCCTCCCAAAGGTAAACTCTACCCTAAGCACCAATTATCTGCAATTAGGAGGTTTACCCTCCTTGGACTTTTCTGTTTCTTTAGAAAGTGGAACCCCAATTTCAGTTTGGGAAAAAATGCAGCAATTAGTGGGGTGCGTGTAGAGGTAACAGTGCTGGGGGCGCTGATATCCAGCTCTTTTGTAAACATGTGTTTAAAAAATTTTTTTAATGTTTTTTTTTTTTAATTTATTTCTAGAAGAGAGAGAGACAGTGCGAGCAGGGGAGGGTCAGAGAGACAGGGAGTCACAGACTGAAACAGGCTCCAGGCTCTGAGCTGGCAGTCAGCACAGAGCCCGACGCGGGGCTCGAACCCATGAACCGCGAGATCATGACCTAAGCGAAAGTCGGACACTTAACCGACTAAGCCACCCAGGCGCCCCTGGGTTTAAAAAATTTTAAACATTTTTAAATGTTTATTTATTTTTGAGAGAGAGAGAGTGCTAGCAGGGGATGGCAGAAAGAGGGAGACACAGAATCCAAAGCAGGCACCAGGTTCTGAGCTGTCAGCACACAGCCTGACGTGGGGCTCAAACCTATGAACCATGAGATCATGACCTGAGCTGAAGTCAGACTCTAAACCAACTGAACCACCCAGGTGCCCTAAACATTTTTTTAAATAATGATTTTAGATTTATAGAAGAGCTTCAATGATAACATAAAAGGGCTCCTGTATGTCATCCATTTACCTCTTCCTAATGTCAACATCTTACATACACATACAGCATTTGTTAAACTAAGAAATTAGCATCAGTACATTACTATTAACTAGACTATAGGCTTTTTTTTTTATCTCAACAATTTTTCCTCTAATGTCCTTTCCATTCTGTGGGCCACCTGAGGACACCCCATTTCATGTGGTTGTCCTATGTCTTTCGTGTCCTGCGATCTGTGACATTTCCCCATTTCTCATGGCCACGATACTTCGGTGGGCAATGGTCAGGCATGTCGTAGAATGCTCCTCAGTTGTGGTTTGTCTCATGTTGGTTTTGTTTTTGTTTTTAATGACTAGACTGGTGTGGGGAATAAGTTTAGCAATTTTCTGAGCTTGCACCAGTGGGTTATCAAGGTTTAGGATGAAAGCATCCAAGATTAGGTAAACAGGGCAAAAGCATCCCCAGCATAGTCAAAAGCAGAAGGCGGCTGTCATAGGACGGAAGGTTCAGAATAGGTAAAAATGCAAACGGGGCTTTAGACTGCACCAGGGTGAAGTTGCCTGGAGCAGAGCTAATTAGCTAAAGGAAGGTGCCTTGTAGAGCTTGAGGTAGCATGCTCTATCTGCCTTATCCCCTAGGCAACTTAAGATAAACAGATGTGGCACCTCGCGCCTGCCGTAAACAGTCATCTGCTCGGTGCTGAGATATCTTTGAAATCCCCCTTCTCTCACACACATGAATTAATGTTCACTGTTTCATTGTCTCTTTCTGAGCATCTATCACATTTGTAAGCCTTCTGATCCTATTAAAAACTGAGCAAGGACCCTTACTCGGAGCTCTTGTCTCCTCCTGGACATTAGCCTCTCTCACGTTTAATTCTGCATCTGCTCCCTTGCTGGACAAGAGAGAACTCTAGACTCTGAGTCTGCGACAGGCTGGAGTCATGGATTTGGGGGAAGTATTGCATGAGGATGAAGTGCCCTTCTCATCACATCCTGTCGGTATGACCTGATATCAACGTGACTTTTTGCGGGTGTTCTTTGATCACCTGGTGTGGGTGGCATCTGTCAGGTTTCTCCTGCACCACATCACCATCTTTCCCTTTCCATGCCCTCTCTGTTAGAAGTGAGTCTCTAGGTCCAGGGCACCAGGCTCCAGGATAACGGCCATGCTTGTCCATAACCTACACTTGGCTGCTTGCTCTTCATTAGGGGAAAATTGCAGCCAACTTTGGTGCATTCTCTAGGCTTTGGGCTTGGGGGATGAGAATGTCAAGGCAACCTCTTTCTCCAACTCATTTTTAGAATTGGGGATGTATAAGGGCACTTTTTCAATTCATCACATGGAAAGCTACTCTGTGATTTGGGGAAATGCCCTACAATGGGATTTCTCTGGGTCCCAGTTTGCTCCATTTGAAAAAGGGTTAATGCTTCTGGCCTTGCAGTGATCTGAGGATCAAGTGGGACAATCTAGGCAGGGTGGCTGGCCTGGGGCCTGGCAGGTGGTAGACTCTCAGCAGATGCTGGTTCCGCATTGCCCCCAGACATCAGCTGCCCCAGATGTCAGTACTGTCTGTCACCTTTAACATTTTATAGTCCTGCAATTTAGTCACCACAGAGGACAAACAACTATGAGCTAGTTCTTTTCATAGGATAGAATTTTTAAAATCTTTTTAAATGTTCATTTATTTATTTTGAGAAAGAGGAGTGTGCGTGTGTGTGTGTGTGTGTGTGTGTGTGTGTGTGAGAGAGAGAGAGAGAGAGAGAGAGAATCCCAAGCAGACTCCGAGCTGCCAGCACAAAGCCTGATGCAGGGTTTGAACCTATGAACCATGAGATCATGACCTGGGCTGAAATCAAGAGTTGGATGCTCCATTGACCAGTCACCCTGGTGCCCCCTCATAGGATAGAATTTTAAGATGGAAGAATGAAATATGAGATCACTATTTCTGCCAGAAAGTTCTGGGGCACCTGGGTGGCTCAGTTGGTTAAGCTTCCAACTTCGACTCAGGTCATGATCTCACAGCTTGTGAGTTCAAGCCCGGCATTGGGCTGTGTGCTGACAGCTCAGAGCCTGGAGTTCTCTTCGGATTCTGGATCTCCCTCTCTTTATGACCCTCCCCAGCTTGTGCTCTGTCTCTTTCTGTCTCTCAAAAATGAATAAATGTTAAAAAAAAAAAAAAGAAAGTTCTGTGTGGGACTCTCACTAATATCTCAAATCCAGTGAAATTTGGGTTTCCCTTTGCTAAGAGCCATGTGCTTAGTCAAAATCCATTTTTCCCTTCCTCTTTCCTAATGGACTCTGTGTCACTCACTGCTTCATCACGCAGAGAAAAGTTACCCCATCTGCAGCTTACTGCAGCCTAAACCACTCATAGCCCTTCCTTCACCCATGCTAACGCTTGGTCCAGGATGGGCATGAGACAAAATTTTGACCAACGAGCCATTAGGGAAAGTTTGGGGGATTCTGGGAAAGATTTCTCTTCTCTCAGAGAAAGCTCCAGAAACATAGGATCACCCTACATCCCTGAATGCTCTTGTGTCTGGTATGACGTGCACAGCTGTGGGGTCACCAGCCTGAAGATGATGGCAGCACATTAGGGATATCCTTGTAGAAGGTGGGTGAAACCTGGACCCCCAATGGCATTGTCAGTCTGTGGACCATTCTGTGCCAGGAATTTCCCTTCCCCTGGACTCACTGTTAAGGATAGTACTTTTTTGTGTGTCAGGTTGTTTAAGTTGGGTTTCCTGTTGCTCATAGCAGAAAGCAAGCAAACTCGTATAGTTCTAGAAAAATCCTCCTGCAAACAAGCGGCCTTTAAAAACTACCTTTCCAAAGACTCTTAGAGATGTCCTTTACACGTGCCTGATATGTGTATCCCAGAGAGAGAGTGTGCTCGTGTGTGTGCACTGACATGTGTGTGTGAGGGGCAGGTTACAGAGTGGTGGGCAGCTCAGCAGCAAGAGAAGGGAAGAATGAGTGCAACCCAACGCGTCCAGAGGAAGGAGAGGAGAGGGTAATTTTCACTGAGTGTGCATTGCACGCCAGGCCACAGGAGCAACAAATACATGACTTGGTATAATCACCATGATGGCTCTCTGAGGGTGAAGGTAAGACTCAGAGATTTCAAGTGTCTTGAAATCTGACCCCAAAGTCTGCTCCATTCCTCTGGCACCCAATCCAGTCCTTCAAGTCCCCCAGAAATGTCCCAACTCCATCCATGTTTCCCCATCTCCGGGATGAACACCCTGACCCAAGCTGCAGTGTCTCTCCTGGACTGCTGCCCGTCCATTAACTGCCACCCTTGCTCCCACTCCCCATGGTCTCTTGTCTGCACAGCCGACCCCCTCCCCCATCTCAAACAGTTCAAGGGCAACTCATCGCACAAACCCAAACTCCTTCCTGTGGCTCCCCAGCACTTCCGTGATCTGGTCCTGTCTGTCTCTGCAGCCTCATCTTGTACCACTTTGCACTGCACCCACCAAGCCCCAGGCTCCTTGGCCTCTTTACTTTTCTTGGAATGTCCTAGATAATTCTAACTTCAGCATCTTCGCCCAGTTAGTTCTCTTTGCCTGGAATACTTCATCATCCATCATCTCTTTGCATGGCTGATGTCTTTTGTTTTGTTGTTTCATGAATTTATTTTGAAAGAGAAAGAGTGGGGGCGGGGGATGAGTGGGGAAGGGGCAGAGAGAATTCCAAGGATGCTCCATATCGCCAGCACAGAGCCCGAAGCGGGGCTCGAACTCACCGACTGTGAGATCATGATCTGAGCCCAAACCAAGAGCCAGACGCTCAACCGACTGAGCCATCCAGGTGTCCTTTGGCTGATTTTGGCTTTTTTAACCTGCAGATGCTGACACTGGAGGCTTTCACTGAGCACACCAGGATACCCTCTCCATGTGGCACCCTGTTAACTGCATTGCTTACCCTCATCTCAACTTGAATTATTTTGATTACTTACTGTTTCCTTGACTGACTCCTCCACTGAGGATATTGACTCCATGAGGTCCATGAGGTCCAGGAACTTATCACCACTGAGTCTCCAGTACTCAGGACAATGTCTAGCACGTGTTGGTTTCTCAATAAGAGTTTACTGATTGAAAGAGCAAATGTGCAAGAGCTCTACATTTATTTCTTGTTCCTCTATTCTACAAAGGTTTTGAGGTAGCTCACATGGAAGAAACCCAATCACATAAAAATATATACTTGAGACATAGCAAAAATGTTAAATTAGATTATAGGATCAACACCAGATAATCAGCCCCATGCAGTTATTAAAAACAAGCCTAGTCTTGGCTCCTGGGTCCCTATTAGCTAAATAAAGCCATTACTAGACTTCAAGGTGTTCTAATCTCTCCTTTGTGCTCATGCAGCCTCACCTGACTGGTCCAGGAGTCTCTGATCTGAGCTTGACCAGTCAAACTCTCTCGCTGGGGAACTTGTACCAAGGGATACAGAGGATTCAGACAGGTGGCCATGGGCTCCCAAACTGTGAGATGATGAAGCCTTGGGGTGATAAAATAGCTGGAAAAGCAAGTGTGCAAAGGAGGGCAAGAGCACAGCATGTGTATGTGGAGATGGAGCTGAGGGAGGGGCTTCTGCAGCTTCAGAGAGCAAAGTGGCAACTGTGGCTCCAGCCGACACCCCAGTGCCCCCGAGGTCATCTGAAGTGCTCCAGATGGAATCAGTGGGATTCCTCTTGGTCTTTCTGACAAATCTGCTTTTCCTTTAGCTTCTAAGTCTCTGTTCTTGATAATCATTGTTCTGAGACCAGGACTGATAAGAGGCAATAGCACTGAGCCAGTCAGAATAGACTAGGTTGTGTGGCAGTAACAAATATCCCCCAAACCTCAGCGGCTTGAAACAGCAAAGACCTTCATATGCCACACATCCATCATGGGTTGAATGCTACTCTGCTACACGTCTCCACTCCGAGACCCAGGCCGACGAAGTAGCCTATAGCTGAATTATTACCAGTCACTGTGGCAACCACTCAGTGGATTATAAGTGTTGGGAAAGAGGAAATCACCTATTACAGCAGGGTCATTTCCTGCTTAAGCCACATTGAATTATTTGCTCTTCTTGGAAGGTGGCCAGGTTTCTTTGATACCTTTGGGACTTTGCAAAAGAAGACCTTAGCAACAACCCACAGGATGTGGAACTAATTCTTCCAGAGGTATAGACATAAAACATAATACAAAAAAGCAGGTCCACCATTATATTCTCGTTGTGACCTCGAAGAGTGGTAAGTGGGTGAGAGTGGGGGAGTTCTATCAAAGAGATGTGGAGAAAGCTAGTGAATAAAATTTGGGCTTATTTCATTTTGGTCTCTGATAGAGTACGACTGTCCAAAGGGGATTTTCACATACCCTCCTCTGTTAGGGATGGCTGTGATCAAACCCTTCCCATTTCCCCTACAATGAAAGAGGAATTTCTCTTCTGAATGGTTAGAATCTGAGTCCCTGATGGGGCCACTATTACTAATGGCTGGAGCTGCTGTGCTTGGCATTCTTGAATTGGATGGTGCCAAGGTCAACATTTGAGAAGAATAGAGGGCCTTGTTAAGACCCTGATCCTGGTCTTCTTGCTTCAACTTGAGCTCTGCACAGAGCTCTGCTCTGGGGCTTTGGTGTCGATATGGTCACTTGTTCACTGATTCCTATTTTGGTATTGTTTCATGAGCTTCTTTGAGAACCTGTTATGATGGGGATTGGGGACACCGTGAAGGGCTGTCAGCACAGCAGGATTTAGGTATTTCTCACCCTGCCATAACATCATCTGTGAGCATCCCAGTTTCACCCTTAATTGTTGAGAATTGGCTAAATGTGACATGTGAAGTTAAGTTTTATTAGGAAATGCCATTGAGTTAAATATAGAACATGTTCAAATAGCTTCCTAGAATCAGGACGAAACAAAATGGTGGCATTGGCGCCTGTGAAGGGTCTGTGTGTAATGTGTCACTCTTGCTGCAGAGAGGAAAGTAATAGAAAGTGTGTATTTGGGGCGTGGGGAATCAACATGGAGTGCAGAGACACTGAGAGGGAAATCCATTAATCATGTTTGTCCGTGCTTACCCAAGAAGAAAAAGCTATGCGTGCTTTGTGACAGTCAGTAATTAAACACGAGAGGCCTCATCATGATTTCATGCTCCCGGTAGGAAGAGGAAATGCTGAGAGACACGGTGCATGGGCTGAATCATCAGAGTGATAGGCATTTGCTAAATGTGGTCAGAGCTGGGCACTGAGGTGGGAGTATTTACACTCCTTCCACATCCACTGAAAACCTGCCTAAAGGCCATTCTGTGCTGGGGGCCAACTGAGCACAGCCTACCCGGTTGGAGTTCAGAACCTGGAGTGGACAGGCGGGTTTGGGACAAGATACTGTAATATCTGCCAGTAAACAGGAAGGGATTCACACCATCCAGCTTTGGTGTATTATTACTCTAAATACACACCGTTTTACTCACTGGCACAAGAAGCCTACACTATATTTCCATGGAGGTAAGGAAACCTTGCTGTCACCACCAGTCTCCAGCTTGTCCTTTTATGCGTAGATTGCAAATCACAATCTGAATGCAAATTCTTGCTTCGGAGCAAATTTCTCTAATTAGATTGCTTGCTCACCAGTATCCGGATGGGCTGCATACCTTGGGAATGGGGATTTGAATGAGGGAGAAGGGAAAACTCTTTTGGAACTTGGAACTCAGGAGAGATGGCTCTGAGGGGGCGGTAGGAGCTGCGCACTCCATTGGGTGGGGGAGGGGGGTAGAGAAGGGCAGCATCTGGGGATGCCCTGGAAAGTGGAGAGAAAATCACCCCAGGAAGTGCAGTGGGGTCAGACGGGAGACAGGAGAATGCCAAAAGCACAGCTTCACCCACCCCACCCCAATTGGTGTTGGGTTGGCTCTTAGGTCATTCGTTCCAAAATTACTGATTACCTCCTACAAACCCAGCAGAGTTGGGGCTAGAATATGGAGGGTGGGACATAGGCACAGCCACAAGACTTAGCCTCTCTTAGAGGCTTGAAGGCAAGGAGGTGAAGCATGGCCAAAAGTAGCCTCCTTGTACAATTAACGGCCATCAGAGCCAAGGGAAAGTGAGTGAAAATGCATGAGCAAGCTCATGGAAGAGGTTACGTCTGGTTTGGGTTAGTACAGTCAGGAGACCAGAAGGCATCATGGAAGGGGTAGAATTGACCCTGGAGAGGCATGTATTTTGATATGCAGAGACGGGAGTCGATAGGCATCCCAGGTAGGGATGACAGGGTGGGCAAAAGCAGGGAGCCAGGTGGAAAACTTTGTTTTTTTTTTTTTTCTAATAAATGGATTGCACCTTTATAGTGTAAAATAATTTTACACGATATAGTAAATAGTAATCATCATAATTTAATTTACACTAGCTAGCGTAATTTACACTATGCAGTAAACAGTAATCATCATTATAATATAAATTGTGATCAAGTTTGATTTTATTGTGAGTAAAGCAAACACATCACCAACTTGGTGTCCTTCCCTTCTTGTCTCTATGTCTCTAATTCAACTAGAGCCTTTGACTCTAAGAGGAACACGGTCCCTCCCACCCAACCCAGAATAAGAACAAAGTTGTAAGAAGGAATGTCCAAGAAATAGTTTATTCTGAACAAGAAACAACACCGACTTGAACACAGCCAGGAAATCTAACGTCTCTTGGGCTGCCTCCAGCTCCTGCCCCCTAATTCATGAACTCAGCCCAGCAAGAAACCCTAAGTGCTGCCTGGGTCACAGTGAAGAGAGAAGCAGCCCAGTGATTTCCTGTAGGGAACAGGACAGTGCTGGCGGGGGACAGAGAATGACAAGTGTGCAAGATAAGTAGACTGATGGGGGCAACGTAATCGAGAAGTACGCTTGGTTCCAAGGAGGAAAATGATGAGCATTTCCTTTTTTAAAGTTAAAGATAGAAAACCACACCCTCCATTAAAACATCTTTTAAGATACCGAAGAGATGACGTGGACAGCCCCGAGGATGGATTGATGATGCAAAAAGTAAAAACCGTAAGTTGGAAGGAAAAATAAAAACACGGTGGAACGTTCACGGGGATGGACGGGGTTCCAAGACTCCAGGAAAAAAAAGTTCAAGGAATCCAAGCCACCAAACATTTCTACGGAAAGTGACCTGCCAAATGAGCGACACGGGGGTTTCTGCGAACGATGATGGTGACGTGGACACGGCGTGCCTACCGTTCAGGGAGGGGGGCGCGCTGCGAACGTTACGCACAGAATGCTACCGAATCCCGTAACAGCCCTGCAAGGCTGGTCTGGTCATCTCCGCTGTGAAACAGGAAATGACACAGAAGTGATTACGCAGTTTGCCTAAGGTCTTCCGGTTAGTAAACAGCAGGGCTGGGATCTGACCGCGCCGAAGTCCTGTCCCCGGCGCTGCGGCGTCTCCCCATCCGGAGGGCGAGAGCGCCCCCCAGACAGGCCCCACAGCTGCCTGTGCCTCGTGTGAGTCCACTGCCCTCCCAGACTGAACTTCTGGTCGCCCATGCTTCTCATTCCTCAGTACAGAGCCACCTCATCAGTGGCATTTGGGGACCCTCTTTTACACAATGCTGAGAGGCCACTTCACAGCCTTCACAGGAAAGACACCTAGAAGGGAGATGGGGACTCAGAATTTGGCCACGGGACTGGGTTTGGGGAGGGACTCTCAAAATGATGGTCAGCGACTTGACCTGCCATGCCAGTGTGGGGTGTGCGGCGGGGACCTGGGGGAATTACAGGTGGGAGGCAGTCTTCTGTGAATAAGGGCCGACATGCACCTGCAGCATCAACAGCATCCAGACCCAGGGGACCAGGCTGGTGTGTGGCCGCGCCACCTCAGAGGGTCCGAAAGACTGGCCTGCCAGGGAAGGCAAACGAAGACACTTCCGGTTTTGCTCCAGGATTTGGGAACGGTGTTCCCATGTTCGCAAAGTTGGTGTGTATGTGTGTGTTTGGGGTGGGAATCTAGTTGCTTTGTGGGATGGGAGTGCCCTTCAAATATCAAGGTTCTATTTTGCCCGTGTAAACAATTTCATAAATGTCACGGATGTTGCATGTCTCCTACCTATTTGGTTTCTCCCAATAACCTCGTAGAAGTGGGACAGAGAGCTGTTTTAACCCCTTTGGCAGATGCAGAAAACTGAGGCACAGGAAGGGCCAGGTTGTCCGAAGTCACGCGGAGAATCCGTCGGGCACCTGCGACCAGAACCCGGGCTGCCCAGCTCCAAGCCCAGGGCTCTCTGTGCATCGGGTGTTACCGCGGGCGAGACAGGGACCGTCGTGGCGCAGAGAGGGGCTTCCGGTGGGCGGGACCGGATGCGCGCAGTCCCTTCCGGCGGCCGCGGCGGCGGCTTAGCGGCTGCAGCCCCCGGAGCAGGCGCGGCCCGGGGCGTTGTTGTTGCGGCCGTCCTGCAGCTTGCCCTGCGCCTGGCTCCCAGCGCGGCCGTCCGTGTCCAGGAGCGCGTTGCCCTGCCCCTGCTGCCTCCTCAGCCTGCAAACAAGCACAGCACACTCCTGAGTCGGGGGCACAGAACGCAGGGTGGCGGGAGGTCCTGGAGGCGCGTTGGGGCGAACAGGGCAACCGGGAAGCCCTCCGCCCGCGCCTTCCCCTGGCTTGGGCCACACGGCTGCTAGAGGCCCAGGGTGTGACCCCTGGAGCCAGGCGGGCCTGGGGTCCAAGCCTGGGTCAGGTGCACTCCGGTGAGATACTTAACACGCAGAGCCTCGGGTTCCCCCTCTGTAAAACGGGGATAGTAATTCCTGCCTTAGGACTCCCTGCGAGGTCTACGGGAGATCACGGATGTGATTGGCTGGGCTCACACCCTCAGTGGGGTGATGAGCCCCGCACAGCATTCATTCACGCGTGTGTACTGAATGCCCACTGATGTACCAGCCACCGGGCCAGGGAGCAGGGGAGACCCTGGCCAGCAAAGTAGTCATCTTCTCTGTCCCCACGGAGTTTCCCATCTAAACGGAGCAATGGCCACGGATCAACTTATCTCCCAAATGGATATCCAAACAGACGAGCACTTGGCCTTCCAAAATGGCCCGTGACAAACTGTTAAGGGGGCGTGATGCTCAACATTGTGTGTCTGCACATGATTCTCACACTACATGTCTGGCTACCTGGTTGCCCTCCACAGGATCCTTCTCTTTGTGATTTGCAAGTTCAAGTTCATGCACTATCCCAGAGCTGTCACGCAGGCAAGAAATAAAATGGAGACCTTTAGGGAGGGAGGGAGAAGCCTGAGACCAGAAAGAACGCAGCTCTCCACACTTGCTACTTGGCCCCGTGGGTCAAGGTGCTGTCTTCTTCTGGGCCTCAGTTTCCCTCTCTAAACCTGGGATTATACCATTCACTTGCCAGGAGGCTAAGGGACTCAGAGAGCATGTGTGTCAAATATCCATTATGGGACTGGAAATAATAATATTGCCACAATTCTCTTTTTAAATGTTTTATTTTTATTAACAAAATTTTTAATGTTTATTTATTTTTGAGTGTGAGAGAGGCCTCTCATGAGCGTGGAGGTGCCGAGAGATAGGGAGACACAGAATCCAAAGCACGTTCCAGGCTCTGAGCTGTCAGCACAGAGCCTGACTCAAGGCTGGAACTCATGAACTGTGAGATTGTCACCTGAGCCAAAGTCAGACACTCAACCGACTGAGCCACCTGGGTGCCCCATATTGCCACAATTCTCCTTGTTCTGAAGGATGCAGGTTTCAGCCTGAATGTACTTTTGAAATTGGTAGCTTCTGTCCAACAGAGTGCAGACCTATGAAAGATGTAAATGAAAGCCACCTCACTCAGCCAACATGCACATGACTACAACACAGTCCACGGCCTCGACAGGTCACGCTCGTGTGTGTGTGGGTGCACGCGTGTGCATGCATACATGTACACACGCTCAATGGGGTTTTCTAGTGTTTGCAACAATGTCAGGATTGGAGTGAGTTCTTCAGGTAATGCTGAGGTATCAGCAACAACACAACATTTTTAAGATGGAAAACTTGGTGGCCATTGCCTCCTACCCTTCGGCCACCTGTGGGGCTGAAGAGCGGGTGTGCTGTCTCTCTGCCCCTGTGGGTTGCAGCTGTCCAGCTGGCATTCCTGGGAAGGGTGGTTACGGCCTGCATTCATCATCCTATTGAAGGAGGTGTCAGCAACCCAGAGGGCGGGGGGACAAAGTGGGTGGGGAAGGGGAGAGTCTAGGCTGAGGAGAGCGGGTGATCAGAGTTCCTGGGCAGGGCTGGGAACTTCCCAGGAACCTTCCTCCCCTGTCCCTTCTCTTTCCTCCCCTCTATTTTAAGAGACTCTCTCAGGCACCTCTGGAAAGAAAATCAGATAAAGGGGTGCCTGGGTGGCTTAGTCGGTTAAGCGTCCGACTTTCACTTAGGTCATGATCTTGCGGTTTGTGGGTTCGAGCCCCGTGTCGGGCTCTGTGCTGACTGCCAGCTCAGAGCCTGGAGCCTGTTTCAGTCTGTGACTCTCTCTCTCTGACCCTCCCCTGCTCACGCTGTCTCTCTCTCTCCTAGAAATAAATAAAAAAAATTAAAAAAAAATAAAAAAGAAAATCAGATAAAAACTAGGGGAAACTTGAAAACTCAAATGGCTAAGGAACTAAATGGGAGATGCCCACACTTCCAAAGCAGGACTATTTGGTTCACAATTGTAATGCCACGTAATTCTCTGGATGTATCACAAGACAAAGATGTATCTCATTAATAGTTTCTTTTAAATGTCCAAACACAGCATAGGGAACGTGGCTGTCTCTAGGCTCCAGTCCTTCTCTAATTATAACACAAAATATAACTTTGAAAGTTGCATAATAAAGAGTGGAGCAGATGAGGGAGAGATGGATTTGGAAATCTTGTGTGGGTCAGGGAAAGCTTCCTGCAGGGGGCAGCCTTTGAGTTGGGCTTTAAGGATTTGTATGGAATGGAGTCGTGGGAGGGAGGGGGGAATCTGAAATGAACGGACACGAGTGAGGTAAGACACAGAAAGTAGAGCCAACAGAACATGGCCGTGTGGGCCAGCATCCTCTCTGGAGCTGATGGTTTAGGCACTTTGGCCCCTTCTTTTGCCCAGAGTTATTTCAAGAGTAGAACCAGTAGTTTCAAGTCTCCCTCCCTCTCTGGGGTGTCACACACAAAATACTGTGACAGTGAGCACTGGATCCAACAGCGCTAACTAAATGAAGTATGGGTCATGCCCCCGGCAAGCTACCGTCAGATTGACTGAGGATCAGGATGGCTGAATCAAGAAAGAAGGACCTTTCTCTAGGCATCCACCTGTCCTAGAGCCTATGGAGCTGGGATTCTACTCCAGTTCTGGGTCTCCAAAGCCTGTATTCTTCCAACTATATCTGCACCCCTGCTCACCTACCAATATTCATCGTCCATTCTCCACCCACTCACCCATCCATTTTCTACCCACCAATCCATATATTCATCCATTTATTTACTCATCTGCCTATTCACCTACCCCATCCATCATCCATCCATCCATCCATCCATCCATCCACTTCCATATGTCCATCCATCTGTCCCACCCCAGCCCCACCTATTCACCCCTCCTCACCTACCTGTCCACCCTCATCCACTTACCGATTTACCACCCAGCTACCCACCTTCCATATACACATCCAACACCCATCCATCCACCACATCCATTGATTATCCCCTCATCCATCGATACATCCATCCATGCTCCCACCTACTCCTCATCCATCTAATTATCTATCTACTTGCCCCATATATTTGATGTCTTCACTATACACTGCTCTGTTGATCTCCTTATTTACCCCTATTTCCCCATCCACCCACAGCCCCCATCACCTATTCATCTACCATCTATCCATCCATCTATCCATCCAACCACCACCCTCCTGCCTATCCATTCATCCATCTACTCCCATATTTCCATTCATTATTGCCACCCACCCATTTGCTCAATACCCTTCCACTTACTCACCCACCCACTAACCCATGCATCCCCCTAACCTTCCACTAGCACTGTCTGTGTCTCACAGCTGAAGGGGCTGTGAAGCAGGACAGAGAGAAAACAGTGAACATTCACTATGATGAGGTCTCTGTTGGAAAGAAGTGGCATGGCATAGCACTAGGGGCGTGGGCTTAGAGCCAGCCTCTTTCTGTCTCTGGGGCTGCCACTTATGAGCTACGTGACTTTGGGAGGCTAGATTCCAAGGGCTATCATTCTCCAAGACCCATGCTCTTTCCACTGAGTCCTGTGCCATTCAATATGGGCCTGGAGGGAAGAGAGCATGGAATGATTTTCCCACGCTCTGAAGGAGTTAGAAAGGCTCATGCTTCTCAAAGAGGAATCGGTGAACCAAGGCAGAGATATGAAACCATTACGGCTGTGGCTCTGAGAATTCACTTCTAGGACTAGCCCACAGCCCAGTTTTATCTGTAACTCAGGAAGAAATGAAAAAGGATTCTACATACCCTATTAGGCAGAGCTCGAGTCTGCTAATGCAAATTGGTTATCTCTGCAATGGCAGAAACATTTAATTTTCTCAGCCAACTTATCAAATTAACTGTTAGCTTTGTGGCCAGAATTCTGAGTGACAGACACAGGTTCCCTCAACATCCTGAACTTTATGACTAGATGCCAGAAGGAAGCACTCTGGAATAGTGAACCTCACCCAAGGAGAGGAGGACATATATTAAAATTCATAATAAATCAGGCTGAAGGCATTTTTCAAAGGCAAAGCATCTCCGAAGAGTAAAATAAAATGGTTAGCAATCAAAGTAATTTTGGATCAAGCGATTTCACACAGGCAGGATGGAGTCAGCTTGATACCCAACACCCGCCCAGTACGGACTTTCTGTAAGTGAGGCTTGGCCTTCGATGTGGAGCCAAGTCTTCGTTTTTGCTGTCAGCTTCGAAAAAGAAAATCATTTTAAAGTGCTTTCACACCTATTGATTTCATTCCACTGGTTCTCCCTGTGCATGTTTTCTAGATTGTGTAGAAAGGTGGATGGAGGGGTAAAGTGGAGTATTGGGAGAGTGCAGGCTTAGCAGTCTCGGGAGAATTAGATCAAGGGCCCAGTTTCGCCATCACTGGCCAAGTGGCTGGGGACTTGCGACTTCTTCAAGCCTCTCTCTCTTCACCTGTAACACAGGGACGGGAGAAGATGAACCGCTGTGTGCCATCTGTCTGTCCTGTAGCAGGAACTTTATAAAGGGCAGCTATTTTTGTGACGATGATGATCACAGTGTGGAGATGCTCTCATTTTGCATATGGGGAAACTGAGGATCAGGAAGTGAAAGTTAACTGCCTGCCATAGTTCTGATGACCATCTTTCAGCATGGAGGCCCCCAGAGATGGTTCTGCAGGCCACGACCTGAGTGGGGAGGGGTCAGGGCAGAAGAGTTGGAGGGGTGGAGGGTACTGAGATGGGGTACACATGGAGTAGCTGAGGGTCAGGCCCCAGAAAGTGGGTGAAACAGGACGACCGGAGAGAATCCAGCCACAGGAGTCATGGCAGGTGCAGAGGGGTCCACACACCAGGGAAGACCAGGGCGTGGAACTTGAGACCAGATCCAGGTGTCCTGCCTTGTTATGTGTCTCATATCCACTGGAAAGGGCCATCTGTGTCTTCACAGCACCCAGCACACAATCAATGTGCCAGAAGGCTGGGTGGGCCAAAAAAAGGAAAAAATGCCCACCCTTCGTTAGCAGGGTGTTTGCCCAGGTTGGCAGCCTCAACATCCCAAAGAGGAAAGAAGGCCAGTTGTCATTCAATGAAGCAACAGGTGTCCTCACTGGACACAAATTGGATTGCCATTTGCAGGACTGGTGAGTCACAGCCCTTGTAGGCAACAATTCACGTGAGTTAACATGCATGAAGCTTGCTTTTCTCATAGCTGAGGGAGTTGAGACAGTGTGTGTGTGTGTGTGTGTGTGTGTGTGTGTGTATTAAAAATTTAAGGCAAAATCGGGGCATCTGAGTGACTCGGTTGAGCGTCCGACTTTGGCTCAGGTCATGATCTCTCAGTCTGTGAGTTCCAGCCCCACGTCAGGTCTGTGCTAACCTCTCAGACCCTGGAGCCTGCTTACGATTGTGTCTCCCTCTCTCTCTGCCCCTCCCCTGCTCACTCTCTGCCTCTCTCTCTCAAAAATAAACATTAAAATTTTTTTAAAAAGAATTAAGGCAAAATCATGTTTGACCCAGTACTCAATGGTATGGGCTGATAATTCTGTATATAATTAATTATATTAGCCAACGCTTGTGTAGTGTGGACTGATTATGTAGCAGAGGCTGTTAAATACTTCACATGTGTTAACTCACTTGTCCTAACAACCACCCCCAGGAAGTCAAGATTTACATCCCATTTTTCAAATGAGGAGACTGACACACTAGTGTGAGGTCCAAGGTCACAAAGCTAGCAAGGGTCAATATTCAAAACCAGTCAGTCAGACTCCAGGACCTGTGTTTTTAGCTATTATGTATACTGCTTCACTGTGGTTCATAAACACCGACTTGAAGTTCCAGGAAAGCTCTGGAAGAGTGCATGCCAAATGGAACAAAGGGTTGGGGCTGGGGGGTGGATATGGAAAGGAAGAAAGTCGCTGTGTGTATGTCGGAAGAATCCCTTCTCTAGCATCCCCAGCAGACACCTCTCTTAGCAGAACGCAGCTGCCCATGCTCCAAGATTGCCCCCTGCATGGGGAAATAGCTCAGACCCTTAGAAACTTCCTCCATCTAGAACTGAAACTGAGAAATCTGCTGTATGACAGCTGCTCCCCTTTGGCCAGTGGTGTGCTTTCTGGAATTATTCTCTGTCTTCAATCCTTAGAATCCACTGGGCTAACTATCTCCCATTGTCCCCCAGATTCACTCAGCCCAGCTCAGAGCCTGGGAATCTTATTTGGTGGGGGATGTTTATCAAAGGCTCCCAAGCCAAGCTTAGCCAATGGGAAGAGATCAGGAGCAAGGGGACTCAAGCCAGGGCATCTATTCCCCAGGCCCTTCCTGCACCATGTCCTTGAGCAGCTGGGAACACAGGAAGGTCACTGCTCCAGCTGAGGTGGCCCTGTCCCCTCTTCCCCTCTCTTCCAGCGTCCAGGTGGAAACATGTTGGCTTCCGGGAAGCCCCACTCCACTGCACTAGCCTGTATGCATGAGCAGTGGGACATCAGAGGGCTTTTCCAACTAATGTCTCCTTGGAGTATTTCCTTTGGGATTTAGATGGAAAAAACATCTTTCTGGCCTCCCACAAGATGTCTCTTCCTTCCGTAAAAACTTGGTGTAACTGGCTGTTCTACTTTGAAACCCATCACTTTCTGGGAAGATCTTCTCAGAGGCAATTCTTATCTCACACATTCAATAACAGCCTTTGGCCAGAAGCATTAAAATTCTGTTTCATCTGCTGTTGCCTGAAGCAAACATATTTGAGGGCATCTTTGGAAGGAGTCCACTACACCATGGCTATGAGAGAGCAAAATGGATTGGATTATTTTACTATCCTCTCTCTCTCTCCACCCCTTTGAAAATAAGTGGGCTTGAGGAAGGGATGGCCATCTTGTTGAGGGATGGGGATTGAGATGTGTTCTCATTCGACACCTCCTCATTTAATGCCTGCATCCACCTTCTGGAGAAGAAGCAAAAGTGCCCCTGTGAGGAGGAGAAAGGGCCATCGAGATAATAGCTCCTGGTAGGTCACACCGCTTTTCGGACCTGAGCCCAGGTTCAAATGGAAGACTCTGCTCTTCCCGCCTTCCCAGCCACCTGCTTCTTCCTGCACACCTGCGCGAGCAGATTTCTGTCTGTGTCTAGAGGTGAGGTTGACCTCTTGTGTCTGAGCTAGCTGACGGGTCAGACTTGCTGGGTCTTCACTGATTTCAGTGCAGAAGAAAGGCCTGAGCCAGCAGCCTAGTGGAGGACAGTCCCTAATGGCGTTCACCAAACATTCTGATCTTCCCACTTCCAGGCACCTGGCAGGATCTCACTTCCCGGCTCCTGGGGCTGGGCAGGCTGTGTGACTCCTTCTGGCCAATGAATATGAGTAGAAGCGCGACCAGTAGACTGGAGCAGTGGTGTTTCCAGACTCTCTCAGAGTCTCTTTCCCCTGTCACTGTGATGTTCCAGAGATGCTGTTTCAGGCTGGGTCCCCAGTGAGGAGGATGGTGGGATGTGGGAGGAGCACCCATCCCCCAACTGACCTTCCATAGACAGATGGTGTGAATAAGACAAACCCTCATTGTTATAGGCCACTGAGGCTGAGCGTAGGCTCAGAGAGGGGATCTGGAGGTCCAAACACTGGTCTCTTGGTGAATAATGGCCTCAGCCTGGTTCTGGGTTGCAGAGTTGACATGGGGAAACTCTGTGGCTCCAGACAGGAATGAACTCTCACAGTTGAGGTGCCTGAGTGAGGGGTCCGCCTTGGGTTCACTCACCTCTCTCTGCCTGGACAGCCAGCCCCATCTGTCCACTTACCCTCCCCACTCCCATCCATGCATGGTCACCATGTCTCATGTGCCCAGAAAAAGTGGAAATCAGATGGGAAGCCACTGTGGGATGATCTGCCTTTTCTTTACTAATGTGCCCTAGCCCTCAACATCTGCCACTCCTTAATCTCTCCTCTCCTGGACTCAATTAACTCTACACTATCAATCCACTTTCCAACTGGAGAGCACTGCCATTATTTTGCCTTTGCACAACTGGGTTGAGACAGGAGCTGATGCCCTTTTATAGGCCTTACCAACCTCCTCTTAGCTATTGATTGGGTAAGGGCAGGCACTTGATGCAAGCAGTACCAATCAGAGTCCTTCTCCAATCGCCAGACTTGATTGGTCCAGGAAATGCCACCTGACCTAAGTTGGGCCAATCAGACCCATTTCCTGGAATTCTTGAATTTGAGATTCGGGAAACCTCCTTAGTGATTTTCCCTCAGCTTCTTCTTTTGTCCGCTTTCCTGAGTTTGGTGGTGGAGCTGGCAGGCTCGAGCTCTCTGCACTGTGTCTTCCACGGTGTGGAAAGAACTGGTTCACCTTAAAAGAAAATGACCTCAATGTGCAGAGAAGCAGAACTCGCTGGAAGGAGGAAGGAGTGAGAGTCTCCTTTCACCTAAGCCATTGCATTTTTTCTTTCTTTTGAGAGCATTCCCAGGGGAGGGGCAGAGATTGAAGAAGAGGGGGGAATCCCAAGCTGCTCCTCACTATCAGTGCAGAACCCATCTTGGGACTTGAACCCACGAACTGCAAGATCATGACCTATGCTGAAATTTAGAGTTGGATGCTTAACCAAGTGAGCCACCTAGGAGCCCCTAAGCCATTTGCTTTTTATCTCCAGCCCTTACAGCCATGATAGTCTCAGAGAATTCACCATTTGTGCCAATATCTGTCTCTGTGACCTCCCAGGGCCACATTTTTTCCAGGGGAAGCAATGGCATGTATGTGTATGGTTATTATGTATTGAAATATCACTAATTCATTTACGTGTCAAATGTCCATACTTCCAAAATCACTACAATTTTTATTTATTTTGCACTATTTGTAAAATAACTTTTCTGAGACTAATAGGCACTAAAATTTTGGTTAAAATTTGGGAGGAATCAAGGGTTAATGACTGCCAGGCACGGAGCCTTGATTGGTCCCCGGAAGGTGTGTTGTGTTTCTCATGGCTGCCTGGCCAAGTACGGACAACTGGGTGAAATATATTCTCCAAAGTTCCGGAGACCAGAAGTCTAAAATCAAGGTGTCCACAGGGCTCTCAGAGGTAAATCCTTCCTTGTCTCTTCCGGTGTCCAGTGTTTACTAGCGATCCTTGGCATTCCCTCGGATTGTGGCCACATCTGTCTTCAAATGTCCCTCCCCTTTGAGACCTGTCATTGGGTATATGGTCCACCCCAATCCAGTTCAACATCATCTTCACTTAATTACGTCTGCAAATTTTCAAATACAGTGCTGGGTGGAGGGCAGTTTGGAGTTCATCATATCCTTTTGGGCACAATGCAATGTCCAAAAGAGGTGTTTGTCCAAAAGAGATGTTTCAGATGGAGAATATGAGGATTTTTCATAAGAATCCTGGGGGCGGCCTGGAGCTAGATTCAATGTGGAGGGAATTAACATTAAGGACCTGGAGAAAATGCCTCTAAGCACTTATTTCAGACCATCTTATTGTTTATATTCCATTGTTTACATACATTCTGAGCGATACCATTCATTTGCTTCCTCTGGTTATTTTAATTAAGGTTTCAACATTTATAAAAAGTTAAAGGTGAGAATCAGTGGAAGGAATCCAAGTTTGAGAAACCCCAGACTGTATGGGATCCTAATTCTGTAAAACACTGACTGCTGACCTCAAGAAAATGACTCCTCTCTAGACGTCAACATTTACAAATCAAGGTTATGCTGAGGACTTGTTTTAGATGAAATGTAAATGCACTCGGCACAGTAAATGGCATATAACAGGTTTTCGATATATTCACAAAATGATAGTAGTATTTCATTTAATTGCCTGGCAGTGAGATTCTTAGATGTCACAGAGAGAAAATTAGGCCAGGATTAAAACAACAGCAATATTTACCTCAAAGTGGACCATTAGATCCTATTTATAATTTTTCAAATTCATATGTAGCCTCCTTTCACAAAGGACTTAATAAGGCCTATAGATGTTCCCACATAAAATGGGCATATTTTACTATGGAGAACTAATTGAAGGTGAATGATCGAAAGTCTGAGCAGACCAGTGACAGCACATGCTTCTAAAGAGAAACAGGACTGTAGGACTCAGAGCTATCTGTGAGGGACCGTGTGTCACCCCTCAACCCCCTGGAAACCCACCATGCTGTAGTTTCCTGGGTCTTTCACTGGCTGGAGTGAATGTGTCAGGATGAGTAGCGCTTTAAAATTTTTTAAAAAAATGTTTATTTATTTATTTTTGAGAGAGAGAGAGAGCGCGCACATGTTGGGGAGGGGCAGAGAGAAGGCAGCAGAGAATCCCAAGCAGCCTCCACACCATCAGCGCAGAGCCCAACACGGGGCTTGAACCCATGAACCATGAGATCATGACCTGAGCCGAGATCAGAGTCAGACGCTCAACAGACTGCATCACCCCCATGCCCCAGGATCAGTAGAGGGCCCCGCCAGCCGTGTGATTTCCTGATCTAGAGTTTTCATGCAACTATCAGGATTCTGCAATCCAAGCACCAGCCGGGCCCTCTTCGATCGTGGCTGAAATACCTCCCGCTGCTCCAGGTCGCTGAGCTGACTCTCCCCAGCCATCTTCCTGGGCTTTGGAAAGGCTCCAGCTTGCTTCACAGGGCAGTGATCCCAGAAAGCCCAGCCTCACCTAACACAGTCACCGGTGCTCTTCCCCTCTCCCTCAGTGGGCAATACTCTTCTGAGATTCAGAGATGCCACAATAGTCAGAGTTAGCATTTATTGGTTTCTTCGACTGTGAAATGGTATGGAAAAAAAATCCTATGAATAGAGCCGCAATGAGAAAGAAACATGAGCAAACAGCTGTAGGGTTCTCTCCCTGCCCCACGGTTTAGAAGAGAAATGTTTTCAGCTCTTGGTTGGCTCCCTTTACCTGTCTATGTTCACCTATAAATGACCTTTGGACCATACAGTCGGAATCTCAAAGACTGGAGAGAACCAGAAAACACTGGCCTTGATTTGGGAAGGTGGTGTCCTTGAATTTTGCCTCTTCCTAGCAAAGCGGGTAGAGGGAGTGCCAGTGGTGAGGGTTCCTCCTCTACTGATTAATCCACAAGATGCAGGTATAACCCCTGCCTGCCTTCCCCATGGGGAAGAAATCAGAGGGGAGTCAAAACCCTCTGCAAATGGCACAGACCTTCTAAAGTCAAGGCCAGCCCTTGACGTGGAGCCCGAGGCACAGAGAGGCTGGGACCCCTCCACCCCACTTTGCCCCCGTGCTCACACCCCCGAGGGCAGCAGGACCAGGTCCTGCCCCGTTCATCCAGTTCCTGAGCCTAAAATGAATCATAACTTCATGCTTCTTTGCCTCCATCCCCACAGTGGCTTGAGGCCACAACAGAGCATCCCTATCTCACTGCCTGGGGTGGGGGGCTCCCTGGGCTCCTGCCGAACTTTACTCATGTTTTGATTGTTCATCTCTCTGTGGCCTTGGTCCAGGCCTCCCCCTGCGTCCTCAGCTGAGCCTGTAGTGGCTCCCTAGTGTTGTGTTTTCTCAGGATGGGGAAGGACAGAGGGCTGTCATGTTCATTTGTGTGGTCTTGCACCTGTAAAGTCTGGGTTCACCAACATCTACAGAGCAAGTGGAAATTCCTTATTCAACATTAAATGTGCAGGGCGATGGTCCGTTTTGCATTTTGATTTAGTGCTTGGACTCTGGAGCCTGATTACTTCCAGGGAATCCTAGCGCTCTTAGTCATGTGCCCTCAACTCACTTCATCTGCCTTTCTTCGCCTGTTACATGGGGAGTAAAAGCACCTTGGTCACAGGATGGAAGTACAGACTGCATCGCATAGAGCAAGTGCCCAATGAAAATGTACCCTCATGGTCATCTGCTCTGTGCAATGGGCGTGCCAGACAGACACTCAAAGACATCACTTAGGGGAGGCACCCCCTCCCTTCGGGTCCTGAAGCTCATTCCACCAGAGCTTGAGCCCCCTGAGAACAGGGGCTTGCTCCCAGCTATGTCCGCTTGTATCCAACCTCTGGGAGATGCTGAGTAAATATCTCCGGAACAGCTGGATGAAAATACAGGCAGCAGGAAGAGCCCAGGATTCCAGGGGATGGAAGATTAGATTTCAAATCCTTTGTATCCCAGTTCAGAGCTGCCGATGCTGGGAATACTCACATGCACCTCCAGGAAAGTGCGGAAAGTAAGGAGTAAAGCTCCTGAAATGGGAGCAATTTGTCTGCTGGGGGAACATCAGGCAGTGTCTGGGGTCAGTCTGGGTCCTCACAACTACAGAGGTGCTACTGGCGTGTAAGGGGCAGAGGCCACGCTTGCTGGCAAACACCATACACAGCACAGGCCAGTCCCCACATGAAACAACTCGTGTCAGTACTCCCCAAAGGTTGACAGGGCCGAGGTTGACCACTCTGGATTAAAGAAACATGTTCTTGGGGCGCCTGGGTGGCTCAGTCAGTTAAGCATCTGACTTTGGTTCAGGTCATGATCTCACAGTTCGTGGGTTCGAGCCCCGCGTTGGGCTCTGTGCTGACAGCTCAGAGCCTTGAGCCTGCTTCAGATTCTGTGTCTCCCTCTCTCTCTGACCCTCCCCTGCTCACGCTCTCTCTTTCTCAGAAATAAATTAAAAAAAAATTAAAGAAAAAGGAAACATGCTCTAAAACTGTAACATCATATACCCCTGTCACTGACCACCATTCACTATATTGTTAAGTACAACAAACGCAGCATCACATTTTAAAAAATATAACACTTTTAGGGCCTCCGCATGTGGCTTTCATGTGATTTTAAACATGCCGATTTCTTTCGGAGGTGACACAGTTAGAAAACTCAGCTCCTGAAACTCCTTTCTCACCAGGGGCTCCTTATTCTGCAAAACTCTGCCAAACGCTGTTGAAAAGACCCTTTGGACTTGGCAGAAATGGCAGGACGGGCCCCACGGTGCATCTCTCACACTGGAAGCCTCAGCGGCCAAGCCTCCAATCCCTGGACCGGTTCCTGGAAACAGATGGTCTGCCCGGCTTGGCGGCCTTTTGCCTGTTGAGACCACAGACCAGTAATAACACCGTGCTTCTAGAATATTAGGCAGTGCTAATTTTAATTCTGCTCTCTGTTTAGAAACTGAGGTCCAGAGAGGTCAGACCCGGGGCGTGTCCTCCACGTCCCCGTAGTGGCCTGTGCACATCTGCACGCCAGCATCTCAGGGTCCAGGCCCACATTAGGGCACATTATTAAAGGGCTGAAAGAGAATCTCCTCCAGGAGCTGGTGATGCCCATCACATGCTGAGGACGGGTCCTCATTGTATCGGGGCAGGGGAACCTTTTCCCTGCCCAAGAGCTCGTTCTAGCTGATGCAGCACACATCAGCAGCCAGGCAGCCATGCAGGGGTGAGGCCATCGGAGCGCCCTGAAGCCTGCGAGGGCTCGGAGCTGCGGGTCACTAACCCCAGAGCAAGGGAGACAGACAGCTGGGGAGATCTGTAGTTTTAGATCGGGATTCTTGTGGCCAGCTCAGAACCAACCAAAGAGGCGCAGTCTAGGTACACTCGGCCTCGATTAGCAGGAGTTCTCAAAGCTTGAATCAGAAGGAAACCAAGAACAGGTTAAAATGCAGCTCGCCCAACCTATCTTCTCAGCTGCTGACTCCGAGGGTACTGTGTCCGTGTCCTAAGGCGCTAAAACGTGTCACCAGCTTACAACAGAAATGTATTATCCGGGGCTTACAACAACGGAAATGTATTGCCTCTTGGTTGTGGAGGCTGGGAGTCTGAAATCAAGGTGCTGGCCACTTTGATTCCTCCCTGAGGCTGAGGGAGAATCTGGTCCAGGCCCCTCCTCTGGCTTCTGGTGGCTGCTGTCTCCATCTCCATGTGCCTTTCTCCCCGTGTCCATAGGCCTCTTCTTTCTAGGATGCAAGTCATACTGGATGACGGGCCCCTTACTCTGATATGGCAGAGAGAGAGGGAGACAGAATCGGAAGCAGTCTCCAGGCTCTGACTGTCGGCACAGAGCCATACACGGGGCTTGAACTCACCAACTGTGAGATCATGACCTGAGCTGAAGTCAGATGCTTCACTGACCCCTCCCGGGGGACTGTGACCTGTGCTCCTGTGACCACGGTGCTTCCTGCTGATTCACTTTGCAGCCGTCGGCACCGCAGCAGCTGGAGACAAAACACACGGAGCCGGCCCGGTGGGCTGCGAGCGGACCGCCTGGTCTGCAGAGAAGGAAAGCAGACAGCCGCTAGCTGTGGAGGCTCCCGGGGCTGGTGAGGCCCCAGGGAGTGGGAAGGGGAGGCTGGCTCAGCATCTCAGGGTCCCCCACCCAGTCAGGCCACCTGCCACTGGCTGCTGCCGGACAGGAAGGCTCAATGTTCCAGCTACTCATGTGCTGACACAGAAGGTGCATTAAACACAGGGCTGCAGACACCCAGGTCCCATTGTTCTTCTGGTTTAAAAGGAACACTCTCGGTTTGGGGCACACTGTGCTCGTGAACGGACTCCTCGCAGGCATCTACACAGATGAGAAACTGCGGCAGAGAGGGCGGCCGCGGGCGCAACGTGGCCCCATTCCCACATGGAGCAGGCATGGGGCTGGACACGGAGGGGTCCGTATGGTGCTCAGACAGCTTCCTGGGGGTCCACAGCCAGGCCCTTCATCCGGATACTTGCATACGGCAGGTGGGAGCTAGCCTGGCAGCCTTTGGGGCCCGGGGAGGGTAGGGGTGGGCAGAGGCAGGGATGCACAAGCAGGGACCACAGGTGCGTCCCCACGCCCACAGCAACCCCTGCAGCCGGCCATCGACACTCCTGACTCCTGCTTCTGCACGTGCCCGCGCCGGACTCCCCCGCACCCCCCCGGCCCCATCTGAAAAACGGCTCTGCTCTCTTTCTTTATTTTGCCAACTCCTGTTAGCCGTGCCAGCCTCGCTTTACATGCACGACCACAAATCTCTTCGGGGTCCTCTGCACCGCCAGGCAATCCTACTACATCTCCCCGATCGATGCACTCTTCCCCGTGAGAAAGAACATCTTACTGGCTGAAGCCACTATATGGTGGTGTTTCTGCTAAGAGCGGCCAGATGTGACCCCTGAATAACCCAAGGAGGGGTATCTCGCTTTCATTTTCATTTGAAAGGAAATCATTTGGCTTCTTTGGACTCCAGGTGAAGCGGCCCCCTGCAAGCCCACTCCTTCCTGAATCCTGCTCTCACCCATCAGTGCGAGTTGGATGAGCTCCTGAGGGCAGCTGCCGGGATGACCTCTGAGCCGTCTGGTCCTTTGCTGATGGGCCCGGGGCATGCTGCCGGTTCAGCACGCACCCAAGCCCCTCGTAACCTGGTGCTGTCCCGGCCCTTGCCAACCCGGTGTCCCATACAGCCCGGGGCAGCTCGCTCTGTTAAATAATAACAGTCACAGTAATCTTTGCATCAGAACTCCGACCTTGGCAGGCATTGTATCCACAATCTCACATAATCTTCCAACACCCACGCTGCAAAGGAGGGGTTTTCATTTGTCGGTGCTGACAGTGAGGCTCGGAGAGGTGAGGGGACTCGCCTCAGGTCACGCTGGCGATGGTGGACCCAGGACGGTTTCCACCCAGAGCTTGGGCACCAAACCGTCGGAGAGCCTGCCCCTCTGCACCAGCCTCCCTGTGTGCCCGCTCGGCGCAGCTCCCCCACTTCCCACGAAGACCCCGGGCCCCGGAGACGTGAGGGTGGCACCTGGCTCACACGGCAGAGGCGGGATGAGAACTCGGGGCCACCTGCTGCTTCCCTTCCAGCACCATGGCTGGCTTCGCCGGGGACCAGGGACCACCGTTCTCCCGGGGAGCCCTGGTGCCATCTGGGACGGGCTCTGCCCAGCAGACGCCGGAGGAGGACTTACTTCTCTCTGTTGAATATGATGAACTCCTTCCGCACAGTCTCCAAGCACTGCTGGACGTGTCCATTCTGTCAAAGAGCAGAGAGGTGAGTGTAAATGATGGAGGACCATCCAGGGAGCCACGACAGGGGTGATGACGAGCAGAGTTTGGTCTCAATGGGGCTGTGGACGCCAGGGGGGCTGGGCATGAGGTACGTGCCTGGAGCGGCCCTGACTGTAGGGGCGGCTGTGCCAAAGGGAGCCTGGCAGATGAAGACATTCGTGTCAATCTCAGTTCAAAGCCATCACATCCAACATCCAAAAGTCACGGTAGAATGGAATGTGGTGGAAAACCATGAAGCGGTTTCGTAATCGCTTGAATGATCTTTAGAGCTAATTAAGAAATGTGATGGGGCGGGGGAGGGGGGTTCTCTCAAGGCCCGAGAACCTTGAGAGCATCCTGCACAGGTGCACATCCTCTTCAAGAGCAGACGCCAAGGACGAACGTCGTGTAGCACACATTCTAGAGGCCGCCTGAATGCCGCATGTACACTGCACGCCTGCGCAGAACCCATGCCCATCCCAGCCTCGTGGACCCTCGGTAACACACTCAGGTGCGTGTCCAGGCTGACTTCTGCATCAGGCTCAGCAGGCACAGAGCCCGGAGTATTTGAGGGCCTACAGCAATGTTTTAATGAAACATAGAAATTAATTTCTGTTAAGATAAACAGAAAAAGAAAAGAACGTTTAGCATGGAAAGCTATGTCCATCTTCACACCACTATGACTGTAAAATCTAACTTGCAATGTTTTTTAGGGGGGATGGAGCATTGTGGGTTGAGTTGTGTCCCTCAAACGGATGTGAGGAAGCCCTGGTGATGGCGAATGGGACCTCGTTTGGGAACAGGGTGTTTGAGGTCATCCCAGAGCAGAATGGGCCCCCAATGCAATGACTGGAGTCCTTAAATGAAGGCCGTGTGAAGGGACAGAGACACAGACAGGAAAGCACCACGTGGGAAGGGGGGCAGTGATGGGACCAGAGCAGCTGGAAGACAAAGACCCCTCTCCCCCCACCCCCAGAGTCTGGAAGAGGCACCGAAGGGCCCTCCCTCCCTACAGCCTTTGAGCTACGCTCTCTCCGCACCTTGACTTTGAACCTCCGGATCTGTGAGAGAACACACTTTGGTTGCTTTAAGTCACCAAGTGGTGACACTTTGTCATGGTGGCCTGGGAGATAACACAGGGGCGCGCACGGGCCAATGTGTCTGGGGCCACAGAAGTCAGGGTACGCCCTTCCACCCCCTGCATGCCTCTACAGCACAGTCTTTCCAACAGGCACCCAGGACTGCCGGGTACAGCATGGGGACCCCCCACATGGCATATTTTTTTTTCAATCCTGCTTAGAGACATAGGAGGCTCCTGCACAAGGAATAGTGTCCCCATGAGCAACACGCACAGATGTGCACATGGACAGTAATTCTCTCAGTCATTTTTTAAATGTTTATTTATTTTTGAGAAAGAGAGAGAGAAATCTCAAGCAGGGGAAGGGCAGAGAGAGGCAGAGACATAGAACCCCAAGGAGACTCTCAATGCTGAGCTGTCAGCACAGAGCCCGACGTGGGGCTCGAACCCACAAACTGTGAGATCATGACCTGAGCCGAAGTCGGATGCTTAACTGTCTTGAGCCTCTCAGGTACCCCTTTAAAAAAATTTTTTTTTAACGTTTATTCATATTTGAGAGACAGAGAGAGACAGAGCATGAGTGGGGGAAGGGCAGAGAGATAGGAAGACATGGAATCCAAAGCAGGCTCCAGGCTCTGAGCTGTCAGGACAGAGCCTCGCATGGGGCTTGAACCCATGAACTGTGAGATCATGACTTGAGCCAAAGTCGGACACTTAACCAACTGAGCCATCCAGGTGCCCCTGTTCTTTCGGTTTTGTGCTGTGGAAAGCCACTCAATCAAGGAGGCCTTTTAGTGGCTGCAAAGGAAGGTGTTTGGAGACACGGAGTGAGCTGCTTCCATTAGGCTAACCAGCATCTCCCTCCCTCTTTACGTTCACTGGGCTCTGAGAGTCCACCCCTCCTGGGGGGGATCCACTCACCAGAGGACAGCTGTCCTTTGTGCCATCTTTGGACCTGTTCTTCGCCAGCCTCTTCTTCTTTTTGTGAAGTGGCTTGGATTCGAGGATCATTTCTTCAAGTTCAAACGTGGGGTCACAATTCAATCTCCCCTTCTGAGAGCAAGCGGAAAAAGCAAACACGGTCTGTCGTGATTGCACCTATCACTGAACTTTCTGTTCACTCACTCATTCAATCGATCATCCACGCGACAAGTAATGACTAACTACCACGGTGGGGTGCCCCAGCTCCGTTTGTTTCTTCTGGCGAAGAGAAGCGACACATTCCTATGGCAGACACGGTTCATCTATTCGTCGTATCTCCTCCCCCAGCTCTGGATACAGGCTCCTTGAAGTTAATTTCTCACTGAGTAAACGTGGCTAAGTTCTCTAACCTGTGCCTGGAACACACACCACCCTGAACACTGGTGGGCCGTCATTACTCGTTCACTTACGACAATCACGCATTGAGAGCTTCTAGTGCCTTCCAGGGCTACCCACTGCTCTGGAGTCTCTCAGGCAGAAGCCAGCCGAGGCAAGTGGGCCCTACCCTGTGAAGCTCTCGAGGGGACAGCAGGCCCACTGTGACAGAACGGTACTGCCAATGGAGACCCAGGCCCAGACCAGGGAGGCTGCGGTTCACTCCAGGTAAGGAGGCGGTGGGCTGGGGGTCCCACTGGAGACAACGCCCAAGTTTTTCTCTCTTCCAGAAGGCAGTTACTGAGACCCTCAAATGAGCCGGTCGCTCGCTGGGTTTGATGCTGTCTGGAAGGAGGGACAAGAGACTGCCGGGGGACAAGGAGAGGAGTCCACCCCCCACCCGGGGAGGAAGGAACGTAAGCACAGGTACACAGCTACAAAACAGTGTGGCCACAGGGGACAGCTGCAGGCATCTGGGTATGGTTGATGCAGGGCCCACTGCCTGTGATTGTGTGGAAATGAGTGTGCATGAGTGAGCATGGGTGTGCATGAGAATGAACATGCATGAGAGTATGCACGAGTGTGAACATACACGTGTGCGTGAGTGTGAGAGTGCATGAGAGTGTGTATGAGTGTGAGCATGCATGAGGGCAAGCACACACGAGTGTGTATGAGTGTGGGCGTACATGTGGGTGTGCATGAGTATAAGTGTGCACACGAGTGTGTATAACTGTGACTGTATATGAGTGAGAGTGTGCACAGATGTGGGCACGCCCGTGAGATTACACGTGGGTGTGTGCGAGTGTAAGTGTGCACATTAGTGTGCATGAATATGAGTGTGCATGTGAGTATGTGGGTGTGCAAGAGTGTGCTTGCGTGGGTCTGGGGAAGAGCAGAGGGTGAGGTCTACAAAGGCTGACAGGTGATCACACGCGTTGGCCCCAAGGGTCACCCAGGCATCTTGCACACAACCTCGGGGAAGGCTCATGTGGCAACAGAGAGGCTGTGTGAGGCCATCTGTGCCCCGGATAAAGGGCCACATCAAGATGCCTGGGTTTCGTGCATCTGGCCTGAGCGTGGTGGAGGAGGACCTCGGCGGACGCTGGCATATTTCCCGGGCACACCCAGAGCGAGCATGCCGAGGGGGCCAACGAAGGGAACCGACTACGGGTTTACTACTCCAGGAACCGTTCCGAGGGCCGTGTGTACTGGGGGCTCCCTGAGTGCCAGGCCCCGCTCCGAGTCTTTGGAGGCCTCTTGGCATTTACTCCACCCCAGCGTGGGATGGATCCCTCTGGTCTCCTCATTTTAGGTGAAGAACCCCACCCCCGAGCACAGCTGAGGTCACAGAGTTGGTAGTGAACCCATCTGTCTGGTCTGGGCTCCCGCCAGGGGAGCCCACACTCTCCCTCCAGGACCAGCTCTGGGTCACTAAATGTGCCTTTGTATTGGCTTACTGTTTGCACAAACCCTTAGCCCGTGGCTGTTGACAGGGGGCAGCTGTCCCCAGGGGATGCCCGGCAATGTCTGGGGATGTTTTTGGTGTCACAGCTGAGGAATGCTACCAGTATTTGTGGGCAGAGCCTGGGGGTGCACAGGACAGTCCCCTCTCCCCTACCAAAGAATCATCTGGCTCCAGTGTCCCCTACAGCCCAGTCGAGGAGCCCTGCTCTCATCTGCAAGCTCCCTGACACCAGGCACCAAGCCGTTTTCTCTCCAGTCACCTCAAACCACACACAGTGCCCGCGTACACAGGCGCTCAGCGAGCGCGGGCTGGTGGGGAGGCGGGCGGCAGGATGAACAGGTGGATGGTGCCCACGATGGGTGTGACTCAAGAAAAGAAAGCAGGTCTGTACCCACGAAGACCTTCTACAAGGAGAGAAACCTCCCAGATGGGGTCCGAGTCTGCCCTAATCACACTGAAATGTGAACGTTTTGCAGCTCACGTGGCCGCGGCCAGCTGAGGCCTCCTGGACCCGCTTCTCGGTCTTTAAAAAGCAGGGCAGGGGACCCTGCAGAAGGACGGCATGGATTGGATGACACCCCACTCACATTGGGCACAAAGCCGGGCGTCAGCGCCTTCTCGAACACCGCATCCCAGTTCATGTCGGCCAAATAGGGCGCGCTCTGGACGTCACCAAGGCTGGACAGACGGCTCTCGGGGTCCTTGGTCAGGAGCTGCGGGCAGAGGGCAAAAGCACTTGAACACATTTCTTGAGGTGTGTGCCCTGCTGAGGTTCGTGGGGACTCTGAAGGTAGGAATCTAGGGAAACAGAAGGTGCCTCTGCTTTTTTTTCTGTTTGGAGAGAGATTGAGAGAGAGAGAGAGGGAGGGAATGAATCTTAAGCAGGCTCCACGCTCAGTGCAGAGCCCAGCTTGGGGATTGACCTCATAACTATGAGATCAGGACCTGAGCGGAAATTAAGAGTTGGACACTCAACCGACTGAGCCCCCAGGCGCCCTGAAGGTGCCTCTGCTTTTCATGTTCCAGGGAGGAACTGAGGGGTCAGGCTGCTTCCTCACGGTCACCCAAGCAAAGGGCTCTTGGGAAGGGACTGGATTTCAGCCACCACGCTGTCCTTGGGGGTCTAGTGCCTCGTGATAGCCCACGCTCACCGATGTCTGCAGAGGCTTCCAATTAAATAAAAAAAGAATTGGCCACCTCATCTTAAGATTGCCAGCTTGGTGGCAGGATGTTCGGAAGTGTAATAAGATTTATCCCTGGACAGCTCAGCGGTGACCTCTGTGGCCTGATGGCGTGGCCTCATTTGTGGCCAAGCGTATAATTTTTAGTTTTCTCCTCAGATAGAATCTCTGCTACTAAGGGGTGGTGCCGCATACGCAGCAGCCCCGGATATATACATCTGTATCCATTCATTAGTTGATGGACATTTGGCTTTTGGGCTCTTTTCCATAATTTGGCTATTGTTGACAGTGCTGCTGTAAACATTGTGGTGCATGTGCCCCTTTGAATTAGCATTTTTGTATCTTTTGGATAAATAATTAGTAGTGCAATTGCTGGATTGTGGGGTATAACGTTTTTAATTTTTAAGAAATCGCCATATTATTTTCCAGAGTGGTTGTACTATGGTACTGTGGAGTTTTCCCCGCACCATTGTTTTTGAAAAGATTTTTCCATTAGATACCTTTTTTTTTCTTTGTCACAGCTTAACTGGCCATACAGCTGTGTCATCATTTCTGGGGTTTCTGTACTATGTGTCTATTTTGGTGCCAGTACCATACCGTCTTCATCACTAGAGCTTTCAGGAGATAACTTGAAGCCTGAAATTGTGATGCTTCCAACTTTGCTTTTCTTTTTCAAGATTGCTTTGACTATTAAATCAGTCAGAGAAAGATGAATATATAATTTCACTCATATCACTACTATGTGGAATTTGAGAAACAAAACAGATAAAAATAGGGGAAGGAAAGGAAAAATAAGAAAAACGGCGAGGGAGGCAAACCATAAGAGACTCTTAAATACAGAGAACAAACTTAGGGTCGATGGGGGGAAGTTTAGTGGGGGGATGGGCTGAATAAGGAGAGCACTTGTTGGGATGAGCACTGGGTGTTGTATATAAGTGATGAACCACTGGGTTCTACTCTTGAAACCAATACTATACTGTACGTTAACTAACTTGAATTTAAATAAATAAATTATGTACTTTAAAAACAATAAAATAATAATAAAAGAGTTAAAAAAAAAAAAAGCAGCAGCCCCCGGAGTATGACCTTGCACCCAAACGGGGCTTTCGGCTTCTCAAAACCATCCCGGCTTCCCTTGCAAGAACTCGGGCGGAAGGCTGTGTGCCTGTCTCCTCCTCTCAGATTAGGAAGAGCAAAGACACGCGATTTTTCCACTTCCAGATCTGGGGCCCGAGGGGACTGGTATGGACCTGGCATGTGCCAAGGTGGGGGGGTCTGTGGCACCCGGCTGCCCACAGGTGGGAGCTGGAAGGCCCCACTGCCAGTTTGCTGCCTGCCCCTCCCCCAACGCTGCAGAAATCTCACAGCTGCGTCTGGCCAGCAGGCTGTGGTCACACCCATGTGAGGGCACCTGGCCGCGGGTCCTAACTGCTGGTCACGGCGGCCTCCTCCTCGGGGCTGCCTCAGATGATGAGTCCAGATTTCAGAAGAGACTCTAGGGGCACCTGGGTGGCTCAGCTGGTTAAACATTCATCTCTTGATTTCTGCTCAGGTCGTGATCTCACGGTTCCTGGGATCGAGCCATGCATCAGGCTCTGCACTTACAGCATGGAGTCGGCTTGGGATTCTCTCTCTCCCCGTCTCTCTCTCTCTGCCCTTTCCCTGCTTGTGGGCTCTCTCTCTCAAAATAAATAAACTTTAAATGGATACTGCACTCCAATGCGCATAGGAGACCCCCATTCAGGATAGTAGTTCTCCGTCTCCCTGGATGGGTGTGGGGGTGTCCAGGCACTGGCAGGTGCGTGGGGCATCTGGACAACTCTAGTCAGTAGTTGGTTCTAAGAACCAGGTGCTGAATCCCCCCTGAAGCAATTGAGCGAACTGGTACTTGAATGAGTCATTTACAGCCGGGCAGGGAATAGACGCTGGCATCCAGATCTTGGTCATCCTGGATTCAAACCTTGCCTCTGCCCTCTACCAGCCCTGTGACCTCGACTGAATGTGTGTCTAAGCCTCAGTGTTTTCACCTCCAACATGGGGCTCCCAGGGCTGCGAGGACTCAGAAGAGCCACTGCATGGCCCAGAACATGGTACTCCCTCAACCACTGCTGGCTGGTGTTACCGTCCTTTTCCCACAGATGCCTGGGTACCAACCACATGCAAGACTCCATCCTGTGCATCTTGGAGGACTCCCTGTCTGGAAAGCTAAATGCCAGCCTCAAAAGGAGAGCATCACACCCCTCTAGCCTGTGCCAGACTCTGAGTGGGCTTCAGGACCACCCAGGGAGCTGATGGAAATGCACCCAACAGGATCCCACTCCCAGAGTTTCTGAGTCAGAAGGGCTGCGTGGAGCCCGGGAAGCTGCATTTCCAACAAGCTCCCAGGTGTTGCTGCCGTGCTCCTGGCCCAGGGGACACACTTGGAGAATCACTGCTTTATTCTAGTAAATTCTAGATCCTGGAAAAAGTCAGGAGATGCCCGGTTTCTTAAAGCTCAGTGACTTAAAAGACCACGTGTGGCAAAAATTTTTGAGCCATACGCACCAACTATTTCTGCTTATTAGGGGTTTGTAGCGGAGTGAAGAGCCTGGGGCTTTGTTACAGATGCGTCTCCGAGCCAGACTCCAGCATCCAGCTGCTCTGGAAACCTGTAGGCAAGACGGTGCACCGCTTGCGATGAGGCGTTAGCACTCCGCTGACGGTCAGCTCCACCACTGGCATTCTGTTCCTTCTCTCCTTCTTGACTTTGGCGGTATGCCTGCTTCTGCACTAAATGCCCTGAGCCCCCAGACCTGGCAGGCTGGGGGCTGCCCCCTTACCTTCTTCAGCAGCGCGACCATGCCTTTGCACCACGTGGAGGAGTAGTGGACACGCTCCACCTTGAACATATGGAGGATCTCATCGATGGGCGTGGCCGAGTGGATTTCATAAGGTCTCTGCAACCAAAACCAGAGGGGGGGGTCAGAGAGAGGGCCAACCGTTAATGCCACCCATGTGGTCAGAACTGAGCATTTTCGAGGGGTAGGGTTTATTCTTTCCCTTCGCGGAACAGTGGGTGTTCCTCTTTTGCAGCAGAGCAGATGGCCGGGACCCATGTGCCAACAGTGATTAGACCTGTCAGGCAGGGCCTGAAGCTGGCAGGTGGGTGCTGTGTTATGGCCCCAGGAGGCTAAATGACTTGGCGAGGTCACATAGCCGCTAGGGTGCAAAGGCAAGATCCACACCCAACAGCCTGATTCCCGAGTCCCCTCTCCAGGCTTGGGGGTGGGGTGGCTCTCACCTTCCACCGGACACCCAGCATCACCTCCAGGCACAGCCCCTACCTGCTGGTGGGCCTCATCTCCAGCTTTTCCTGCGCTGGCTGAACCAGCCGGGAGTGGGCAGGGCTGGAGTCACCCAGGTCTGGGTCTGCTGGGGTGCCTGGATGTGGGGAGACGGGGCTTCTCTCCCCTCCACTCCCCGGCCAGCGAGGCTACAGAAGTCTGTTCGATTCGCCAGCTCAGCAGAGCGTTAAACCTCCTGACTTGTTTTCCAAGCACTGCCCTGGGGAGTTTGTTTGCTTCTAAGAACCTCTCAAAACTCAAGAAGGCTTTCTTGAGTGGGACCCTGGGGACATGGCTCGGACAGTGTCTGAGCGTCAGCTCACTCCCCCTGCCTCTGCCCCCTCCCAAATTCTCCTCCCTCTTTACCTCCCCCACGAGCTTCACGGGTCAAGATGTTTTGAGGTTTGCACCCGTTAGATGGCTCAGGGCTGGCATCGGCATGACGTCACTTCGGAGCACGTGTGGTGTAACAGCTAGAGAAACGGAGAGCGAGGAGCTCATCATTGACCATGTGAACTTGACTGCTGTGAAATTCCTGCAGGGGGGGGGGTCCCTTGAAGGTGGTCCTCCGCCATCCAGCAGATCTCAGAGCACAGCGACGAGCATGAGTCCGTCCATCCACAAACACTGATTGGACACCGGCTGTGGGTCAGAGCCCGTACTAGGCTCACATGGTGCATCAGATGTGGGCTCCAGTCCTGTGGAACTTGAATTCTCACGGGGCTGCTGCAAATACGAGGTGTCAGCCAAGAAGGTGAGGGGTCCTCAGCCCTGGGTGGGTGATAATTCCCTGGAATGCAGGAGCATCTTTATCTTCACCCAACCGGGCTCTCTTGGGGAAGACGTCTTTGCCTTCCGATGTGTCTGCCCAGAAGGGGACCTTTTCTAGACTGGCTGCCTCCTCTTTCGTCTGTCAAATTGGGAACCCTCCCTTTTCCCCTGTAATATGTAGATCAAAACCAAAACCTGGGGCTCCCTAGAAAGGCCAGCTACCTAGATGTGCTAACATTCTTTCCCGCGTGTCTTCAAACATTGTCTCCCAATTTAACGGGATGTGGAGTACAGTTCCAGGAGTGAACATTTCAGAATTTTCCCCCGAGGCTGGCTGCCTGCCTCTGCCTTTGCACCAGTAACAGCTGCCATGATTAGAAATCACAGGAGAGCGCATTAACTGAGAGCGGAGATGTCAGCTTCTGGACTGCTCAGGGTCGCTTCTCGACTGAAGAAGCTTCTTCTTTTTGCCTTTGGAGAAACCATTCCTCCCACTCTGTCCCAGCCGCATGTGGAAAACCAGCTGCTGGAGGCGGGAGGACCAGCTGTTGGAGATGGAGCACTCCCACCTCCTCATTTTAGGAGTGGGGACAGTGAGGCTGGGATCCCACAGAGACACAGGATCTCCTTTGCTGCTCTTCCCTCGATGCCACCAGAGCCCACCGTGCCCAGCGCCTGGCCGCAGAACCAGCCAGTGACATGTGTGATCAATCTGCCTCCCCATCCGACCTCCAAACCGGCCACGCTCTAGCTCTGACCTCTCCACTTCTGGAGGGAGCCAGACCAACAATAATAGTAACCCTAAGAAGCCACACGGCCAACGCAGCAGTTAAATACGTTCCCGGCTAAGCTCGGAACACCGTGCACAGAATACGTTCTGCGGCTTTAGGCTCAGCCTTCATCCGTTTGGAGAGTTGTAGAGAAACCCAGCCCCTTCTGCAAGAATATTGGCAAACACGGAGATCAATACTCCATCTGCTCCAGGTAAAGAATTCTATGGAAGCTTAGTTCACACGCATGTGTGAATTTGGGATGTGTGGACTCAGAAAAGCAAGTGGCATTTCTAAGGTAAAGCAATTACATGAACTGCTGGTGAAAGGGATTTCGTCAGTGGGGCGCTGGGTAGACTCACTGCGGAGCGCAGGTGTGTCTCCATTCCAGGCCACCCGTTTACAGAAAACGCCAATTGACGAAGAACTGGAGAAGAGGGAAGAGAATTGCTGAAGACCTGTTATTTGGACACCAGAGCTGAGCTGGGCTTTGGGGACCATCGAATCCAGTGTGTGTGTGTGTGTGTCCCCAAAACGTTTTTTATTCCAAATCCCAAACACGGAATAGATGGAAGTGAAGAACAGGTCTTCGGGCTATGAAACGTCCGAAGCCAGAGGCAGCATGCCCCCTCCTCAGAACTGTTGAACCACTTCTGGGGGTGCCCGAGGCCCGGGAAACGCAGCCTGAAAACCACAGCACAACCCACGCCCTTTCCCCTCCCTTAACGGAGACGTAAAACCTAGAGAGTGAGGTCACAGAGTCAGTTTCCTCCTGGGTCTGGACTCCTGGAACAGTGCTCTCTCAGCTTTACCAAGAGACAAGAAGTCAGAGTTCAACTCCAGGACCACCTCCCTCCTTCCATCAGGGTCACGTGCCAATACATTGCCAGGTTCTGCCGTCGAGTCCACCCACCCCACGTACCCCAAGTTCATAGGTCTGCGCCACAGCCTCTAGGGGACCTCCACACACCCTCCCTCTTTATTCATCCCCTCTCTGCACCTCCAACCTTCTCGGTCTACCCAGCTACAGGGAGAAGTGCTGACTGGGGTCAAAGACAAGGTCAGGGAGGTGGCTGGGAAGAAGCAGAGAGGGTAGAAGGACTCATGGTGCCACAGGTGGGGTTTGGGGGTTCCAGCCTTTCGCCCTCATCGAGAGCCCACTCTGCAATGCGATGCATGCAGGCTGTCATCCAGTCCTTCTGCTCAGTATATGGTAGTGGTTTGCAAACAGGAACGATTTAAATTGGATGACGTTTGGAGAGATTTTTGGTTGTTGTAAGTCAGAGGGGGAGATTTCTGTCTGCATCTGGTAGGTAGAGGCCAGGGGTGTTCCTGAACGTCTTGGGCTGCACAGGATGCCCCCCACCCTCTAAGGAATTCCTGGCCCCCAGTGTCCACAGCACCACAGTGGAGGCACCCTGTGCTTTTAGGTCTGCAGCTGTGCTTCCCTCATCTTTAAAAAAAATTTTTTTAAATGTTTTATTTATTTCTGAGAAAGAGAGAGACAGTGTGAACAGGGGAGGGTCAGAGAGAGGGATACACAGAATCCGAAACAGGCTCTAGGCTCTGAGCTGTCAGCACAGAGCCCGACTCTGGGCTCGAACCCATGAACCGTGAGATCACGACCTGAGCTGAAGTCGGACGCTCAACCGACAGAGCCCCCCAGGCACTCCATATGCTTCACTCATCTGATAGATGAGAAACAAGCTCATCCCAGATTATTCAGAGACCAGACAACGAAGCTGGGATGTGAGCCCAGAAATGTGTGATTCCAAAGGACACTCAAGCTCTGTGCGGTCATGTCCACAGACAGCACCATGATGCCCACAGGGTGAAGGCAAGTGCCTCCTGCTCATCTCAGGGTCTTTACAGGCTGTCCCCTGACTGTCCTCTGACTGCTGATCAGTCACAAATGTTTGCTGTGTCTGCCTCAGAGCCCTTCCCCATCTACACTCACACTGTTCCCTCCAGCAGCTCCCATGTAACCCGGCTTAAATGTCTGCCCCCTCAGACACTCTCCCACGCCACTTGGCGCAAGCCAGCACTTTACGCATCGACCTGTCTCAGGAGCATATTTATAAGATAATCAGCAAGCCTCCTGTGTGCCGGACACTGCGTGTGCTCTGCCCACGTTTTTCTCACGTCATCCCCACCATGACCCTGTGGATCGGCCTCAGAATCCCCATGTTACGAAGGAGGAAGCCGGGGTTCAGATGAGTTAAGTGACTAAGCCGGAATCAGAGCACCGAGGCATCCAGAGTGTGGAAGGGACACAGACCTCTGCTTCCCAGGCCCCTGGGGCTTCCCGCCAGGGCTCATCAACCAGGCGTGACCCAGCCTCCACTCCCCGCGCCCATCTCCAGCTGCAAAGGTGCTGAGTCAGAGAGGAGGCAGGTCTGCTGGCAGCTCCCCCACTCTCCCCCGGGACAGGAATCACGGCAGGAAGTGGATGGTTGCTGATATTCACCAGGCCCACGCTGGGTAATTTGCATCATCAGATTGATTTAATTCTCAAAGCAGCCCTGTTGGGTAGATATTATTAATTATTTTTCCCAGTTGGAGGGGAACCAGCCCGCAGGTGGTGATCACCTGTGAGGGATGCCCTGAGGGCCTGGCAGGTGGGAAAGGGGACATCGGCTCTGCTTCTCCGGGTCTGTGGGCAGGAAACCTCCTCACACCTCTCCTCACTGTGTTCTAATCAGAGGGTGTGGTCACCTTCCGGGGTGACCAAGGTGCCCGTGCTCTAACAGGGTGGCACTTTCTTGGCCTCCACTTAGCGTGCCTGTGGGGTGAGGACTGGGATCGGACTCAGAGATCCTCCTTATGACCCTGGTTCAGGCTACAAGATCCAACCAGGCTCCTCGGATTCTCTGCCTTCTTGCCCATGAACGACACTCAGTCCCTGGGCTCTCCGTATAGAGCACTGGGAAGACAGACAGCTGTTTTCCAGGTTGGGTCTAGAGGATTTCTGGGTCTCTAGCCAGCAGGCTGTATTGGGCTTATCCATTTCCCACCCATGTACCTAATTCTTTCCAACTGTGAGGTCCCAGAGCACGCACCGGAAAATCCTCATCATGACTTCCATATTTTGGAGGTGAAAGCTCCCTGGATTTTGAGGCCACGCAGGAACACACATGTGGCTGATGACTTGTCAGGGATGCTGTCACAGACACTGACGCGGTGTTGGAATTTGGGAAGGAAGGGCAACCCCTACGTCTACACACCCCCGGCGGTAAACTTAGGAGTGTTTTCCGGTATAGCGTTTTTACTCAACGCGATTGTTTCCAGTATGAAAAACAGAGAATCCACTATTTGCATAAACCTGTCCAAGGTGAAGCCGGACCACGACATCTACGAGGAAGGTTTACACGAGGACATAACAGGTGTCCCTTCCGTGAACCACTCTGTCCACACGCCGAAGGCTCCAGTCCCACTGTGTGCCACTCCTTCTTCTCCGGAATGTGGCACTTGGATCTCTGAGTAGAAAACTCAGTCGAATTAAAAGTGAAATGATTTATTGTGGAAGCAGCAAGAGCCGCTTTATCCTTGGGGCTTTTTGTTGAATCCTCATCTCTGACCTGACCCGTGAGGAATGACAGATATTAAACAAAAACGAAAACAAAAAGAAAAACAAAAGTAACCTCATGGGCCCAAAATGTCATTTAGAAGGGGTTCCCAAACCAGGGCTCCCTACATAATCTAACTGCAGTTCCAAACTCCCGCAGACATACTGGTGGCTCAGGAATTTTTCAAACCTGGCCAGTGAGCCTGTCACCCAGGTCCCCTCCACCCTGCAAAGAAAGATGGGCAATCTGCATGTTAAGACACTTTGATTCAGCCCCCCCCCTCCCGCCCCTAGAAAGCTCCTTGCTGGAAACCATCTTTTCATTTTGCTAATAACATCTTGCTCCCCAGAGCTCCCGTCTAAATGCTGCATAAAGTACTGTCCCATTCATGGATCGTTTAATAAAGCCAATTAGATCTGCACATTTACTTGATCGATTTTTATTTAACACAGGCAGTGGACCTTCTCCTGAGGAACACTCAATCACGCTTGGGGCAACCGCTCGGCCAGGGCATTTGTGTGACTGAGGATATCAGATAAATAGCTTCTGGAGGATGCCTGTGTCCTGTGGTCATACAGCGTTAGGGACTCAAAGAAATCAGCATCAGTGAAACTGACAAATGACCAAGGAGCCACCCAAGAATAAGATGGCTTGTTTTCATTCATTGCCTGGGAAAACTCACAAGTTCATATATATTCATCTATATATATATATATATTTTTTTTTAAATTCTAGACACATCATGTATAGTAATTATGTTTTTTAGAAATTCAGGGGAGATCAATGAGATTGAGAGCACACAATAGCTGCTTAAACTACAGGGTGAAAATAACACTTACTTGCACTCTCATGGCTGTGATGGTTTGCAAACTGCTCTTATCTATTCATTCATTCATTCATTCATTCATTCCTCACCCTTTATCACACACCCTGGCAACCTCTGCCTTCAGGGAGTGCACTTCCGCCTGCCTGGATGTGCGTGGACACAAAGGGCTGGATGCCCTGGAAATCGTGGCTCTGGGCGGGACACTTGCTGGGCAAGGCAAGCGACGTGCAAACCCCGCGTCTCCGTCCCGTGGCGCCGAGCGACCTCGTGGTAACTGCGTCTCCGTGAAACCGACCGGAGGCTGTTACTCTGTTGTACCATCAGGGAAACCAAGGTTAAGGGGCATCATGTGCAAACAATTCTCGTGCAGAGAACAAGTGCCTCAAAACGAGTTTGTCATCATTCTTTCCACTAAAGTAAAAATGAGTTACTAGTCGCCGTTAGCTGTCGTCAGCTCTTACAGTCAATGAAATAGAAACAAAACTATGTACCGAACGCTCCGTTAGGATGGGACATCTACGCATGTCCTCCGGGCAGATATGAAATAAACACATAAAGGGGACAGGAAGCGTGGCCTTATACTGAAAGGGCCTCGAATCCAGCTGGAAGTTCAGGCCGGGCGTTTGAGCTGCTGACCTTGACTGTCCCTGCTGTGACATTCTTCTCCCCACCAGCAGAGTGAGGTGGCTGGACCAGAAGCCCACTCAGGGCCCCTCTAATGCTCGGGGAGCCCCGGCACACAGGGGATCAGGTCCGAACCCAGGGCCTCTGAGATCTCACGTGCGCTCCTCCACGGCCATGTACCCAAGTCCGTTTGGCCCTGAGCCCCGCTCCCAGGGCTCCCTGCGTTCACTGTGCAGGCGCACATCTTACCCAGCCCCGCAGCAGCTCGTAGGCGGTGATACCCAGGGACCACCAGTCGACCGGGTACGAGTACCCAGGGCCTCCGTCCACGTACACCTGGAACACTTCTGGGGCTGCCAAAGACAGGACAAAGAGAATGTCACTGCACGTCACAGTGTGCACTCACCAGCCCGCAGATTGGGGACAGGCAATAGGAACCCAGCTTCTCGGAGGGCAGAGCCAGGACTCCGTCTACTGTGCCACGTGATTCCTGCTCTCTGTGAGCCTCAAGTGGGCTCGAGAACAAGACCCAGGTGTCCCAGGAAACACGGGTGTGTCCCCCGGGGAGGTACCCAAATGGGGTGCTCCGGAGCGCCCGGGGGGCTCCGAACGTGGAGCGCCCGACTTCAGCTCAGGTCATGCTCTCACAGTTCACGAGTTCAAGCCCTGCACTGGGCTCGCTGCTGTCAGTGCGGAGCCCGTTTCGATCCTCTGTCCACCTCTCCCTCTGGGCCCCTCCCCCGCTCACGCTCCCTGCCCGTCTCTCAAAAATAAATAAACATTTTTAAAAAATAAAATTGGGGGCAGATGGGGGTAGGGGGAAGGGGAAGGGGGGTGATGGGCATGGAGGAGGGCACTTGTGGGGATGAGCACTGGGTATTTATTATATGGAAACCAACTTGACACTAAACTATTTATAAAAATAAATAAATAAAATTGGGGCCCCTGGGTGGCTCAGTCAGTGAAGCGTCTGACTTTGGCTCAGGTCAGGATCTCATGGTTTCTGAGGTTAAGCCTCACGTTGGGCTCTGTGCTGACAGCTCAGAGCCTGGAGAGTTTTCGGATTCTGTGTCTCCCTCTCTCTCTGCCCCTTCCCTGCTCAACTCTGTCTCTCAAAAATAAACAAATGTTAAAAAATTTAAAAAAAGAAAAGAAAAGAAAAGGAGTTTTTGAGAAACATTTACAAAAAATAAAAAAATTTAAAAAACAAATGGGGTGCTCCAAGTGCGGGGTGGAGGCAGTCTTCTGGGGCGGAGGTGGGGGGAGCCTCTCATGGTCCCGGAGGCACCCCCTCCCCTGAAGTGCCCACCTCCTCCCACCCCACCCTGGGGAGGTGGAGATGGAATGAATCCCAGTCAGTGTAAACACGGGAGGGGTAAGAGCTCAGCTAAGATGAAGAAATCGCACCTCGACAAACGTCACTCTCCTTCCTGCACCGACGCGGGTCAGGCATCCCAACAATCAGGGACGTTTAAACCCTATGTGCCTGCTGCCAACCTAAGGGAACTATTTCAGTGTCGCATAGGTGGGAAGGACTCGGAACTCCCAGGGTAGGAGACTGGGGTCTCCCTGGAGGGCAGTGAGTGACAACAGCTGGGGGGAGGGGCAGCCTCCCCCCCCCCCCCGGGACAGCAGATGATGAACCAAACTTATAAGAAGATCGGTTATGGCCTTGCCTAGAAAGGACGTCCAGGATCCAAAGTCTGAGTATCCCTGATTGGATTAGAGATGAACGAGGGCGCCTGGGTGGCTCTGTCGGTTAAGCATCTGACTCTTGGTTTCAGCTCAGGTCATGATCTCACGGTGTGTGAGTTCGAGCCCTGCGTTGGGCTCTGTGCTGACGTTGCGAGCCTGCTTGGGATTCTCTCTCTTCCTCTCTCTGACCCTCCCCTGCTCATGCTCTCTCTCAAAATAAATAAATAGACTTTTTTTTTAAAAAAAGAGATGAATGAAACTCCTCAAGTCCTTCTTGATTAAAACTTCTTGCAATGACCTGGTGGGGGAATAATGGTCAACTCTGAGTCTATACTCAGCCATTGGAAATGCCACCTGTAACCACCATCGTGATGCACTAAACGGTCACACAGAGCTTTCTAGGGTGCAGAGGCCCTTCACACGTTACCCCTACCCAGCCCCAAAGCACCCAAGCCACAGATGGAAAAACTGAGGAGGTAAGGGGGCAATTTCAGGGCCGTGGAGACAGTGAGTGGGGAAAAGCCGGGACTGGACCACGGTTCCCTCAACTTCGGCCCAGTGCACCGTACAGCTGTTATTTATTACCACGAGCTGTGATTTTACTTATGACACGGAGAGCTGCAATATTAATGTGGCCATTTACTGAACATCTACCATGTACTAGAAATTCTTCAAGGTGTTTTACATAGATTATCTACTCCTCAGCAAAGCTAAAATGTACAGGGCACGTACTATAATTTCACACTCCATTTTACTCTCGGAAGGACCTTGTGAGGCAGCACTTTTATGATCTCCAATCTTGGAAGCTGAGGCTTGGAGTAGTTAAGCAACACGCCTGTGGACGCAGCAGGGAGACTCTGAGCCTTATCTGAACCCGGCCTCCCCTCCCCCTTTCCTCGGGGTCATCCAGACCCTGCTGTCTGTCCCTCAAAATCCATGCATTTTCCACCAAATTATACCATGTTTGTGCTGAAATATGCTGAAAGTAAAAATGATCCATTATTTTATATATATCCATACACATAATATGCACTTTATATGTTCAGAAAATTTTTTAATGTTTATTTATGTCTGAGAGAGAGAGAGACAGAGTGTAAGCAAGGGAGGGGGAGAGAGAGAGGGAGACAGAATCGGAAGCAGCTCCAAGCTCTGAGCTGTCAGCACAGAACCCGACGTGGGGCTCGAACCCACAGACCGCGAGATCATGAGCTGAAGTCAGATGTTCAACTGACTGAGCCACCCAGGTGCCCCTACTTTATATGTTTTATGCTCCAAAATCTGTACAAGGTCATTGTGTTAAATCTGTTAATTCAGCAGGGACTGAAACCAAAGTGTTTACAAAAATCCTGGAATTTTGTGTTTGAGGAAATTAGGGTTTCAACTTAACCCGAAAGGAAAATAAATAAATGGTTCACCATCAACCTGCACGTTGATAAAAAATGATTCAAAATTCTTGAGTCACATTTCTCAGCGGCGCCTGTTTTCTCCCCTGTTACAGCCCCAAGATCTCTCACGGAGCCCAGTGTGTGTTGCACACTCCATAAATACTTGTGAGCGCACAAATAAAGACACTGGGCAGGCTTGGGGAGCCACGCACCCCACAGCTGCTTCTCTAGCACAAGCCCCGTGGCTCGGAAAGACCAGCCTCGCCTCCAGCTAACATCTCCCCCTTCCCTGGAAAGTAAACATGGTGTGTGGTGGCATCCACTGCCCCATGGGAACCATGCAGACTAAACGTATGCAAAAAAAAGACAATAACCTCTTAAGTTATCGTTATTACCCCGCTGGGTTAGCTTTGTGAATATTGCTGAAGGCTTGGATTGCTGCACTCGAGTGTGACATGTCTACAAGCCGACGGGCTTCCGGGATCTGTTCCTCCATGTAATTGCCCCCCTGACGGGGAACATAGAATTGCCTCGCTTCCGCCAAGAGGGGACCTTCACGGTAATTTCCTCCCTCCCCTACATTTTCTAGATGAAGGAGGTGAAGCTAATTGGAGGAGTTCAGTGACTTCCAGCCCAGCAGGGACCAGAACACAGGTGTCTTGCCCACTGATCCATTGTTCGTGGCAAGACTCTGTCTCCAGCTTGGACGTCCTGGCCGGTGGGATGACCAGATCTATGCAGCCAAATGCCTCCTGGACCCCTCCACCTAGAAGTCCTACGGGCATTGGATGCTCAACTTGTCTGAGCAAGCGCTTCCCTCTCCAAGTGCCCTCCTCCTGGGGTCTTAGCTCCAGCGCACGGTCAGCTCACTTACATGAGTCAAAGCCGCAGAGTCCGGGACTCTGCCCATCCTTCAGTCTCTGCTTCTGATCATTTGATTGGTCCCAAGACTTATCATTTTCTAGAGACGTCCCCTCTACTCTGTTCGGGGCCACTCACCCAGTCCAGTCTGGCATTCGAATCCTACCTCCACCTGAGTCGGTAAAACCAGTGGAACGAGGGGTTAAAGCGTGACTGTAGAAAGTTTTTCAGGTCTGGCCATGAACTTCAGCTCCCAGACTTACTGGTCCAACAGCCTTGGGCAAGCTACTTCCCCTCCTATTTGTACCTCAGCTTCCCTCATCGGCAACAAGGAAAAGCAATCTTTGCTACATAATCTTATCGTGATGAGAGAATGAAGTTTCATATGAGCACAGAGTTAAGTGCCAATAAATGCTATCCAATTTTATTATTGTTGTATTGTGATTATGCATGTGTTCAAATCTCTGAATTAAAATCATTCTGAGGTTTTCTGTTATAGAAATTTTCTGCTATAGAATAAAAGTTCAGGCACCCTAGCACGAGAATTCCTAAAATCCGGCCCCGGTCTCGTACTGGGGCACTGCCTTTATCAAGCTCATTATGTCCAACTGCATAAAATAAGATACACTTTCTTTTTAATTTTCTGTGGCTTGTCTGATCATCTTTACTCTATTTTTTATGCCCACAAACTCCTACTTATACTTTAAGACCCAGACCAAATTTGACTCCCCCTGCGGAATGTTCATCAAGTTGCATGCCATTCCTCTGTCCTCCCCCCACATTTTTAAATGTTTTTTAAATTTATTATTGAGACAGAGAGAAACATAGCATGAGTGGGGGAGGGGCAGAGAGAGAGGGAGACACAGAATCTAAAACAGGCTCCAGGCTCTGAGCTGTCAGCACAGAGCCTGATGTGGGGCTGGAACCCACAAACTGCGAAATCATGACCTGAGCCGAAGTCGGATGCTTAACCGACTGAGCCCCCCAGGCACCCCCTCTGTCCTCCCCTTTTACCCTCTCCTGTTCTAGGGTCTCAGCAAACCCTGGTCTGTACCTCCCCGGCAGCACTGATCATGCTATATTTTAATTAATGGCATGAATTTCCACCTTCCTCACTGCGATGTGAGCCCTTAGGGGCAGGGATATATGACTAAATCAGCCCCATATGCTCGGGGATTAGCACAGGACTGATCTAGAAGTAGGTGCTCAGTACATCAGAGTAGCAAAGACATTGGTCACAGCCCTAGCTTCGAATCTCAGTGGCTGCCATTGCTGGCATTATACAGGGGTTAAATGCTCGCCCAATGCCATTGTTGGTCATTGGGCGAGCATTTAACCCCTGTATAAGTCTCAGATTCCGAGGAATACTAAAAGCCCCACCCCATGGTGAGATAACATATGAGATGCATTTAGTACAGGGACAAACACAGCAAGTTCTCAACAGATGTGACCCAGTTATCATGATATCAATTCATTATTGCACGAGCAATGAAATGCTCGCATAAATGGAAGCCCAGCTCATGGAGGTACATGTCGTACGTGTTCCCCAAATGATTCAAGAGCTCCATCTTCATTCTTTGCATGAAAATGTGCTGAAAAGCTGTGCAAAGTGGAGATAAACGTTGTGCCTGGCTTCTGTCTGGATCCTTTGGGGGTAATTTATATTTCTTTGGCTCTCTAGCTAGCCAGATGAATTCGGGTGTCATACACTTAACTGTCACCTTGAGATGAAATCAAACTGCGGTGTCAGTCTGATAATTTCTCTCCTTCTGGGAACGTTAGCAGCATTATTAGCAACTGAAATTAAGATATGTGAGACGCTGCTCAGGTGCTGACCATTAGGACTTCATACAGCTTCACAAGAAGAGGAAGAGAAGGGAAGTGTGATTGGCTAATAAGTAAATACAGAAATAAATATGTGCCAGAACCAGAAAACAACTTCATGTGAAACATGTCAGATGAAACTAGTAGATTTAAAAAAAGGACTTTGGAGAATGGTGCTCTAACTGGAAGTAAGGAATTAGACTCGGTGCATTTTACACAGTCAGGATGTGAAACTAGGGATCTAAATAGCATGTTGTACTGATAGAAAAGTTCACGGGCACCTGGGGGCTCAGGTGGTTAAGTATTTGACTCTTGATTTTGGCTCCGATCATGATTCCATGATCTGTAGGTTCAAGCTTGCGTGGGACTCTGTGTTGACATTTTGGAGCCTGCTTGGGATTCTCTCCCCCTCTCGTTCCTTCCTGCTCTCTCTCTCTCTCAAAAATAAATAAATAAACTTACAAAAAGAGCAGTTCATTTATATAGTGTCCCTCTCTTAAAGGATTCCAAGATTCTGTTTATCCACAAAAATTAATGCTCTTAAAATTTTTTTGATGTTTTATTTATTTTTAAGAGAAAGAGACAGACAGAGTTGGAGCAGGGAGGAACAGAAAGAGAAAGAGAGAGAGAGAGAGAGAGAGAGAGAAAGAGAGACAGGCAGAGAGAATCCGAAGCAGGCTCCAGGCTCTGAGCGGTCAGCACAGAGCCCAAGTCGGGGCTCAAACCCACAAACTGTCAGATCATGACCTGAGCCACAGTTGGATGCTTAACTGACTGAGCCACCCAGGTGCCCCGAAAATTAGTGCTCTTTAAAATCCCCCACTGAACCTGCTGTATATAGAAAACAAAAGCTTTGATGTGACACGCAGGTACTGCGTACTCTGCTCCTGGACACTTCTGCAGACTCATGCTCCTGGCCCACACTAGCTTTCTTTTGGTTCTTTCTATGTGACAAAGCTCCTTTTGGCCTTGGGGCCTTAGCAAAGGGCAGTCCCATCTTTCTGCAATGCTTTTACCTCCCTTTGCACTGAACAACATCTACTCATCCTTGAGGACGCATCTGAAAAGTGACTTCCTCAGCAAAATTACTTTGGATCCGTCCCGTCTAATTCATCTCTCTTTTGTACCATATCAAAGACCTCAGACAATTCTGCTTCTGTTCAAAATGCAGGCGTTGGAAAGAGTGTCACTCCCACCCTGACAATGAGAAAAATCTAGATCATCTCCAAAACCATAATTTGTCTTGAACCCTACTAGTCTGAAGTCTAAGGAAAGACAGGTGCTCTGAGAAGAGAGGGCTGTGCGTACTGGGAACAGCACAGGGAGAGGACAGGGCTGCCACAGAAGACGGCAAAAGACGTCTGTTACAGTGACTGCTGAATTTATGAAGGTTGGGTGCAGGCTTCAGAGAGAGAACAGAACTTGCGTCTGTCCAGATGCAAGGGGAGTTTGCCTCTCCTCACTGGGTCTTCTCTGCTGACCTCACTGTGTATTCATGAAAGGACTAGGAAGCTGTTAAAAGCTTGCCTTGATGAAGGACTGGGGAAGAGAACAGCAGCTTGTTCAGGAGGGCACAAAGCTCTTCCCAGGTCCAGCTCCCCATGTCCCTTTGGAACAAAAGCCTTAAGCTAAAGGAGGAAGGGCAGAATATTCTGTGACCACAGGGGCACAGGTGAATACTATTTGAGCATGACAGGCAAGGAACAGAAAAATAAAATCTCTACTCCTGGGAAAGGGACAGAAAAACATCCAGGGCTCGGACTATTCGTGGTTTCCCATTGCTGGGAGAGACACAGGGTCCATGAGAAAGGTCCACCCCCAAGACAAGATGTTGGATGAAACAGAGCCCACTGAAGACTGGCTGAGCCAAGACAACAGAGAATGTGTAGTCCTCTGACCTGCTGCCCACAACCAGACCAAGTAACAAGTAACAAGTAACAGAAAGAAAAGTCTCCTGGAATAGGAGTGAGACCCTCTCTAAGGCACAGGTCCACAGGGAAAGCCTGAAGCTGGCGGTGGAATAGGAACATTGAGGGAACACGAACTTGAAAGGAGGTATGTCAAGAATAACCATGCTAACCCTGACTCAGCACAACCCCTGATTAGACTGACTCAGTTCTTGCACACACACAACACTAAAGGCACAGGAGTGGAAGAGACACACCCATTTCCAGGTATAAACACTGTTCTACACAAAATGTCCACTTTTTCACCAAAAGCTATAAGACACATGATAACAACAACAACAACAACAAAACAAAACAAAAAACCCCAACATGAAGAGACACCGTGCTCGACAGAACCATGTTCGGATATGAACCAGATGTTAGACCTAACAGACCAAGAAACTGAAAACATTTCAAAGATCTAGTGGAAAAAATAGTACACATTAAAAAATGGGGATTTCAACCAAAAAATGGAATCTATAGAAGAATCAAATGGAAATGCCAGTAATAATAAAAACAAAGCAAAACACAGTGCCAGAGATAAAGCATGCTTCCAGCAGTAGACTTGAAATGGCCCAGGAAAGAAGAGGTGAACTTGAAGGTAAGTCAAATGAAATTATTCAAAGTGAAACAATAAGAGAAAAAAATGGGAAAAATAACAAAGCATTCAATTGCTATGGGGAAATATGAAAGGTCTAACATATACGTAATTGAAATCCTGGAAACAGAGAGGGCAAGAAAGAAGACAGAGAATGGGTCAGAAAAAATGTTTACAGAGATAATGACCAGGAATTCTCCAAAAGAATAAGAGTCACCAAACCACACATGTCTAAGAACCTCCAAGAACATCGACCAGGATAAATACAAAAATAACACACACAGGCACATCGTATCTAAAATCAGAGGTAAAGAGAAAAGCTTGAAGGCAGCTGAAGAAAAAAGGCATATTACCCACAAGGGAGCAAAGATAGTATTATGGCAAATTTGTTGTCAGAAACATTGTCATAAGCAAGAGAGTAACATATTTAAATGCTAAAAGAGAAAAAGATATTTGTCCTTCTCTGCCTGACTTATTTCACTCAGAATGCTGACAAAAACTGAGGACTGATGGATGTGGGGGGGAGGAGGGATGGGCACGGAGGAGGACACCTGTGGGGATGAGCACTGGGTATCATGTGGAAACCAATTTGACAATAAACTATCTGCAAAAAAAAAAAAGGGCAAAATGAGAAAAAAAAAAAGAGAAAAAGAAACCCTGTGAATCCAGAATTCTGGTAAGATCTCTTTTTAAAATATACACAAATGAAGACTTTTTCCAACAAACAAACAAACAAACAAAAAGAAGGAATTCACTACCAGTAGACTTTCATTATAAGAATTGCTGAAGCAAGCCCTTCAGGTAGAATTAATTTAATACCCTGTAGAAACTGAGACTGCACAAAGAAATAAAAAATACTGGAAGTGGGTAAAAGGAATGTAAATACCAAATCAATATTTTTTATTTTTAACCATGTGTAAAATATAATTTACTGTCTGAAGTGAAAATAGAGTCAATTAATAATGTATCTACGGTACAATAAAATGAAAGATAAATGGGAGGAACTGGAAGTATATTACTGTAAGATTTAAGAAATTTTTAACACTTATTCATTTTTTTAAAATGTTTTATTTATTTCTAGAGAGAGAGAGAGACAGCGTGAGCAGGGGAGGGTCAGAGAGAGAGGGAGTCACAGACTGAAACAGGCTCCAGGCTCTGAGCTGGCAGCCAGCACAGAGCCCGACGTGGGGCTCGAACCCACAAACCGCAAGATCATGACCTAAGCGAAAGTCGGACGCTTAACCGACTAAGCCACCCAGGCGCCCCAACACTTATTCATTTTTGAGAGAGAGATAGAGATAGAGAGACAGAGCACGAGTGGGGGAGGGGCAGAGAGAGAGAGACACACACACAGAATCCAAACCAGGCTCCAGGCTCTGAGCTGTCAGCACAGAGCCCAACGCAAGGCTTGAGCCCACAAACCATGAGATCATGACCTGAGCTGAAGTCAGATGTTCAATCGACTGAGCCACCCAGACACCCCTGTAAGATTTTTTTAATGTTTATTTATTTTTGAGAGAGAGAGAGAGAGTGGCACAAGGGAGGGGCAGAGAGAGAAGGGGACAGAGGATCCAAAGCAGGCTCTGCACTGACAGCAACAAGCCTGATGTGGGGCTTGAACTCACAAACCACGAGATCAGGATCAGAGCTGATGTCAGACACTCAATGACCGAGTCACCCAGGCACCGCTGCTGTAAGATTCTTACACTACACCATGGAGCAGTATGATTTCAAGGTAGATTCAGATTAATTGATGGTATACATTGTAAATATAGGGCAACCTATAAGTTTTATTTTGAAAAAAGAGGTATAAATCATAACCCAATAGGGAATTAAAGTAGAATCATATAAAATGATCAGCTAATCCAAAATAAAGCAGAAGAGTAGCAAATGAACAAAGAACAAATGGAACAAACTAAAAGCAAGGTGAGGGGTGCCTGGATGGCTCAGTCGGTTGAGCATCTGACTTCGGCTCAGGTCATGATCTCACGGTTCGTTGGTTCGAGCCCCGCATGGAAATACCATGCAAACGTTAACAAAAGAAAGCTGAAAAGGCTACATTAATATCATGCAAAGAGACTCTTAAATACAGAGAACAAACTGAGGGCTGCTGGAGGGGGGTGGGTGAGGGATGGGCTAAATGGGTGATGGGCATTGAGGAGTGCACTTTTTGGGATGAGCACTGGCTGTATGTAAGAAATGAACCACTAAATTCTACGCCTGAAACCAATACTACACTATATGTTAACTAACTTGAATTTAAATAAATACATTTAAAAGCAAATACATGAATAAACAAACATTAAAAATTAATTTAAAGCCAACTGATAATAATAAGTAGACAGAAAATCAGTAAGAATGGGGGCCCTGGTTGGCTCAGTTGGTTAAGTGTCTGACAACTTTGGCTCAGGTCATGATCTCACGGTTCGTGGGTTTGAGCCCCATGTCAGGCTCTGTGCTGACAGCTCAGAGCCTGGAGCTGCTTCAGATTCTGTGTCTCCCTCTCTCTCTGCCCCTCTCCTGCTCGCATTCTCTCTCTGTCTCTCCACAATAAATAAACGTTTAAGACAATTAAAAAAAAAAAAGAAAATCAAGAAGAATATATAGAAGACCTCAGCAACATTATCAAGCAACTTGGCCTAATTGACATTTATAAGAAATATGACCAACAAGAGCATACACATTCTTTGCATGTGAACATGAAATATTCACCAACATAGACCATAAAACAAACTTTACCAACTAAAAAAAAGAAAGAAAAGAAATATACAAGGAATTTCTCAGTCCATCACAGAATTCAGCTGGAAATCGATAACAGAAAGATATATAGAAAATTCCCAAATATTACTAGAAATTACAACAGAGACATCTATGTAGCCCATGCATGAAAGAGGAAGTCACATGCAAGTTAGAAAATGTTTGTAACTGAATGAAAATGAAAGCATATTGACATTTGTGGGATATAGCTAAGGCTGGACTTAGAACAGAATTTATAGCATTAAATGCTTCTAGTGGAAAAAGACAAGTCTCAAATCAATGATTTGTAGATCCACCTTAAGAAACTAGAATAAGAACAAATTAAACCCAAAGCAAGCAGAAGGAAGTTAATAAAAAAAGATCAGAGCAGAAATCAATAAAACAGAGAAAAATCAATGAAACTAAAAACTGGTTCTTTAAAAAGATGAATACATGTGATAAACCTCTAACCAAAATGACCAGGAAAATCATAGAGGAAGCACAAATGACTAATTCAGGAATGAAAGAGAAGACGTCACTGTAGAATCTGCACTCATTAAAAAGGTAACCAGGGGATATTACAAATAACTGTAAGCCAAAATATTTGCAAGGTTACATGAAATGGAGAAATTTCTTTAAAGATGTAAATGACCAAATCCAAACTAATTTTTACTTACTTCTTCTGACTTAAAGAGAAATAAACAGAATAGACCACATCTATTAAAGAAAAAAGGGGCGCCTGGGTGGCACAGTCGGTTAAACATCTGACTTCGGCTCAGGTCATGATCTTACAGTTTGTGAGTTCGAGCCCTGCATCGGGCTTTGTGCTGACAGCTCAGAGCCTGGAGCCTGCTTCAGATTCTGTGTCTCCCTCTCTCTCTGCCCCTCACCTGCTCACAGTCTCTCTCTCTCTCTCTCTCTCAAAAATAAATAAACATTAAAAAAATTTTAAAAATTGAATTCACAGTTAAAAAGCTTCCTAGGCCCAAATATATTCACTGGCCAATTCTACCAATTCTATATATTAGAAATAATATCATTTCGGGGCGCCTGGGTGGCTTAGTCGGTTAAGCGTCCGACTTTCACTTAGGTCATGATCTCGCGGTTCGTGGGTTCGAGCCCCGCGTCGGGCTCTGTGCTGACTGCCAGCTCAGAGCCTGGAGCCTGTTCCAGTCTGTGACTCCCTCTCTCTCTGACCCTCCCCTGCTCATGCTGTCTCTCTCTCTCCTAGAAATAAATAAAAATATTTAAAAAAAAGAAATAATATCATTTCTACATGGTTTTTCCAAAAGTAGAAGAGGAAGAACATTCCCCAACTTATACCCACAGTGTTACTGTGGTACCAAAATCACACAAAGCTGTTACGAGAAAAAGAAAACGAAAATATTCCCTATAAACCTAGAGGTAAATATTGTAATTGAGGCATTAGCAAACTGATTCCATCATTATAGAAATAGGACATTACATTATGACCAAGTGAGATTTATTGCAGAAATATGAGGAGCCATATGAGTATCTCAATGGATTGAGAAAAGATATTTCACATAATTTAACATCCATTTATGGTTCTTAAGAACACCAAGAAAGTTGGAAATACATGGAAACTTCCTTAACCTGATAAAGAATAACTAACTACAAAGAACCTTAGAGCTAACATTATATTTAACATTAAAAAAACTAAATGCTTTCTGACTAAGATCAGGATCAAGGCCAAGTGTATCAAATGTTCTGGCTAGAACAATAAGACAAAAGAAAAAATAAAAGGCATGCAGATTATGAAGGAGGAAATAAAACTACTGTGATTTGCAAACATGATCACCTACATAGAAAGCCCAAAGAATTTACTACCAAAGCTGCCAGGACTGATAAGCGAGTTCAGAAAAGTTACAGGATACGAGGTCAACATACAGATGTCAATTGTATCTCTATAGATCAGCAATTAATGATTGATAACTAATTTTGAAAGCTTTTATTTAAATTCCAGTTAGTTAGCATACAGCGTAATATTTGTTGCAGATGTACAATATAGTGACTCAACACTTCCATCCATGACCCAGTACTCATCACAGCAAGTGCACCCCTTAATGGCCATTGCCTATTTCACCATCCCCCCAACCATGTACCCTCTGGTGACCATCAGTTTTCTATAGTTAAGAGTCTGTTTCTTGGTTTGCCTCCCTCACTCTTTTTTTTTTCCCTTTGCTTTTTTATTTCTTGTTTCTTAAATTCCACATGAGTAAAATCATATGGTATTTGTCTTTTTCTGACTTACTCATTTCACTTAGCATGATCCTCTCTAGCTCCAACTAAATCACTGCAAAACGGCAAGATTCCATTCTTTTCTATGGCTGAGTAATATTCCATTGTAAATATATATGCCACATCTTACATGCACCCCCATGTCTATATCAGCATTAACTACAATAATCAAATTATGGAAACAGTCCAAGTGTCCATGTGCTGATGAATGGTGATGGTAACTAGTTTTTTTAAAATGTACCATTTGGATAGCACCAAAATCAATAAGATACTTAGGTATAAGTGTAAAAATAATATGTACAAAATCTGTATGCTGAAAACTATACAACACTGATGAGAGGATCCAAGATGCCCTAAATATATGAGGAGATATTCTGTTATTGGAAGACTCCACACTGTTTGGGTGTCACCTCTGTCTAAACTCTTCTATAGATTCAGTGTGATTCTAACAAAAACCCAGAGGTTTTTTTTTTTTGTAGAAATTAACAAGTGTATTCTAAAGTTTCAGTGAAAAGGAAAAGGATCTAGAATAGCCAAAATAATTTTGAAAAGAAGAAAAAGTTGGAAGATTCTCCCTACCTGATTTCAAGGATTATTGTAAAGTTACAGGGAAAGTATTCTCAGGTATGGCATAAACAAATGCACCAATGGAACAGAAAAGAAATCAGAAATAGATGCATGCATTTATGGTCAACTGAATTTTGACAAAGTTGCAAAGTGAACCCGGTTGAGAAAGAAGTCTTTTCATTTAAGGATACTGGAAGAATTGGACAGCTGGATGCAAAGAAAGCTTGATTCACATCTCCACCATATTAAGAACTAAATTAAAAAATGCATGTAGCTTTAAGTGGAAAATCCAAAAGTATAAAACGTTTACAAGAAAACAAAGGAAAAAAATTTCTGTGACCTCATGTGAGGGAAAGATGTTTAGCTACAATGCCAAATACAAAATCAATCAATACACTTTTTTTTAATTGGACTTCATCAAAATTTAAAGCTTCTGCTTCTACAAAGATTCTATTAAGGTGATAGAAAGGCAAGCCATTGACTGGTAAAAATTTTTGCAATACTCATATCTAATAAAGGACTAATATGAAGTATATATAAAGACTTCTCAAAAAAGCTTAAGAAAAATCATTATGGCCAAATCATGGCCAAATGATTTGAACAGATACTTCATAAAGGGGTCTAGGTGGAAAATAAGCAAATGAAAATATATAGAACACCATTAATCATTAAGGAATTGCAAATTAGAACCACTAGCTACATATGAGAATGGTTAATAAGGACAACAATAACCACCGGATAATAAGCAGCACTGGCGAGGATCTAGAGCAACTGAAGCCCTCATACGTTGCTTGTGGGATGTAAAATGGTCCAGTCATCCTGGAAAAGAGCTCATCAGTTTCTTAGAAACCACATGACCTGACAATCCCACTTCTAGGTAATTATTCTAGAGAAGTGGAAACTTAAGTTCCTATAAAACTCCGAATGCAAATGTTTACAGTGGCTTTATACATAATTATGTAAAACTGGAAACAATTCAAAAGTCCTCCAGCTGGTGAATGAATGACGTCATCATATGTATTCATCCAATGGCGTTCTACTAAGCAATCAAAAGGAAAGCTACTGATACATGGGTAAATCTCAAATGGATCATTTGAAGTTAAAAAATAAAACCAGATTCAAAAGGCTATGGACAATAGGACTCCATTTCTATGACTTTCTGGAACAGTCCAAACTGATCAATGGTTGCCAGGGACTGGGATGAGGGAATTCTGGGGGTGACAGAACTGTTCTATACTCTCTTGTGGTGGTGCTTATACAACTGTGTTCAAATTCACAGAACTGTACACTAAAAGAGTGTATTTTACTGCATGAAAATTGCTATTCAAAAGTAAACATATCAATCTATAGATTTATCAGATTGATGATTTTTAAACTGATTACCTACCTTACAGATAGCCAAACCAAGAGTGCAGGAAAATTATGTTTGTTCACAAATGTATTTTGGGGCCATAAAACACTATTTGGCACAATAGCGCTCAATAGATTTCTATTGGATGGAGGGAGGGAGGGAGGGATGGATGGGTGGATGAATGGATGGATGAAGGGATGGATGGATGGATGGATGGATGGATGGATGACAGGATGGATAGATGAATGAAAGAATGACAGGTTCTCAGGACAGATACTGGGCACTGGAGCCTCCCTGGCCTGGGTCTGAAGGTTGGCTCTACTACTTCCTATGGCACAAGGGTCAGCAAACCTCACTAGCCTCTATCATTTCAACAAGAAACGTACTAGCATCATCATAAGGGCTCCCAAACCACCCTGTCTGCTCACTGCAGCCTCCTGGAGAAAGGAACTAACATTTGGTGAGCGCCCAGCACTGATCCCCCAGTGCACCCAGCGTCCTCCAGCCAATGCCACTCGGATCGTGAACCAGGAGCTGTTTAGGGTCCGTTTTCCCCACTAGACTGTGAGCTCCATAAGGTAAGGGAATTCCCAGTCCAAGTTCTGGATTCCCAGTGCTAAGTGGATAACAAATAATCAATCATCTAAATAATAACGATGGCGATAATAGCAATAAGACGACCAGTTACCAGTTTGTTAGGCATCATGTTATGTACCTTCCAGAGCCAGGCCACGAAGTCTTCACAGACAACTTACAAAGGCAGATTGCTAATCATTCATCCCATTTCTCAGATCAGGAAACTATCAGGTAGCATGGTCTGGCAGCCAACACTTCCTGAGGGCTCACCGTGTCGAGCATTTTCTGTGCATTATGTTGGGTCATGAGACTGGCCACTAAGTGGAAGACACCCAAAGTGTCCCATGCTGTGGGCAACACTTCACCTGGGCCCACTCCTGGCTTTCAGCTGGTTCTGCAGCCCCTAACGTGAAATTCAAGACCCTCCTCTTTGGCCTATCCCATGGCTCCCTACCCACCCTGTCTTGCTCTATAAGCTATGAAAGAAATGAAACTGCAAATTTCCCCCAACACACCATGCCACCGCCATTGGCTTCTCTGTGCCTTTGCGCCGCCTGTCGCCCCTACCTGAAATGGCCTCTACTCATCCTTATCCAACAGGTAAACTCTGAGCAAACCCTCAGAGTCTAACTCAGATTGTCACCTTCTCCAGGAATCTGTCTCGACAGTGTCCTGTTTACACCTGTGCCCATGTGTCTGTCTGCCCCACTGGTCAGCGAGCCCCGGAAGCCCCGGAGAACATCACTCACCTCTGAGCCCTTCATCTCCTAAATGTTCTGTAAATATTTGCTGGATGAATGCTCAGCCCTTTATTTCACCACAGATGAATAAACTCTGGCGTCCTGGGCGGCCGCTGGAACATTTCTGACTTCTAATCCGGCACATTTCAGAGAGATTTCTTTTTTCCTCTGATTGTGAATTCCATCTGCTCTTTTAATTAATGAAAATTCACTTCTATGCAAATGCTGCTTCTGGAATCATCTTTCATGTGCAACCTCTGGGAGCTTTACTCATCAGCCTGTTCTCTGAATCTGTGTTTGGAACATTCTGGGAGCTTGATATTGGGCCTTTGAAGTCACACAAGTGAACAAAATTGACCAGCCAGCAACTTGACCTCAGGAGTTTACAGCCGTGGGAGCTATAGGATTTGAATTTATTAAGAGAGCTCTGCTCCACCCTGTCTTCCCCAATAAACCCCCACCGCTTGGTACTGTCAACTCCCCATGGTGTCTGAGAATGGATCCATTTGGTTGTGCCCGTTAAATCCCATAAAACTCTCTCCGGTTCACGTGTTTATTAGTTTAGGGCTGAAGCACTTCTAGATAGAAGGAAACCAGGAGGAAACCCAAATCCCATGTACACTTGGGACAATAGAGTTTTCTCTTGTCTGAGAAATACAGCTTTATGATGCAGGAACTCTGAGTCAAAAAGCAGCTTGGTATGTAGGAAAAGCGCAGACTTCGGATCTGAACAGACATGGGTTCAAATTCTGGCCCCCTGACTTGCCAGCGGTGTAACTCTGGGCAGGAAATCAACACCTCCCTGGGCCTCAGCTTCCTCATCTATAAAATGGAGAGATGTAGAAACCTCACGTGGATCTTCTGAGGATTAAATGCAACGTGGGGTGCCTGGGTGGCTCCGTCGGATAAGTGTCCAACTCCTGGTTTCGGCTCAAGCCATGATCTCATGGTCTGTGAGTTTGAGCCCCGTGCCGGGCTCTGCACTGCCTGTGTGGAGCCTGCTTGGGTTATTCTCTCTCTCCTCTGTCTCTGCCTCTCCCCTGCTAGTGCTCACTCTCTCTCAAAATAAATAAACAGAAAATTGCAATGACAAACATGTAGTAGGGTCACAATACATGTTGTTTTTCTTCACCCTTTTGGCTGTGGGGCCCCTGTGGAGAGGGGCCAGTTGGGTCACCATTGGTCTGCTTTCCCAGAGGCTGGGAGCCACGTCAGTAGGCAGCCACGGAAGGAGGCTGGGGCGGGCCCGGTGGCGTCTCTGAGGAGGTGTGGGACAGTCTGCGATGCCCGGTGGCAGAGCAGAGGCAGAGAAGAAAGGGCTGGTACGATACTGCCTTGCATTTCTCCTGTGGTCTGCAATCTACAGTCCCGGAAATCAGACTGCTTTTTGGGGAATAGCCTAAAGGAAGTCAGAACTAAGTTACGGGGTTACTGAGGCGGCTCCAAATGGGAGAGGCTTCTGTTTACGTCCTCTCTGTCTCCTCACTGCCCTTCGGGAGATGATGACTCAGCTCCACCTGCTCCTCCCGCAGTGGTGTCCCCTGCGCCTCTTCTGCGTCCTCCCTGGGGGGCCCTGTCACTGCCTGGGCTTTGCCCGATCTCAGTGCTGGCAACTCCCCAGTCCACAGATCCTGCCCACATCACTCCAGAAGCCTGGATGACATTTCCCACAGACACCTCAATTTCAAACTCAATGTTCTGGAAGCCCACGCACCTGTGGGCCCGCTGTGCTCCCCACACAGAGGACACCACCAGAGTCCACTCCGCGTGCGAGACGGAAGCCTGGGAGGCAGACCTAACGCCCCTCCCACTCCTCTTCTCCCCCCTGTTCAAGCCAGCGGCCTCCTTGGACAGACTGGCCTCAGCTCTGGAACCTTCTGGAAAGGGATATCACAAAGACCTTCAACAGTGAAAGCCATATTGGTGTAAAGATGTAGCCTCCCAAGGGGACTATCCGAAGTGAACAGACTCCCTCGTACGTACGCCTTCTGGTGCTCTCTGCTGGCCTGGGTCTGACTCTTGTCACTAACATCTGACTCTCATCACTGACATCTGCCTCAGTGGGTCCCTCAGCCTCTTTCCTCAGCTCTATAATGGGAATGAGTAATTGTGCCTGTTTGTGACATTAAATAAGGCTGAAGATGGCAAGCACTTTAGCTCAATGGCTGCGCACGTAGCGAATACTAAGAAGGACTATTTTTACCATTATTTGTGGCCAAACTTCATGTATTTAATAAATAAAAGTTGAACGACACACATAGCGAATTCTGGGAGGTGATGACATAGTTTTTGAATCTCTACAGATTGATGCATATAAACTGACAGAACAGATAAACAGCTAAGCCCAAACCCATGAGCATCACTTCTTCCAAAACTAAGTTGTCTCCCTATGAACGTCAAAGTGTAAATGGGTGGAAACAAACGATCAACAGGGACAAGACTTCCATGGTAGTGATTTCTGAACAGAGGGAAACAGAGAATATGATGGGCCAGAGAACAGAGAGCAGCAACACATCCCCAGAAGAATTTCCTGGGAGTCCCAGCTGGCCAGTTCGAGAGTAGTGACCAAAGTCGGAAGGAGCTGTCCAGTCCAGTGTCAGGCGAGCGGAGGTGCCCGGGGAGCAGGTCAATCTGGGAACCCAGCTGGAGCTCCCTTCTAGAAGGAGCCCCAAGGAGAAACTGTTGGAAATGGAACCAAAACTGAGCAGGACAGGGGCCCTATAGACAGAAGAAAGAGAAGTTCTGGATCAAAGTAGGGAAGTGGAACAGACCAGGAAGTCCCAGATAGCAAACTGTCTTGAATTTGGACACTTCATGAAAATAACAGAAGACATTCAGTTAGAAAAGCTACCCTTGAGGCACCTGGGGGGCTCAGTCGGTTGAGTGTCTGACTCTTGATATCGGCTCAGGTCATTATCTGAGAGTCATGGGATCAAGCCCTGCATCAGGCTCTATGCTGGGCATGGAGTCTGCTTAAGATTCTGTTTCTCCTCTCTTTCCCTGTTCCGCATGTGCTGTCTCTCTCAAAATGAATAAATTAAAACTTTTTGTTAATGCTTTTATCTATTTTTGAGAGATAGAGAGAGACAGAGCACAAGTCAGAGGAGTGAAGAGAAAGAGGGAAACACAGAATCCAAAGCAGGCTCCAGATTCTGAGCTGTCAGCACAGAGCCTCACACGGGGCTTGAACTCACGAACTGCGAGATCATGACCTGATCCAAAGTCAGACGCTTAACCGACTGAACCACCCAGGAGCCCCAATAAATAAACATGTAATTAAAAAAGAAAGAAAGGAAAAGCTACCCTGAATCATATCATCCACCAAAAGTTCAAGAAAACTAAATTCCATTAAAATAAAGAAACAGAAAGGTATCAAAGTCAAATTCTATGCAAAGTTATCATAAAAGAAGGAAAATAAAGAGCAGAATAATACACCTTACAGTGGTGATTAATCAGAAAGATGCACCTCCCACCTCCTATCTCAAACCAGAGAAAAACCGTAACCTACCATTTCAAAAGCATTAAAAGACGTGATTGGTTGTTTCATTAATGGTTTCCCAATGAGTCAGGCCTTCTGGTATCCATACCCCCTGCAGTCCCCTCCTACACGGTCTCTGGTCTTGGTCATGTGACTTGCATTGGCCAACTGGACATCAGGAAGTGTGAAGCAAGCAGAAGCTTGATGAGCACTGGGAAGTGGGTAGTCCTTCTGGAAACCAGTGCCACCATGGGAGCAAGCTCACTGTAGGCCCTTTGATGATGCAAGACCACATAGAGAAAGACTCATTCAACTCAGGTGTCCACGCTGAGCCTCGCCCCCTGTGGACCCACCCAATGGATGAGTGAGCCCAGCCTAAGCCCGCAGAGGAACCACTCAGCCAAATGGTAGATTGTGAGAAACAGCACGTTGTTGCTCTTCTAAGCCACTAAGTATTTTTTTAAACCTGTTCATTTATCATCTCCAAACTTATTTTTTAACGTCCTTTCTTTGTGTTTTACTGAAGTATAGTTGACACCCAGTGTTACATTAGCTTCAGGTGATTCCACAGAGCTATGCATGTGATGCTGAACTCACAAGGGTAGCTACCACCTGTCACCACACAACACTACGACAGTACCATCGACTATATTCCCTGTGCTGTGCTTTCATCCTGTGACTCATTCCTTCCCTAAGTGGAAGTGTGTACCCCCCTCCCCTTCACCTCTTCCCCCCCATCTCCTCTGGTAACCATTAACTTGTTCTCTGAATTATGGGTCTGTTTCTGCCTTTTGTTCATTTATTTGTTTTGCTTTTTAGATTCTACATATGAATGAGATTATATGGTATTTATCTTTCTCTCTATGACTTATTTCACTTAGCATAACACCCTTGAGGTTCCTCCGTGCGGTTGCGCGTGTTGAGATCTCATTCTTTTATATGGCTGAGTAATACTCCACTGGTCATATACACCACATCTTCTTTATCCATTCATCCAATGATGGACACTTTGGTTGCTTCTGTATCTTGGCTATTGTAAACAGTATTTCAATCCAGGTAGGGGTGCATAAATCTTTTTGAATTAGTGTTTTTGCTTTCTTTGAGTAAACATCCAGTACTAGAGTTACTGGATCATATAGTAGTTCTAGTTTTAATTTTTTGAGGAGACTCCATACTGTTTTCCACAGGGGCCGCACCAGTTCGCATTCCCACCAACAGTGCGCCGGGACTCCTCCTCCACCTCCTCGCCAGCACTTGCTACTTCTTGTCTTTTTGATACTAGCCATTCTTACAGGTGTAAAGTAACATCTCATTGTGGTTTTGATTTGCATCTCCCTGATGATGAGTGATGATGAGCACGTTTTCATGTGTCTGTTGGCCATCTGTGTGTCTTCTCTGGAAAAAGGTCTATTCATATATTCTGCCCGGTTTTAATGGAATTATTATTATTATAGAATAGAGGTTTCTTAATATATTTTGGATACTAACCCATGATATGTCATTTGCAAATATCTTCTCTCATTCTTTTTTTTAAATTTATAAAAATTTATTTCTGAGAGAGAGAGAGAAAGAGAGAGAGAGAAAGACAGCGTGAGCAGGGGAGGGTTAGAGAGAGAGGGAGACACAGAATCTGAAACAGGCTCCAGGCTCTGAGCTGTCAGCATAGAGCGCAACGCGGGACTCGAACCCACAGACCAGGAGATCATGATCTGAGCCGAAGTCAGACACTTAACCGACTGAGCCACCCAGGTGCCCCTATCTTCTCCCACTTTGTAGGTCATCTTTTTGCTTTGTTCATGGTTTCCTTTGCTGTGCAGAAGCTTTTTATTTTGATGTAATTCCAATAGTTTAAAGGCCTGAAAAGGCCTATCTGCAAAAATGTTGCTATGGCCAATATTTCTCTGTGCTCTCTTCTAGGAGTTTTATGGTTTCAGGTCTCACATTTGGGACTTTGACTCATTTTGAGTTTATTTCTGTGAATGATGTAAGAAAGTGATCCAGTTTTCCCAGCACCGTTTGTTAAAGAGACTGTCACCTCCTCGTTGTGGATTCTTGCCTCCTTTGTCATATATTAATTAACCGTGTGTGTGTGTTTATTTCTGGGCTCTCTATTCTTTCCCTGTGTGATTTCTGTGTCTATTTTTGTGCCAGCACCACACTGTTTTGATGACTACAGCTTTGTAGTATAGCTTGAAATCTGGGACTGTGATATTTCCAGCTTTCGTCTTTTTCAAGAATGCTTTGACTAGTCAGGGGTCTTTTGTCATTCCATGTAAGTTTTAGAATGGTTTCTTCTAGTTCTATAAAAAATGTTACTGGTATTTTGATAGGGATTGCACTGAATCTGTGGATTGCTTTGGGTGGTATGGACATTTGAACAATATTAATCTTTCAATCAGTGAACATGGTATAAGCCACTAAGTTCTGATTTGCATTGTTATACAGTAATCAATAACTCATATAGACATTATGTTACTGTTATACAGTAGTCAATAACTAATATAGACATTAAGAACTAATAATTAATATAGACATTAAGAAAACTATGTAAGACATGAAAGAACAACATAAATTGGAATTCAGGCAAGAAAAGTCAAGAAAAAACAGAAATAAAAGGAAAATTATTTCAGTGATAAGTATTTCACTAGAAAGCATACCATGCAAATAAACACAACAGCTAATCTTTCACAGAAGGAGAAAGAGAAAAATGAGAAAGGTTCTAAACAAATAAAGGAAGAGATACAAAAGATTTGAAAATAATAAATATGGAAGATTTGTAAAGGCCCCACATTCCGACAGTAGGTAAGGGAAAATGGCATGCTTACTAAAAATGACACTTCCATCAAAGATCCTAAAGAAAAAACAACTTGAAAAAACACATTGGAAAACACTGTGTACCTAAGAATATAGACCCCAAATGACCAACACCAAAGTTATATTTCGGCAACATGACTAGACATTAATAAAAAGGAAAAAATTGTTTTGTTTGTCTGATTTTGTTTGTTTTTCCCAGAAGCAAGGTTTTCTAGCTGGGTAGGAGTCCTTTAGAAATCACAGGAGGAGAAGGTCTTCCAGGCAGGGAAGCCAGCAAAGACAAAAGTGTGAGAGTGCCTGGCACCTACCGGGAAAGGACGGGGCCTGGTATGGGGGTGGCGCAGGCATGGGGACGGTGGTGGGGGTGAAGCACAGAACTCTGAGGTCTCAGGCACTGGGTCTACAACACCCCAAAGGGGCCTGGAACACTCACCCATGTACGGCTTGGTCCCAGCCATGGAGGAAGCCCTTTCCGCTCCTTTCACGATCGTCGCTATGTTGAAGTCCGTGATGTGGACGTGTCCTGGAGACAGAGAAACAGAAACCCCAGTGAGCCTCAGGCTTCTCGTCGATAAGAAGGAGATGATTCTTCTCATGTCTCCAGTCTTCCGAGGGGATGAGATGCATCTCCATTCAATGGCCTGCGATTTCCTACCCCTTCCAGAACTCCAGGGGGCTCTCCGGGCAGTTCTGCAGATGGAGAGGAAAGTGTGCACCTACCCTGAAGGTTCCAGAATTCAGAAATGAGTGGAACTCCAGGTTTCTCACATGTGTCACTTCTAAAAAAATTCCAGAGTTAAGGGAACACAGGAGACTGTTATGTAAACAAAGTGTCGTCTGTCTCCGCAATAGAGGAGCACTCACAGTAAGAAGGAAGGAGGTACTGGGGCACCTGGGTGAGTAAAGCCTCTCCTCTGGCTAAAGTTCAATAAAGACACTGATGGTTAAGAGTGGGTTTTTGAAGAATGGGTTGCAAAGGCTTTTGTCCAGATGCTGAGAGATTTTTAAAACCCTGCCCTGCCAGTCCCTCAGTCCAGAAGAGTAAGCTGTATACTCAGAGTGGGAATCACAATGTTCACAGTGGCCCAAGACCTTGACGAGCCAATGCAGGGCTCCTGGTAATTCAGAGAGGGGAAGGGGGGTGATGGGCATGGAGGAGGGCACTTGTTGGGATGAGTACTGGGTGTTATACGGAAACCAACTTGACAATAGAGATTAAAAGAAAAAAAAAATCCGCTTTGGGAGCTGGGTTTCCCAAGAACAAATGTTTGTGCTACTTTGGTGGACATGGGCTATTTGTGGCCAGTCCTGTCTGCTGCCTTAACAATTACTGGTCCCGGTACCCCTGGCTTTGGGAATGGGCCATGTGGCTCCATCTAGAACCAGTCAAACTAACCTTACCTCTCTGCTATGGGATTTAACTCAGGATTAAGCATATGACCTAACCAAGGCTGATGAAAACTGGGGGAGATAATTTTCCAAGGAGTTCAAAAAATGAAGACCCTTTGGTCATTTTTTTCAGGAGGTACCTAAAGTGATACTCTGCCTTTGGCCAGTGTGAGGTGGGAATATGACCCCAAAGCTGTAAAAGCTATTTGCTACCGTAATGAAAGGAAGTCTAAAGACAAAGCCTACCCATGGAGGAGGTAGAGCAGAAAGCATAGATAAGAAATGGTGCCAGAGCCTGATCAAACCCTGCCTGAAGCCGCCTTCCACTGGATGTCAGCTATATAAGCGGAAAAACACCCTTCACTGCTTGGGACTGTTTGAGTTCCTCTTTGATCCTTGCCATACACGGCTTGTTGGGCATCGTGGTTGATACGCCCACTTACTAGGAGATCCCAGCAGGTGATTTCACTCTGGAAGCGTCCATTTGCTCATCCGGTGAGTGGAACTAATATTAATAAGTACTTTACAGGGTATAGCAATTAGGGACTGAGAACGTGACATTGAACAATGCCAGAAGACAGGGATGGGGTGGGGGGAAGCAAGCCATTGGATCACCAGGGGAAGCCTGTAGCTGGCAGAAGCTGAGACCAGTACAGACCCCTGCTAGGGGCCAGTGAGGGTGCCAGAGAGAGAAGGAGGGACAGGAGCTCAGACGGGGCAGGGCAAGGCAGACTCTGCAAGACTCCAGGGCTGCGGTGACCACAAGTGCCTTTTATTCCAGGTGAGGGGGTTTTGAGAAGGAGCCACATAGCCAACTCAGGTTTGAATGTCACTTTGCTGTGAATGGATATAGATAGGGCCAAGTGCCAAAGTGGGGAGACTGGTAAATAGGGAGCAAAAAATGCAGCGCCTGAAGATAGCCACTGTTATTAGGATCGCATAGGAATAGACTTGCTTGGTGCCAAACCTCACGTTAAGCCTTCAAGTACACGTGTCAGGAGGGTACGACTATCCTCATTTTTACAGGAGAGTAACCTTAAGCCCCAGAGGCCAGTGCGCCGTGTATGGTCACACAGCTGATCTGGGAGGAAACTGGACTTTGTGCACAGCCTCGTCCTGGTCCTGGTCGATGAGTGTTTCCCTCTGCCCCACGCTGCCGCCTGCAGATCTGAACCAGACAGCCCTCAGCAGGGCGGGGTGAGGGCTGAGGGGCAGACTTTCTGGGACTCACCCTGGGACTCACACACAGCAGGTGCGACAGACAGACAGCAGATTCCACCTTCTGGTCCCTCCCTCCCCACCCCGAACAGTGCTAATTGATGAGCTCTAACTCCCCACTGAGCTTCCTTTAACAACTGAGTAAAGATGTGGGAAAGTGAAAATTAGTGCCATCCAAGGTCTCCTGTGGGTTCCTTCTCAGGAGAATGGAAATTTACTAGAAAATTTGCAAATATGAACAGAGTTTAGGCTATTTGCTTTCCATAAATTGAAAACATTCAACACTCAGCAAGAGAAGGAGCTCAAGATGTTGTGTGAGACCCATTAGCACAAGTTTTAATGGCGGCAATAATCAGTAATCACACTGCAGCCAAGATACCCTCCTTTCTCTGAGAGCACGAAGCTCATGCATTTGACACCCCTTGGGATCCTCAGCCCTCTCCCCTGCCTGGCAGACTTCCATTCATTCTTCAAAGCCTGGCCCAAGGCTTTGCATTTACCCTCTGCTTGTATTCTTCCACCAACTGGAAACTCATACCACAGAGGGGGTTATCTCTGACTGTGCCTTGTCTGCTCAGGTTGCTAAAACAGGATATCATAGACTGGGGGCAGGGATTAAACAGCAAACATTTATTTCCCACAGTCTGGGGGCTGGAAATCTGAGATGGGGGTGCCAGCATGGTCGGGTTCTTGGTGACGGCCTTCTTCCTGGTCTGTACAGCAGTCTTCTTTTTTATTTTTATTTTTTTAATTTTTTTAATGTTTTTTATTTATTTCTAGGAGAGAGAGAGAGACAGCGTGAGCAGGGGAGGGTCAGAGAGAGAGGGAGTCACAGACTGAAACAGGCTCCAGGCTCTGAGCCGGCAGTCAGCACAGAGCCCGACGTGGGGCTCGAACCCACAAACCGCGAGATCATGACCTAAGCGAAAGTTGGACGCTTAACCGACTAAGCCACCCAGGAGCCCCTGTACAGCACCCTTCTTGCTGTGTCCTCACATGGTGGACAGAGAAAGCTCTGTCCTCTTCCTATAATGGCACCGATCCCATGATGGTGGCTCCAATCCCATGACATCACCCAAATCCAGTTATCTTCCAAAGGCCCCAGCTCTGAGGATCATCACGTTGGGGGTTAAGGCTTCAACATATGACTTCTAAGTCAGGGTGGGGGCACAAGCACTCAGTCCATAGCAGATGGATTCAGGACTCTCCCACGACCCTCCTCTCCCCTCCAATGTCACTTCCATCTTACCATCCACCATACTGTATCTGTCACTTTGTCATCTCCTTGAGGCCAGGAATCCTGCCTTATTCATTTCTGCCTCCAGCTCCTTAGCAAAGGCCTGTCCTGGGGAAGGAACTCATCAAGTGTTTGTTGACAGACTGACAGACTGACTGCCCAAATGAGAGACTGAATGAAAGAGACATGGTAAGTTAAATCGTGTTACCTTCCCCCCACCCTTACTGCTTAGAGTGATATTTACAGGAGGTGATGACATTCCATGTCAACTTTTGACTGCTATGCCTGTAGTAATGTCATTTTCTCAGCCTTCTCTCAGATGGTGGGACCAGCCACTTTCTCCATGACTTTTGTAAACACAAGTGCTAGTGTCAGAGCTGGCACTAGAAGGAGTTGTAACCGCGGCTATTTTCTGAGTATAAAAATACATGACAGCCATGTGGCTTTCAAGTCATTTTAAAGTCTCAGTCATTTCTTTATTCATCCGGCAACTGTTTATGGCCCGCATCCTGCCTGTGTGTATCAGGGGAGGGGCTTGAAACCCCAAAGTTACCACCAGTGCCATGACTACCACTTCCCAAGCTGGCCCTGGCACCTTCCCGACACGTTCCAGAGGAAGGCGTCCAAAGTCTTCTTGAAATTTGCTGCATTTTCATGTACCTCCTCCGCAGCTACATTGCACAAACGTCTATTTCTGTTCCACCCTTTGGCTTCCCTTCTCCCCTCTCAGCCCCTATAATGAAGTAGCCCCATGTAGGTATTAACCAAATGTACCCGAGCAATGCATTCACGTCACTGAGACCGACAAACCCACACCTGGGGGATCTGATCAGAGGGGACAGTGAATTCTCTCTAGATCCGTCTTCTGGAGGCCAAGCCTCCATGTGGATTCCTGGGAGTGGGTGTTAAGGCAGTGCCCACCAGGGGGTGCTAGACCAGGAGTGAGGATGGAAGGCAGTCTGTCCACAAGAGGCCATCACTTTCAGCATTACTCCGTTTCCCTTTCACGAGACTTGAATTTGGAGCAAAGTCTCTTGTGAACATCTGTCTCTTCTTTAGCTGGTTTACAGGGTCTACATCCTGCCTGAGCAGCCCCCCAACCCGGCCCCGCCCCAGGGCAGGCTCTGGTGCTCCTGCTAATCATAACTGTGCTTCTGTGATGTCAGTATGATATAACGCAGGCCCTGATCTTCCAGTCGGGACCACACATGCAGCGCACTCTCCCCTCCCTCTTATCTTGACAGAGATCATAGCGCACTTCTTGCAGGATGACAGAAGAAAGAAAGGAAGAAAAAGAAACCAAATAAAATCCCAGGCCACAGGCTTATCCAGGCTTCATCTGGCTGACGGCAGCAGAAAGGCTGACTGTTTTGGAGCACGTCGGCCTGAGAAGAAGAAATTTTGGTTTTCTTCTTCTTTCATTTGACCTCCTCCCGTGTCTTGATCATGGGGGGGATTCAGGGCCATAGAGCCTTCGGTGTGCTCCAGGCCCCACTGTGCATGCAGTAAACAGTTTAAAACAGCTTCCTGGGGTTTCCAGAGTCCCTTGCCGAGATTTGGGGCTCTCTCACTCCCAAACAGTTTCAGTGACTTCCCCTGAGATAGACTGGGACTGTGCAAAGTCTTCCCCAGCATTTGCAGCTTGGTTCATCCGATGCCCTGGGGAATCCACCCTGCCCAAGGCTTCTGTGGAGTGGCTCTCTGCTGTTCTATTTCTTCTTCCTCTCCAGCCACCAGGCTTCTGCTGGGGGGGGGGGTGTCCCTGCAGCGTGGCCAAGGCCCCTTGGACAGTACACTCTCCCTCCACACTCTGGCTGGCATGTGAGTTCATGCAATTACATAGATTAATTACAACAAATATGATTCATAGAGAGGTTTTCATAGCGCTTTTCCAGCTGTGATCTGCTCTGTACGACTCTGTAGGACCAGGCTGGAGACAATCTCCTGACACTTAGCATCCTGACTCCCTCCCTCCCTCCCTCCCCCCCTCCCTCCCTCCCTTCTTTCAAACTTTCTTTCCTTATTTCCTTCCTTTCTTTCCTTCCTTCCTTTCTTCCTTTCTTCCTTCCTTCCTTCCTTCCTTCCTTCCTTCCTTCCTTCCTTCCTTCCTTCCCTTCTTCCTTCCTTTCTTTCTTTCTTTCTTTCTTTCTTTCTTTCTTTCTTTCTTTCTTTCTTTCTTTCTTTCTTTCTTTCTTTCTCTTTCTTTCCTTCTTTTTCTCTCTCCTCCTTCTTCCCCTTTCTTTTCTTTTTCTTTCATTTCTTTTCTTTTCCTCTCTCCCTCCTTTCCTCCCTCCCTCCAGCTAACACACAATGTTACATTAGTTTCAGGTGTACAACATAGCAGTTCAAGTGCATGCATTGCCCTTTGTTCACCACATTCCACTCCTTTCTTTGCTACTTCCTGTACGCCAAGGGCCAGGGTAGGGGGTGGGGAGTGCATTTCCTGACTCTCTTGCAGCTCGGGTTCTGGATAAGATTTACATTCTGCCAGCGAGATGCGCTCAGGTGAGGTTTGGAAGGTGGAAAGAACACAGAGGCCAGCTGTTTGGGGCAATGTCAAAGGATGGACAAGCTGGATAGAGAGGGGTCTTCGCTGGGGCAGGACTTTTGTTAAGGTGGCCTCGTCATTGGTGTGAGCAGCTAGGAACTGACTGTCCAGCCCAAGGTTCTGGAGCCAGAATCCAAGCCCCAGGCAGGCTTGACCCTAAGGCTCCCCACCTCCCTGTTTCACCAAGCTACTTTCTTGTGAGGGCACTGCAGCCCAGACCTGTGTGTGCTCTAGGGATGTCCTGCTGGCCAGGGATGGAGCTGCCTTTCCCCCCAGGCCAGGGGATGGCCAGGCCACCGCGTGCCCCCCAGGTCACCCTCCTGAACTCACACCAGGATAGAAGCCTCCCCTCCATACACATGTGCACCCTGAAGCCAGGGGCCCAGCTACATGTGCCTCCAGCCTGGTATCCAACACTGTTGCGGAAACAAGGAGATTAAGAGGATTATTATCAGGCAGAGCAGGAATCTGAACTCAGTGTCAGCAAAGATATAGAAACTCATGATTTTACAAGGAAGGCTCTCTCCTCAGTAGATCGTTGGCCCTACCCCACCTCTTCCTCACTGTCCCCCAAGGGAGGTAGAGAGATTATGTGAAGGTCGTTTGGGGATGAACAAACTAGACTTACTTAGTTTAGCTCTGCCCAGGCAGGTGCAGGTGTCTCCACTGGTCTTAGATGAACAGTCCCTTACCCCCGTGGGTGGGGAGCTGGGAGGTGAATCTTCCCCTCTTTGGGGTCTTGGAGTAGGAAGCCCCTTTGACTCACAAAGAGTCAAGCTTTTGTCAGCAAAGAAGGTGAGACCTTGGTCCCTATCGGCCACCTCCTTGCTTTAGTTTTCATTTGTTAAAATCCCATACGGGGAAGGTGAGGCTGGGATGTGTCCCCGTCCTCCAAACTCATATATTGAAGTTCTAACTCTCGTTAGCTCAGAAGGTGACTTTATTTGGGTAGGGTCATCACAGATACAATTGGTTAAGATGAGGTCATGCTGAAACGGTGGGGTGGACCCCTGACCCAATAGCGTGGCTTAGACACAGACCTGCACCTGCGGAGAATGCCATGCGGAGTTTGGAATTATGCTGCCCCAGCCCAGGGACAGGCAGAAGCTCACGGAGAGAGGAGGAATGGACCCGTCCCTGGCGCCTCAGAGGGGACACAACCTCATCCACGCCTTGACCTTGACCTTGGACTCCAGCCTCTAGCAGTAATAGACAGTACATTTCTGCTGTTTGAGCCTCCCCATCTGTGGGACCTTGTTATGGCACCTGTAGGAAACTGAGTCAGGAGCTATGTATTGGGGGCTTTCAGAGACTCCTGAGCTGAGGCTTTAGGGCTTTACGACTCTGCCTTGGCATCGGGCTGCACGAGGAACGGCCATTCCCTGCAGCCCCTCCGAAAAGAACCGCATTACCACCTCCCAAGAACGCCCAGAACAGATTTCAACCCCCTCACGCACTCTGTCCTGAAATGCTTGGCACCTTGTCTGCATAAGGAGCTGTTGACTCCTCTGACTTGGAAAGCACCTCCCTGCCCCGCGCTTCTTTCTCCACTGATCTAATCCCTGGACCTGAGGCTTCAGAGATGACGCACGCCCACCTGTGGCTGCCCTGGCATCTCTCCCTCCAGGGGTGATGGAGAAAGCCTGCAACGAGTTTTGAGGAGGGAGAAGGGAGAGTCGATGCTCCTGTCCGCTACCATTTTGGGGAGCGCTCCTCACATTTGTCAACAAATATGTCAGGCCTTGGAGGGTGGACTCTTAGAGACGAGTTAGGTTAATGATTGCTCTACAATGCATCAGTTATTGGGACATTTGAGTACACTGAGGCCAACAGATCAGGAGATAATTGCCATTGAAAAGATAGCTTGTTCTTGGGCATACCCAAGAGACGGGGGTACACTGTGTCGTGGGGGCTGCATGGATGAGCTCAGGGTTGGCCGCAAGGTCGAGAGAGAAGGGTGAAAACGTGGGCAAGGGGCTTGCTGGTGGTTTCTGCGGGAAGGAATAGCGAGGCAGGGCAAGCAGGTTTAGGACTGGTTGACCTGCATGATCTCAGGAGCTCTGGGGTGCAGGGGTCTGGCCCCGGGGTGATTGGGGCAGGTGGATAGTGGCCCTGAGTGTGAAGAAGTCGGGCATCAGAAGTCAGGAGGCAAAGACACGGTTAAGACAACGAGAGAAAAGCAAACTCGCTCCATTGGGGCAGCTGCCGTGTGATCCGATGCCGAAGATTGAGGGCAGCTGTGAAAGTGTGGGCTGGGGGGCTCCTTACGGTCTCCTGCAGCGGAGCGTCCTCACTTGCCCCCACGTGCCCTGTGGACTCCACCCGGCCCGGTCCCTCAGCTTTTGTACAACACGGCCCCTGCGCTGACCCCAGAACCACCAGCTACCTTACAAATGCCCCCGCATGCCACCGTGTCCTGCGGGATGAATCCCATCCGTGGGCGGGGCTCGCCCTCTGCACTTTTTTGGAGAAAAGCCACAGGAGCCCCGTCCTCTGGATCACCTGGCACAGCGGGTGGCCTATGCCAGTGCAAACAATGAAGGAGTCACTTTCCTGAACTCAGAGGTCAAGGGCTAGAGCAGCAGTGAATGCTGCACAAGGACCCTCAGGGACACCCAGGGTAGAAAGGCAGGGTTTTCTGACGCTTGACTCTTATAAATGTGACACAGGCGTGTGCTTGAGGGTTTTCTGTGCCCCTGTTTCTACTGTGGCCTGGAGAGGCCATGCAGGGCTGGCGGCCGGAGGGGGAGCGGCAGAGCTGAGTGGCCCAGGAAGGCCAGGATGTACCAGCCGGAAGTAGGCAGCCCTTGGGCACAGCCAACATCACCAGAGCTGCCTGGCTGACCCCACCTGAGCTCAATCTTAGGATCGAGCCTGTCTGTGAGAGCTTAGCCCATGCAGACCTAGGAGCCGACTAGATGCTTCCTGTTTGTGCATTAAAGTCATGTGGTTATTCATTAGGGAGCATCATTTTCCTGGTAGGAAAGGCTGTACCCCTCCCCTTTCCCTTTGCAAATTTCAGTCCCCATTTCCTTGAGCTGTTTGCACTCAGCCCTAACGTACGCCCGGCACTCCTCCCCACACTCCCCTTCCTCCAACCTCATTTTCCTCCAGATGCCTGTCTGAGAGGATTAAACCCAGTGCAAAGGCTCAGAAAGCACAGGAGACACAGAGAGAGCGGCAAAGCTCGTATGAGAGCCATAGATTTTGCGTAACCAGCAGAACTTGAACGTTATTAAGAAACTGTGAGTGCATGCATTTCATTGTGTTTATGAATGTAAACACAGCCAAATGACTTGTTCTCGGAGGAAAAGGGTCAATGAGACCCACGATCAAACTCTTTAAACAGCAACACTAGCACCTGCTTTGTAAACTTTTCTGTAATGCAATTAGTATAAAGTTAGGGGATCTCATGTTCGTTATGGAGACTGTAGCTAGTAACACTCTACTGTATTTTTGAACTCAGTTAAGAAGTAAATCTTAGGGGCGCCTGGGCGGCTCAGATAGATGAGCGTCTGACTTCATCTCAGGTCATGATCTCACCGCTCATGAGTTCGAGCCCCATGTCAGGCTCTGTACTGACAGCTCAGAGCCTGGAGCCTGCTTCGGATTCTGTGTCCCCCTCTCTCTCTGGCCCTCCCCAGCTCACATACACTCTCTCTCTCAAAAATAAATAAACATAAAAATAAAGAAGGTAAATCTTAAATGTTACCATACATAAAGTAAGATGAAGTGATGGATATGCTAGTTAATATGATTGGGCTAATCATTTCAAAATGTATACATACATTAAATCATTATGTTGTACACCTTTATAAAAATCACATTGTACGACCTCAGCATATATAATTTTTATTGGCCAATCACACCTCAATACAGTCAAAGGCAGCAATGACTAAGGGGGAATTAAAGCTGATGAGTGGCTCCTAATATAAATCAGGAAAGGGTGGACCATGGCCACAGGCTCTCTGGGGAGAAGCCCTGTATGTTCTATGGAGAATTCCCTGCTCCTAAATTTCCCTCCTGCACTGCCTGGAAAGGCACTCGTTGACTGTTAAAGTTGGGGGTGGGGCAGGAGTCATTTGCTCTTTAGTATGAAATAGTGTTTCAGTGCTGTGTCTCAACACCAAGAAGAGACGGCCCTGCGACACAGGAGCTTAGAGAAGCGAAGAAGGTCAGTCCACAGGCCCTTGGGGGGGGGGGTTGTGGGATGCTGCAAAGCCAGAGGAGGGGTCAGGACACCGTGAAAGCCATGTGGGAGGGGCGAAGGATGGGGCGCTCAGAGAACTGGGGGGAGGTCTGGTCTGGAAGGAAAGGGGAAGGAAGCTGAGTGGAGAGCTGAGATGAGGAGGGAGGGGATGGATGGAGACCCAGAGCTCAGGAACAAGGAGAGAGCCAGAAGACCGTGTACCCGTGTGTTTGGGTGCAGCGGCTCCAGAAGCCAGTGGCCGGGAGCCGGGAGGATCACGTATGAACCATGGAGTCACACAGGCTGGGTGTCATTGCCTCACAGATAAAATGGCTGAGTTCTTCCTATTAAGTTGTGAGCCCCTGCTTCTGCGATCCCACCGCCCTGCCCTGAGCAGAGAAGGGGCTGGGAGAGGTTGAGGGAGCACCCTTTATGTCCTGCTCTCGTGACGGGCTGACCTTCCCTGTCACCATACCCTCAAGGCCGCACCACTTCTGTTTTCCTGCTGGGGAGGCCAGGACCCAGAGTGGTGGAGCGACTTGCCCGAAGACACACAGAGAGTTGGGGGAGGGGGTCAGCGAAGCTCCACATCCAGGGATCCCGACTTGTATCTACTAACTGGGGGCCTTGATTTGCATCCTCAGGTCTGCCCAGGCCCCCCAGCATCTTGAGGTCATCCCTGACCCTTGATTCCTGAGCACAGGAATTTCAGCCCACTGCCCCAAAACACCCAGGCTGGTTTCAGCTTCTGGAAGGAGGTTCGCGCCCAGATTCTGCCGCTCTTGCTCTCCATATTCCAATACCAAGGAGCTGATACAATGAGGTAGGATTCCCTGAGACTCACTGGTGACACAAGTAGGTTTCCAGAGAGGCTTCTAGAAGGAGCCACAGCCTCTACCTCCTGGGGTCAGGGAGGGACACTTGGAGGAGCTGCGTAGAAGAGGCAGCAGCCTCATCCCTGCACGATGCAGGAGCACCTCAGAAAATTCCCTAGCTGCTCACTCCACCCCACCCTCCCGAAAGCCCTTAAGGGATGAGGCCCCCAAAGCAATGGCAGCAAAGTTCATGTTCAAGGCTGCTGTGACCCGTGGCAGCAGGCTGCAGATGAGTGTCAGATCAGCTGAACTGTGGGTTGTTGGGCCACGCCCTGGACTTAATGGGCCTGACTTTGACAGGCGTCACATCCCTGAGAGTGAGTCAAAACACAGAGGCCGAAGCAAGATGGGGAATGGACTTTAATTCTTACTAAATCCCTCAGGAGACTCCATGGAGACCAAAGTTGGACACAGAGCCTTGTTTCTCCAAGTGAGGTCCATTGACCAGCAACGTTGGCCTCGCCCGGGAGCTGTCAGAAGCAGAGAGTCCAGGCTCCACCTCGGACTTGCTGAATCAGGGTCTGTGTACACATGAAAGCTCGAGAAGCCAGGATCGGGGAAGAAAGCTTGGTGGATTATTGGTTACTGCCTTCTGGCTTGCGAGCCATGGATGATGCCATTTGATCTCCATGAGAATCTGGAGGGTGGGCGCCATTTTATGTTTTACAGAAGGTGACCTTGAGGCTCAGAGAGGTGAGCGGATTTCCTGAAGCCACAGGTCCGCAGGTGGGGGAGCTCGCCCCACCTCGCAGGTGGGTTGCATTCCCACCTCCGCCCCGTCATCCTCACGCCAGGACCAGAGCGGCTACGCGGCTGGCCACGAAACCTTCAAACACGCTGGGCTTGACTCACTGCTCAGGACACAGACCAGAAATTACACAGGTGTTCACCCACCAGAATTGAACAAAATAAAGGGTTTCTTGTCAGCTCTAAAATCCAGCTCCCCGGTTTCCCAGAGCCTCGAGCTCCCCACCGGAAGCATCCCTATAAAACATGCGTAAGAGGCTTACCGTGTTCATCCAGAAGTATGTTGTCGGGCTTGATGTCTCTGGAAGAGAAAACAAAGAGGCGGAAAATGTGATTCCTGGAGCCTATTGATGAGCACATAACAAACATGTCACCTGGGGACCAGCGCCGAGAAACGCCCGACAACCCCCAGCACACCTGTGTCTTCCTCAGACAGGGAGCAGGGGAGCAGTGATTATGGTAACAGAGCACCTGTGTTCTCCCTTCCTTCCTGTTTCTTGGAACTGCAACTCGACTGTGGGAATATCTTCTTCTCGAATATTCTTTTTTTTTAACTAGAATTTTTAACTTTTATTTTGAAATCATTTTAGATTTACAGAAAAGTGCATCTATAGCTCAAAAGAGTTCCCATCTGTCCTGCACCCCTTCCCCTCACGTTAACATTACCCGCCTCATAGTACACTTAGCAAAGCAAAAAATTACCGTTGCTACAAGATTCTTAACTAAATAAAAGACCTAATTCAGATTTCATAGATTTTTCCATTGATGTCCTTTTTCTGTTTCGGGATCCAACAAGGATCTCACATGACATTTGGCTGTCAGGTCTCTTTTGTTTCCCTCAATCTGTAACAATATTTCAATCTTTCCTTATTTGTAACCAGATTTTAAACACTCACATCATTTAGCCTGGCAATTTCACTTATAGGAATAGTCTTTTTTTTTTTTAATGTTTTATTTATTTCTAGGAGAAAGAGAGAGACAGCGTGAGCAGGGGAGGTCAGAGAGAGGGAGTCACAGACTCTGAAACAGGCTCCAGGCTCTGGGCTGGCAGTCAGCACAGAGCCCGACGCAGGGCTCGAACCCACAAACCGCGAGATCATGACCTAAGCGAAAGTCGGACGCTTAACTGACTAAGCCACCCAGGCGCCCCACAGGAATATTCTTTAAAAACTTTTAAAGCTTTATTTATTTCAGAGAGAGGGAGAGAAACAGCGTGAGCAGGGGAGGGTCAGAGAGAGAGGGAGACACAGAATCTGAAGCAGCTCCAGGCTCTGAGCTGTCAGCACAGAGCCCGACGCGGGGCTCAAACCCACAAACCGTGAGATCATGACCTGAGCTGAAGGCAGACGCTTAACCGACTGAGCTCCCAGGAGCCCCACTTATAGGAATTTCTTAACAATTTTTGGTGTTGGACTCCCAAGAGTCTCCACTCATTGAGCTCCTGGTCTCTGCCAGCATGTAGAGAAGCTCCCCCCTCCTAATGGAAAGTAGCCCTCCCATCTTGCTAGGTAACTCCCCCAGGGGTGATGGCCTCTGCTCTACAGATACAGAAAGGAGGTTCAGGGAGGGCTGTCAACTTGTCCAGGTCAGAGATCAGCCACCCCCAGCCCTCAGCCACTTTTCGTACCACCTGTGAGGCTAAGAAGGGCTTTTACATCTTTAAGAAGTTGTGAAAACAAGACAGGCACATAAAGCAAAAACGAAATGATGTAGCACAGAGACTAACGTGGTCACAAGAGCACAAAATATTTATTATCTGACCCTTTGGGGAGAAAGTCTGTGGGTCCGTTTTTAGGGTGTGGGCTGGGGAGTTTCTGGAAAGTTCTGGAAAGTTCCACCGAACATCACCATGAGAGCAAAGGTCTTCCAACTCCAAGACATGCTTATTCAAGGCAGGGGCTTACCTCTGCACCTCGTGCCTAGCACAGTGCCTGTCTCTAGTAGACGCTGTCAGAGAAAAATCAGAGGTGGGCAGCAGCCAAAGTGTAAGCAGAGGCTTTACTCAGGACAATTGCAGCAGGGGAAACCTGCCTCAATTTGCTGCCAAGGAGCAGGTGGGGATCATGGATGCAAAGTTACTAACTGGAAACATCAAGGGAGGGGGACTCTGGGTAAAGCCACCCGATAGAACTTGCGCTGAAGGCAGGCTGAGGCATTGGACATCACCTAGGGGGCGAGGCGCCTGAGGTATGAAGGACGGAGGCTTCTGGCAACACCAATGTCACGGGTCTTCCCTGTGACTGGACAATGCAAAGAGGAACAAGAAAGCCCAAGAGTTGAGGACTACTTGCAAAAGAACTCCGAAGAGCTGGAGTGAAGTTTGATTGAGGAGAGAGAGTCTTTGTCAACACACAGGAAACATGGAAGAGTGAGGAAGGGAAGGTTGACTGTAAAAAAAAAAAAAAAAGCCTTGGAGAAACTCAGTTGACATCCTCAGCCCCGATTTACTTATCATTAACATGCATACACTCCCCGCAGCTCGGTATTAAAACCATAGCCCTTAGAAATGCAAACCCGACTCTTTCATTTATAATAAACGTCAAATCTTCTGAGACTAACGTCAGCTTGCTTCAAAATAGAAAACATTTGCCGCTGAGTTTATCAACTAGTAATTGTACCTGAAAACACACGGAGCTTATTTGTAATCACGCGGTGCAGTGTCTATGGCTTCGGGGATGAAAGAAACACTCAACCTATATATTTAAACTTTTATTTTCACAGTGAGTTTTTGAGACGTGGATGGTGACGAGCATTATGCAAATAGATCAATCCCCCACCCTCACCCTGCCACTGCCGAGTTCACAAAACATCCACAGCGGACAGAGATGATGATTCACGGAGTCCCAGCGGGGAGGAGGAGCTCGAGAACTTCTAAAATTAAAACAAAAGGCAGAAGACACAGACTTAAGGGTTTGTGCATCAAACCAGCAAATACTAGGTCCTTGTGCAGGATGCCTCCCAGTAGGGCTCTCAGGAAAAGGGGAACTAAGTGGGGCGCCTGGGTGGCTCAGTCGGTTAAGCGTCCGACTTCAGATCAGGTCATGATCTCAGGGTTCATGGGTTCGAGCCCCGCGTCGAGCTCTGTGCTGACAGCTCAGAGCCTGGAGCCTGCTTCAGATTCTGTGTCTCCCTCTCTCTCTGACCCTCCCCTGCTCACGCTGTCTGTCTCTCTCAGAAATAAATAAAACATAAAAAAAAAAATTTAAAAAAGGGGGAACTAAGTACTTGTCAAGAATGTAGAAGGGGTGGGGCGCCTGGGTGGCTCAGTCAGTTGAGCATCCGACTTCGGCTCAGGTCATGATCTCATGGTTCATGGGTTCGAGCCCCGCGTCGGGCTCTGTGCTGACAGCTCTCTCCCACTCTCTCAAAAATAAAGATGGGGAAAAAAAAAAAAAAGAATGGAGACACAGCAGCGAATGTGAAAGCGATCCCGTGAGGACTAGTGGGACCTTGTTTGGGACGTGGGGATCCGGGAGGAGGTGGCCGTGGCCCACGGAGCATAAACCCCCAAATGCTTGCAGGGACCACAGCCCGAAGCCGCCGCCTCCTCTGATGCTAAAGCCTCCCGGCTTTGCACCTTCTCCCTTCCCCTTCTCTCTCCTCTTCCTTTGCTTTCCTCCAACATTTTGCAAACGCCTGAAAACTGGGGTTGCAGAAACTCAGGACACAGCCCCTCCCACACGAAGCGCAGAATCCATGGGCTGAGACATGCGTGGGCGGGGTGCCATGTGGCCCAGATGCTGTGGCGCAGGGGTGAGTGAGGCCATGAAGCCAGGGGAAGATGGAAGGGGGCTGCTGGAGAACGAACAGCCAGGTGCACTCAGACATCGGGATCAGGGTGTCAGAGCCAAGACGAGGTGGGGAAGCAGACTTAAGACGAGGTGAGCCTGTAGGGTGGGGTGAAGGCTGTAACCCCAATATTTGTACCTATGTGGGACCTGAGAATGTGACTTTATTTGGAAATAGAGCCATTGCAGATGGAATCAGTTAAAGATCTCAAGATGAAATTGAGTTTTAGGGTGGGTCCTCAATCCAACGGCTTCTGTCTTGACAAGAGAGAGGGGAGGGAGATTCGGACACACAGACACGAAGGACAGAAGAGCTCGTGAAGACAGAGCCGGAATTTGGAGAGACGTGGCCATCAACCCGGGAGCGCCAGGAGCCACCGGAAGCTGGAAGAAGCAGGAAAGACTTCTCCCCAGAGCTCCCGGAGACGCTAATTACAGTCTTCTGGCCAGAAGTGTGAGATGATACATTTGTGTTGTTTTATGTCACAGATTTTGTGATAATTAGGAAGCTAACAGCTGGCAGAAGGGGGTCTAATGGAGGAGGCTGGCTAATCTCAACCGGTAGCTGGGGTCCCCCACAGACCACAGGCTGACCTCAGACAGGCCCCTGCCCGTGGAGTCGGCAGCCACCCCTGAAAAGTCCCGCTCACCATCTCTCACATCAAGAGGGCCAAACAGGGCGCAGATGTGAGCAGCCTGGTAAACAAGACTCCATGGTTCCAAGGGGAGAGGCTGCCCGTCCGGTGAGACCTGCTCAGAAGCAGACTGCCTGGGCTCCCAGCCCTGCCCTCTGGCCACCAGGGTGACCCCTGCCCGGGCTCCTGCACACTTCGTGCTGCGGGGAAATTTGACACAGGCAGGTGTTCCCTCAGTGTCGGCTTTTAGTAGAACGCAGGTGAACCAGCATTTATGGGGTGTCCCCTCTGGGGTCACTGGGAGACACAAGAGTAAACAAGACGAATCCAGCCGAACGGAGCTTGAGCTCCAGGGAGGGAGATGGGCCAGGAAGCACGAGAGTAAATGACCCGTCACAAGTTGGGACGAGTGCTTTGAACACCTAGAAACCAAAAGAGGTCCTGCTTCTGGTGGGAGGTCAGGGAAGGACTTTCAGAAGACCTGACATTAGGTTGACATCAAGAAAACGTCTCAGTGTGGTTTCAATTTGTATTTCCCTGATGAGGAGGGACGCTGAGCATCGTTTCATGTGTCTGTTGGCCATCTGGATGTCCTCTTTGGAGAAGTGTCTGTTCATGTCTTCAGCCCATTTCTTCACTGGATTATTTGTTTTTTGGGTGTGGAGTTTGGTGAGTTCCTTATAGGTTTTGGATACTAGCCCTTTATCTGATACGTCATTTGCAACTATCTTTTCCCATTCTGTTGGTTGCCTATTAGTTTTATGGATTGTTTCCTTTGCTGTGCAGAAGCTTTTTATCTTGATGAGGTCCCAATAGTTCATTTTTGCTCTTGATCCCTTGCCTTTGGGGATGTGTCGAGTAAAAAATTGCTGCAGTTGAGGTCAAGGAGGTTGTTTTCTGCTTTCTCCTCTAGGGTTTTGATGTCCATCAACAGATGAATGGATCAAGAAGATGTGGTTTATCTATACCATGGAATACTACATGGCAATGAGAAAGAATGAAATCTGGCCATGTGTAGCAACATGGATGGACCTTGAGGGTGTTATGCTGAGTGAAATAAGTCAGGCAGAGAAGGACAGATACCATATGTTCTCACTCATACGTGGATCGGGAAAGGCTTAACAGAAGACCATGGGGGAGAAGAAGGGGAGAAATAGTGGGGGAGGGGGAGGGAGGCAAATCATGAGAGACTCTTGAATGCTGAGAACAAACTGAGAGCTGAGGGGGGTAGGGGAGAGGGGAAGGGGGTGATGGGCATGGAGGAGGGCACTTGTGGGAATGAGCACTGGGTGTTATATGGGATCCAACTTGACAATAAACTATAATTTAAAAAAAGAAAGAAAAAAAGAAAACTTCAGTCGAGGGCAACCTGGGAGCAAGTCCTCATTTTGCAGGTGAGGTGGCCAACTCTGTCCGAGAGGGCGGGTTCTGTCCTCAACCGCGGGAGCTTGGGAGAGGTCCAGGAACACGCACAGCCAGTGGGTACCTGGACTGCCACTCTGTGGCGCCCTGAGCAGATGGGCCAGCTCAGCTGTGCCCCGGTCCTGACCTACGGAAGCTGAGAGAATAAATGTGAGCCGTGTGAGCTGCTAAATTAGCAATTAGTGGCTGTTTGTTAGACGGCAATGGAAAAGCAATACACTAGCTCTATGATCGTGGGCAATTTGAGCCTTGCTCCCTCATCTGGAAAATGGAAATCGCCCTGCTCTGACTGCTGCTGGGAAAATCCAACGAGGTCCTACTGACGGCAGGGCTCCCAGTTAGAGTTGGGGAACACTTGGGCCCATCACCGAGCTTCTGGGAAAGCGAATTAGATCTCTTTTATAGGACTCCCACCAGGCAGACTTCAGAGAGCCCGAGCCACTTGAGATTTAATAAGAAGAGCACAGAGGCGCCTGGGTGGCTCAATTGGTTACACGTCTGTCATCAGCTCAGGTCATGATCTCGAGGTTCGTGAGTTGGAGCCCCGCATCGGGCTCCGTGCAGACAGCTCAGATCCTGGAGTCTAATTCAGAGTTTGTGTCTCCTTCCCTCTCTGCCCCTCCCCTGCTCTCATGCTCTGTCTCTCTGTCTCTCAAAAATAAATAAATGTTAAAAACAATAAAAAATAAAAAAGAAGAGCATTTTACGGGCAGAGCATCTTATCAGAGCCGCAGGGTCATGGGATTTGGGGCCGTTCCCTCCAGGTCTGTTTTTCTCATCGATGATATCTCTACACTAGCACGTCACCCCGCTCCAAATGGGCTCGGGTGTTCGGAACGTGCATTAGGAGCTCTGCGTGGGTGGAAAGGCCGTGGCAATGTTTTCTGAAGACAGGCCCATAATTTCAGAGCTGAGCAAAATGGCACTTTGATGGAAAGTATGCAGGAGAGGCTATAAAACCCAGTTCTTGCTCTTGAATTATTCTCCAACCCCCGAATAAAACAAAGCATAAAATGTCAGCTGGGCCATTTAAAAAAAAAAACAAAACCCAAAAACCAGTACAGAAGTGGCTTTGATCCTGGCTGCAGAGGAGGGCCTCGGAGGGTCCTCTGCAGTGACAAAGACAAAGACGAAGAGCCACACTTGTGAATGGAAGCCACGGCCACAGAGGAAGACACGGAGATGTGCATGGAAGTGGTACATGGAGGTGGGAAGAGGCGAGTCCTGAGCCTGCCTCTTGCGGGCCCCGTGGCCCTGGCACTCTGCCGGCCACAGGGGCCTGCGGTTCATCACTCCAAGTCAGATGACACACACTCCGCGTAGTTATGGGAAGGATTTGTCTGTTTCAGTCACTTTTATTCTTGCTCTTGTTAAAGCACCTCAGTGTACATCCCAGCTGTTACAGAAACTTACCTTTATTGTATGTTTAAAAAAATTTTGTGTTTATTTTTGAGAGAGAGACAGAGTGTGGGCGGGGGAGGGGCAGAGAGAGGGAGACACAGAATCCGAAGCAGCTCCAGGCTCTGAGCTGTCAGCACAGAGCCCACCACGGGGCTTGAACCCATGGACTGAGAGATCATGACCTGAGCCGAAGTCAGACGCTTAACTGACTGAGTCACCCAGGCATCCCCTTTATTGTATTTTAATACATGAATCCAAAGAGCCGGTTGTCTGATCCAGAGGCTTCTGTGGCTGTTCACCAAGGAACGGCATGGAGGGCATCTGGACAGCTCTGGGCACAGGGAAGACAAGCCTAGCCGGTGGTGGGGAGGGGCGGTCAGCAGATGCTGTGGTCAGGGGAGAGGAGATGGGTTTACAGAGGCAGGTGGAGGCTACTTGTGAGGGGCATTATTCGATGAAGAAGCCAACTTTAGGTGGTTAGACCTCAAAGCAAAATCTTGGGCTCTCCTGGTCTGTGTGAACCCTTGTGACCTTGAGCACTGGCTTGATGCACCCATCATCCCCCAGCAAGCTGATGTGGGACAGAAAGATAATGACCTTGGTCCTCACATTTTGGATGTCATCATATAGGCACGGATTATTCTAGAAACTAGGAAGCAATTAGGAGAGTACACAACATTGCTTCTCAGATATTACTTCTTCCTGTCTCTCCTGCTTCCTGGGGAAGGCAGGGACTGTGAACAAACCCCCAGCTACCAACGGGACACATAATGGTAGCATCTTCACTGATACTCTCCACTGAGCGCTCACTACATGCCAGGGGCAATTTCACGCACATTCCGTAGCTTAAACACGGAACATGGGTCATGCATCAGGTACAATGCCAGCGTTTCATGTCACCTCACTTAGTTCTGATGCAATTCTAGCGGGCATCCCTGCTCCGATCTTACTGAAGAGGAAAGAACTGTTCACACAAGTTCACACACTGGCAGACAAGAATGCAAATCACATGTGGCTTGGTCTCTAGATCAATATTCTCTACCTTGGAGAAAAAACAAAACAAAACAAAAATATCAAGGAAAAAAGGTAGGAGTTCCCAGAATCGAAACGAGGCGGTAATAAGTAATAACCGGAGAAGCATGTGCATAATAAATATCTGATACAATAAATACAATCACGTTACTGGTATTTCAGGATATGTTTCCTTATAACAACGCCCACAACAAGGTCATATTTCTTTTTTAATATGACCCGGATGGCTTTACAAGGTGTAAATCTGACTTTGTCCCTTCTGACATAAATCCCCTTAATGTCCCTCTGGCACCTCTGTGCTGCCGGCCAGTTCTAACACAATCTCAGAAATAAAAGTGAGCACTGAAACGTGGCTGTCAGCTCGTACATCCATCAGCTAGGGGCATTAAAGAAAACTACCAGGGACCCCAGTGATGCTGAACAACAAGAGGAAAAGAGGAGCCATTTTAACCTAGAAGGGTCCTCCGTAAGGACACAGCTCGGAATAGGGCATGACAGTCACAGACCCAGGCCCATGCGTGCACACGGGTCTAGAGAGCCCCACCAGAGGCCGGGGCCCAGCACAGCAGACCGCCCGTGGCGCCCTGTGTCCCCCAGCCGTCCCGGCCTTGTCTCTCAGTGGCGTGCCTCGCCCATGCCCACCCACGCGGCGGGTGTTAGGACACGGTTAGATGCCCTCCTGAACTACTGCAGTGGGTCGAAGAGTGTCCCCCAAATGCATGTCTGCCTGTGGCCGGGAGGTCATTGGAGATAATGTCTTTGTAGAGGTGATGAAGAGGGAGTTTGCACCGGTTGTGTTGAGCCCCGAATCCAACTGGTGTCCATATAAGGAGAGGGAAAGACCCAGATCCAAACAGACAAGGTGGAGTGAAGTCAGAGGTGAAGACTAGGGGGTGTGGATACACAGGCCAAGGTCGCCCGGAACTGCCAGGCGATGGGCTGGGTTCTCCCTCTCAGCCCCGAGAGGGAACAAACATGTCGACACCTTGATTTTGGACCTAACAATTTCTTTTAATGTTTCTTTATTTTTTGAGAGAGAGAGAGAGAGAGAGCGCGAGCAAGCATGAGTTGGGGGAGGGCAGAGAGAGGGAGGCACCGAATCTGAAGCAGCTCCAGGCTCTGAGCTGTCAGCACAGAGCCCGACGCGGGGCTCAAACCCACAAACCGTGAGATCATGACCTGAGCTGAAGTCGGACACGTAGCCGACTGAGCCACCCAGGCTTTTTTTTTTAAAGCCACCTGTCTGTGGCCTTTTGCTACAGTAGCCCCCCTGACCCCTGAAACTCATATACATGGGGGATGTTGTGATCGCTCTGTCCCTGGGTAGCAAAACAGGCTGAAGTAGAGTGAGACATTTCCCTGAGCCACAGAGTCCATGGTGGAGTCAGGACACACCAGTCAGAGGCCCACATCTTGGTTTAAAGGCAGAGAAGCAATTTTTCCAATGTGCACTGAGGCTCGTAAGAGTTCTGTCCTGCATCTCGCTAAAACCTCATGCTGCGACCCCAGTCATTTTCCTCTCTATTATCCGGGAGAGAAAGCGCATTGGCCAAACCAGGCGCGGGGATTCTTGGTTTTCCTTTAATCCTGCAAAAAAACAAACACCAGCATGGCTGACATTGATTAATCCAGTTCCAGAGCCGCGTCTCCCCAGGGTACTGATGTAAACTCGGTTACTACGGCAATTGCATCCAGCTAATTATCCCCAAGTACGTCTCACAGAGGTTTTTGAAGCTTTTGGGATTCACAAACATGTTCAAGGATGCGCTGGGTTCAATGGATGGGTGAGCCTGACAACGGTCATAACATGCCACCCTAGAGGCAGCGAGGGTGTCAGTCAGGTCAGGAGGGGTCCACAAAGCCCTCGGAGACCCACCCAACCCAGTGCTATCACTTTCTAGTTGCTCCTAGACTGAATTGTAACAGTCTGTCCATGAGCCAGAGCGCTCCACCAAAATGCAAATTCACGGCAAATGGCAAACAAGAGAACTGTGTAAAAGGACAGGGTGCTTGCCCAGACATCCTGTGATGCTGGATAAATGTTTGAGCCCTTCGGGGTGCCTGGGGGGCTCAGTTGGTTAAGCATCCAACTTCGGCTCAGGTCATGATCTCACCGCTCATGACTTTGAGCCCCATGTCAGGCTCTGAGCTGTCAGCACAGAGCCTTCTTCGGATTCTGTGTCTCCGTCCCCCTCTCTGCCCCTCCCTTGTTCACTCTCTGTCTCTGCCCGTCTCTCAAAAAAATAAATAAATGTTAAAAAAAAAAAAGTTTGAGCCCTTCACACATGGATAATGATTTAAATCCTTACTCTGCTACTGCCCGGGTCTCAGTTTTCCTCATCTGTAAAACGGGGATGGAATGAAATCATGTACGCAAAAGACCTGGCTCAGTTCCTAGCACACGGTAGGTGCTCAATAAATGGTGATTATTACCCACACCCTGACCCACTCCTACTTAGCAGGGAGTTTAGAGGAAACAGGATGTGGCAGAGAAGAAGATGGCAGAGCTGACCAACATGATTAGGACCATCTCTGGGTGTGCGCTGTTTTACAGTTCATGAAAGCTCTTCCCATCTGCAATTCACTTATCCCGCCTCACAGCCCTAGAAATCCGGCTTTATCTCCTTTTTATGAACAAGGAACTGAAGCCTAGAGAGCACAGCACCTCCTCCTTAGTTACAGGTAAAAAGTAGCAGTGGGATTTGAACCCAGCTCCCCTGATGCCCACCTTGGGCTCTTTCTGTTCACGCTCTGGGTGGGGCAGAGCCTCCTGACCCACCTGCCCACACGTCTGCATGCGCTTCCCGTGCCTGGAGCACTCCTGAGTCCCCACCCGGTCAGCCCTCTGCCTCCCAACTTCCTTGGGTCCCCTGTGAAGAGGCACCCAAGGGCTCTCAGCTGGGGACACAGCCCCCACCCATCCTCTCTAATGAACATTTTCCCAGCAGTCCTGGGGGCTCCAGGTGGGAGGAGAACAGGTGTCCCCTGGCTCCCCACTGTCCCTGTCCCTCCTTCCGCCTCAACTCTACGGTCATTGAAATTGGGGCCGTCTGACCACACTGTCCCTCCCCTTCCCTGTGTTAGGCCCCTACAGACACGTGGGACTGAGTCCCTGGCTCCCTCCACGCACCCCAGGTGTGAATCTGGGTGATGCAACAGCCACGTGGCTGGGTACCCTCAGTCCTCAGTCCCTGACCTGCCGTCAGGTCTCGGTGCCTCCACCACCCACCCCAGTCACTTGCCCACCTCTCAGGCCCTGCCTTCCAGGGCACCTGCCCTCCACCCACCGCATCCACAGCCGCCCCCTCACGGCGCCCGCCAGGCCCCGCGTCCCCAGCTCTCACAGCCGGGAGTCCGCTGCCCTCATCCACGCCAACCCCGCCCCCAGCCTCAGTTCCCGATCGCGATGCCTCAGCCCAAACCCAGACCCGAGTTACCTTCTGCTTGCTACGCGGCTGCAGAACAGTGCATCGAGACCCGGGTCCGGCAGCCCTTCCCCTGATGGCAGCTCCCCATCCGGTCCCTCTCGCTCTTTGGGGACTAGTTACACGCTTCTCTCCTCAAACCCCCAACACCGTCTGCCCCCAAGGCCCGGGGGCCACCCCTGGCTCCGCGGTTTCTCACGCCCTCCTCCATCCAACTTGAGCACCTCTTCAACCTTGGAGCCCGGGCCTCCCCCTGCATCTCCCGGCAGTACCCAGAGGGGGCGCTCTCGGCTCACCGCCCTCTCCGGACTCCCTTCCGGCAAGAACACTCAGAAGCAGAGGGCACTTGTGGGGATGAGCACTGGGTGTTATATGGAAACCAACTTGACAATAAACTATTTGTAAAATAAATAAATAAAAACTATAAAAAAAAGCAGAGGGCACTTGTGGGGATGAGCACTGGGTGTTATATGGAAACCAACTTGACAATAAACTATTTGTAAAATAAATAAATAAAAACTATAAAAAAAAGAAGCAGAGGGCACTTGTGGGGATGAGCACTGGGTGTTATATGGAAACCAACTTGACAATAAACTATTTGCAAAAAAAAAAAAAAAAAGAAGCAGTCTGCTCCTCTCTCCTCCCTTCCCTGCGCTTGGCCGGGGGGCTGCCTGCCCAGCAAGGTCCCCATGTGCCTCCGCCTTGCTGCTCCCTGCCTCCCTCCCTGCTCCCTCCCTGCCCACCCCCCACCCCCGTGACTCCCCACCTCTGCAGACCCCTAACTGCTCACTCTCCTTTATTCCTCTCCATACCCCTCACCACCTGACATTCTCCTTACCAACTTGCTCTCGGTTTGTCTTTCCTGATTGAGGTGTAAACCTCAGGGCAGCAGGGACATCCCACCCCCCCGCCCCCCGCCGGTGTGTCGCCAGCACCTAGAACAGCGTCTGCCACAAAAGACGCACTCAGTAAATAGCTGTTTGGCTGGCAGCCAGAGTGGACGAAAGGCCCGGCGCTCCCGACCACCTGCCTCCACTGAGTCCCCTCCTTGCTTCCCACGGTGGCTCCTCAGTCTGGAGACTTTGGGAAGCACGATCCTCAGGGCCAACACGGCCTCCCATCCCCACCCCAGGCCAGTCGCAGCCGCAGCCTTTGTGGGCGAGGCCTGGGAACCTGCATTTTGGGGACAAGCCTCAGTGGGGTTCTGATGCCTCCTGGGGTTTGAAAGCGCTGATCAGGTAAAGGAGAAACTCAGATATCTGAACTGCATCGCAGTGCGGGGGCTGAGTTCAGGGGGCGATTTCGGGGGAACTTCTAGTCTTACAAGCCCTGGTGTGTAGGGATGGCTTCATTAAAATACAGGGCCCCGGTGGTGGGCTCGGGTTCCTTTGGGAACCAGTTAGGATGCCAATGTTACAGCTGCTGAGCCCTGGGGCTCCCTCAGAGCAGGAGCATTCAATCTGATTGACAGGCTGGGGGCTGGGGAGGCATCCTCGGCTCAGGCTGGGGCGCAGGAGTGCCAATGGGCTGACTTCCCCAAGCTCTCAAGTAGCCAGCCAGGCAGGTGCTGATCCGAGGGCAGAGGAAACAAGCAAACAGCACTGACCCCCCCAAGGGGAGGGCAGGGCGCAGGATGGAAACAAAGGAGGGATTTCCCTCCCCAGATTATACAAGGAATGTGGGAGCCCTGGGTAGAAAGCAGCATACATGTGGAGCATTACAGTGATTTAATATTTCAAGAGATGCTATTTTTAGGGCCAAGTCTCTCTGTGAGTATCTTGTCCGAGGGGCACACTGCCAAATTGTGTAAGAGTCACAGAGGCCGAGTCTGTTACCGCTGGAAGGGACCTTCAATCTATCTGAAACAAACTGGCCCTGTGGCTCATAACCTCTCTGGACCTCAGGTTCCTCTTCTGTAAGGTTGGGCAATCATCTTGCTCACCCTTGGGATTGTTGTGAGGATTAAAAATGCCACAGTGTAAGAGTACCTGGGTGACTCAGTCGGTTAAATCTTGATTTTGGCTCAGATCATAACATCAAGGTTGTGAGGTCAAGCCCCTCATCTGCACTGAGCATGGAGCCTGCTTAAGATTTTCTCTCTCTCTCTCTCTCTCTCTCCCTAAGCTCCCCCCACCCCCACCTTGCTCTCTCTCTCTCAAAAAAATAATGCCACAATGGATACAAAAGAATTAGCCCAAGCTGGGCACCATGGTGAGGGCTTAATTAATATAACAAAAAAATTTTAATGAATAATTTTTAAAATTATAGTTGAAGGCCTGAATGGAACAAAGTCTGACTTGCCCCAGGAAAAAAAAATTCCACAACAGGTTTTGGACTTGAACTGTAACTCTTCATTGGGACTCTAGCCTGTAGATTTTAGACTTGCACCTCTATAACTGTGTGAGGCAATTCCTTAAAATATATACGTTATCTATCATCTATCTATCTATCTATCTATCTATCATCTATCTATCTATCTATCTATCTATCTATCATCTGTTTACCCACCTATCTGTCCATCACCCCCTGATTCAAACCGAGGCACCTGCTGCTAGAAGCTGTACCAGTAACCATATTAGCAAGGTCTCAAGGACATCAGGGAGGCCCGAGGTGGTGGCAGGCAGAGGCAGAGGAGCTTTAAGAAAAAGAATTTTATTACAAATAATCCAGGTGCCATTTCCTAAAGTCTACACCTCTGAGCAAGGCAGGTATGAGGTAAGGGCTCCACACAGGATGGCGGGAAGGGTGCAGGAGCCCAAGGCGGTCAGCATTTAACATGTACTGATGCTGCACACACATCATCTCATTTAGTCTAAAACCCCTTGGGGGTGGGGGGACGTTCTTGGGCTTATGCTACAGATGACAACGCTGCTGCTCCCTGTGGCCCCCAGGTGGCCCGAATTATGATAACTTTGCATAGAATTTGATAACTTTGCACAGAATTTGACTTTGATACCTTTCTGTTTCTTTGTTTTAATGTGAACTTCGTTTTTCTGAACTTGTGGATGATGATGTGGTTCAGGGTAGCTTTTTTCTTTCTTTTTTAATTAAATGTTTATTTATTGGGGCACCTGGGCGGCTCAGTAAGTTAAGTGTCTGACTTTGGCTCAGGTCATGACCTCGTGGTTCGTGAGTTTAAGCCCTGCGTCGGGCTGACAGCTCAGAGCCTGGAGCCTGCTTCTGATTCTGTGTCTCCCTCTTTCTCTGCACTTCCTCCACTCATGCTCTGTCTCTCTCTATCTCTCAAAAATAAATAAAAACATTAAAAAATTTTAATTTATTTATTTGTAGAGAGACAGAGAGCCTAAGTAGGATAGGGGCAGAGAGAGAGGAGAAAGGATCTTAAGCAGGTGCCATGCTCAGCACAGAGCCTGATGCAGGGCTCGATCCCATGACTGTGAGATCATGCCCTGGGCATGAGAATGTGGGTCTGTGACTCAGGCAGCCTCACGGTGAGCAGTTTTTGTGATTCCTGCTGGGACGGGCGTGGCTCCAGCCCCACTGCCAGTGTTGCTAATGCTCTCTGTCCCTGGAACATGCACTGAGTGGTTCCCAGCATCAGACTCATCTGCAAGATGATCTTAACATTCCTCACGTGCCCTGCTTCCTTGGAGGAAATGGCCTCGGGCAGCTGGCCCCAGGTGGGGCTGGATCTAGGGGTTGTGCTTGCCTGAGGCCCCGAGGATGCGCCAGAGGGACCGCCAGCCTTCTGCACAGGGCTGCTGGGCGGCCACGACGTAACACCACAGACCAGGGGGCTTAACGATGGAAACTTATGCCCTCCTAATGGAGTGTCTTCATATCCCATATCTTCATATCTTATCATATCATATCTCATATCTTCTTATTTCATATCTGGAGGCTAAAAGTCCAAGATCAAGGTGTCGGCAGGCTGGCTTCCTTTAGGGCATCTCTCCCTGGCATATAAATGGCTGTCATCTTACCGTGTCCTCACATGGTCATCCCTCTGTGTGCATCTGTGTTTAAATATCTTCTCCTCATAAGAACACCAGTCAGGCTGGATTAGAGCCGACTCTGAAGATCCTATTTTACCTTAATTACTTCTTCAAAGGCCTGATCTCCAAATAGAGCCACATGCTGAGGTGCTGGGGTTAGAGCTTCAACATATGAATTTTGTAGGGAACACAGTTCAGCCCAAAACACCCTCTCAGGGGGTTACGTGAAGAGGAGAGAGCCCTCTGGATCTCGGGGTACAAATGTTGGCAGAGGAGCTGGCTTCTGCCTCCTGCAGCCTCATCTTCATCACCCTGAGGCTGACACGTGGCCACACCTGTGACATCCCCGGATGTGTGTGCCCCAAGGGAGGAGAAGGGGGCAAATCTCTCTAAGACAAGCCTGCGTCCTGCTAGGACCCGGAGCGGGTTGCTCTGTCAGGCGGCGGGGAGAGGAGTTGAGTGGGAGAGGGAGCCGGAAGGAGGAGAGGGAGAGGGAGGGAGAGAGGGAGAAAGGGGCCACACTTTTCTGCAAGAGGAGGGAGGCGGTTTGGAGCAAAGGGGGACATGAAGTCGGAGAGCCCTCGCGTGAACCCCGTGGGCACCACTGATCAACCTCACCTGACTGGCTGGACCTTTCTTTTTTCTTTCTTTCTTTTTTTTTTTAAATATCTTTATTTCTAGGAGAGAGAGAGAGAGAGAGAGCAGGGGAGGGTCAGAGAGAGAGGGAAACACAGACTCCGAAATAGGCTCCAGGCTCCGAGCTGGCAGTCAGCACAGAGCCCGACGCGGGGCTCGAACCCACGAACCGTGAGATCATGACCTAAGTGAAAGTCGGACGCTTAACCCACTAAGCCACCCAGGCGCCCCTTGGCTGGACCTTTCTGAACCTGACCTTCCTCACCTGCAAAGTGGAGGGGACAATTCCCGGCCCCACGGAGTGCCGTGAGGACTCCCATGACGACGACGCTGGAGGGGGAGGCAGGAGGCAGGGGGGCTGTCAGGGGTGAGGGGACACCACGGGGCAGGGTCGGGCGGGAGCAGTCCCACCACGACACACTCAGGCCAGAGCCTTAGTCCGTCCCGTCCAACCGCAGAGTGGGGGTCCCTCTGCGGGGTTTCCACCAGGGGAGGGACAGGCCGGTGTGCATCCCTAGAAGATGCCTGACGCTTTCCCAGAGACAGAGGGGTTGGCCAGATGCAGGAAGGCAAGCCCTGGGTGGAGGGGGGCGGGGAGGACGCTCGCGGCTCTGCTTGTTGCTGTGGAAGAGCGCCTGGCACAGCACGAACGATCGGTAAGTATTTTTTCAGTGACTGAATGAGTCCCTTAGCCAGACTGTAAAAGAATAAAAACAGCATAAGCCCATGGGGACAAAGAGACCAGGACACTTTATACCAAAAGATGATCTCTGTCATCACGTGTTCAAAGAGCGAAAGCAGACAGAGGAGCCCACCTGATGGTCTGGAGGAAACTCTGGTATTGGGGCTCCCAGAGCGGAGCCCAGCAAGCCAGTCACCCCATAGAACCCGGAAGAATTTCCAGCCTTGGGAGAACCAGCGAGCACCAGGTCAGGTGGTCCTGAAGCCTGGGTCGTGGACTCTGCATCCAGATTGTCAGGCCCAAAGATCTACTCCCGGCCACACACAGAAGAGGGTGCTGGAAGGACAGGGCTGAAAAGAGAGAGGGGAACCGATGGTCTGAAGCATCAAGTGTCCTCAGTCCCCACCCCCTTCTCCTGCTGTGCAGCCACATTCTCAACAGTCATTCGTGACACCGGGAAGGCCTCAGAGGGAACACCAGCGGACACGAACGTGGCCAGCAGCTGCCTGACCAGCCCCAGGGGGCACCTGTCTGTGCCACACTGTGGGGCACCCCCCGCCGGCCCCTGCCACCAGCCAGCCTCTTCCCATCTGGCCCTTCAATATCAGGGAGCACTTACCAGTGGCCATTAGCGGAAAACCTTTAAAGTGAAAGACAAAGACCAAAATAAACAGATAAGAGGCCCTCAGAGGACAGAGAAACAACCGTAGGGGAGAGGGAACTTGGAAATAACTGTAACAATATCCTCAGAGAGGGAGAAGAAGATATTGCGCCCATAAAACACAAGACACTAGAGAAAGGGAGCACTCAGAGAATGCGAAAGGCTCTCATTGCAAAACAAACCAAGAGTTGGGCTCGGAAGATGCTGAGGTCAGGGACATTTCCCAGAGAGGAGCCTAAAAGGTCCTGGAAATGGAAAATAAGGGGAGAAAGAGAAGCAGAGGAGATCATTCTAGCAAGTCCGACACCCAAATAATTGATAGGAGTTCAGGGAAGAGAGGAGGCGGACGCAGGGGGATCTGGCTCTCCTGGGGAGGAGGCTGGGGAGGCAGGTGTGCACACACCATAGACAAATGATCTGCGTGGGCAGAGAGGCCCGATGCGAGTGCAGAGTGCTGGCACTGAGGCTAGAAATGGGCAGGCAGGGTGGCGTGGGCTGGGCCAGCGCAGCCCAGACATCCACCACGAGAGGCAGTGAGGATCACAGGCCTTGGGCGGTGACTTTGGGGAGCACACATGACCCTGTTATGTCGCACTGGGTCATGGGATGATAAAGTTATTCGCTACCAATTCTCATTCAGTCCTGCTAATTAGGTCAAAAAGGTTTCTCCACTGGATCTGGAATCTCTTTAACATCAGACACCTGCTAATCTCCCTTTAACAAAGAAAGAGTAGAGAGCAGGGCCAGTGCCTTTAGGCGGCAGGTGACAAGGGGTCAGCAGAGCTCTAGGGGAGGATCCTTTCTGGTGGCTCCAAGTGTTTGCTGGCTTGTGGCTGCATCACTGAACCCCCTGCCTCTGTCTTCATGACCTTCTCTCCCCATGTTTCTGTGTGTCCAATTCTGTCTCTTATAAGGACACCAGTCATTGGCTGTAGGGACTGTGATAGTTAATTTTATGTGTCAGCTTGCCTGGGCCATGGGGTGCCCAGATATTCTGGGTGTGCATGTGAGGATGTTTTTGGATGAGAATGACATTTGAACCCACATGCGGAGTAAATCAGATTGCCTCCCCAATGTGGGAGGGCCTCCTCCAATCAGGTGGAGGCCTGAATACAGCAAGTAGGCTGCTCACCTTTTAGGAGAGAACTGTTTCCCCACCCGACTGCCTTAGAACTTGAACTGAAATATCAGTCTCTCTTGGGTCTTGAGCCTGCTGACCTCTGGACAGTAACTATACCACTGGCCTTCCTGGCTGTCCAGCTTGAGGACTAACCCTGCAGATGTGAGACCCTGCCCATCTCCGTAGTCACGTGAGCCAGTTCCCTATCTGTCTGTCTGTCTGTCTGTCTATCCATCCATCCATCCATCCATCCATCCATCCATCCATCCATCCATCTGTCCATCCATCTGTCCATCCATCTGTCCATCCATCTATCCATCCATCCATCCATCCATCCATCCATCCATCCATCCATCCATCCATCCGTCCATCCATCTGTCCATCCATCTATCCATCCATCCATCCATCCATCCATCCATCCATCCATCCATCCATCCATCCATCCATCGATCCATCTTATTGGCTCTATTTCTCTGAGAGCCCAGACTGAGACCGATGGGCAAGTTATACGCAGGAGTACTCATAAACTGACCCCTCTTCAGGATCCTCTGTTTTATGGGTGATTCCTGCTGACCCTTCAAGTCACAGTACTAAAGTTCCACCCCCCCAGCCCAGAAAGCCTTTCCCATCCCGACGGCTGGCCCTACCCAAGCTCTAATCACATCTCCCGGTTGGTGTGAACGAAATGCGTGTTTCCTTGGCAGCATTCAGTTCATCTTAGTTGACCTCAGGTGTGTGAAATGAGGGCTCCCCACGCAAGCTATGGGTCTTATGTCTTGAAGGAGCTCAATCACCTCTGTTGAACCCACTCTTAAACTTTACTGGGCTCATTGCCAAAAAAAAAAAAAAAAAAAAAGACAAACAAACCCCCAGCTTTCATGCTCCAGAGCATGAAACGTCCTGCAAAAATCAACCTGAATTCAGGAAAGAAAGACAGATGTGTGGCAGAGGGGAAGAGCTGAAACATTAGTCTGATAGAATCTTCTTTCTCCTGCTGGAGGCTTGAGCTCAAAGTGTGTAGATGCAGTTATTATGGCAATGATAGGGATGAAGCTGAAACCTTATTAAATAGTCAACTGACCCAGAAAAGATGAGAGCAGAGCTGTCATCTTCTTCCATTTAAACATTCCGAAGTTTTTGCTCTAGCATAGGATGAAACATTAGATTAATGACAATTCCCTCCATGGGACACCAAGATAGAATAGCAATGACAAGGCCTCAAATGTGAATGAGAGCCAAGAGAGTGAGATGCTTTGAGTCTTGGTTTGCCTGAAGCTTCAAGGCTCCTGCAAAAACAATGGATGGCACCGTGGTGTTTTCAGCAAATTAACCAAGTCCACGTACAACCTGGCTGAACGAAGGTGGCAGGAACCTGGGGTGTGGGGGTGGGGAACCAGGCGGCAGTTTCAAAAAGTTCCTGTCTTGTTCATTGGCCAGAAATTCACCAAGATCACGCCCCACCCTTTCCTTCCACATTTCCCGTCTCATGTTGGCTACCATGGTCCCCAGGCCTTTGTCTTCTATCCTCAAATGTAAGCCCTTCCGACCATCAGTGCTCACCTCTCTTTAGTGGGGTCACTCAACTGTTGACTAATTTTACTGTGCTTCATTATGGACCACCTGCTCTATCTGCTTCCCTGTCGGCAGGGATGAGTGGGGTCACTCAAGTACAGCCCACCTGTTGGCCTGTTTCCAAGGCCAGAGGGAAGTGTCTTGTGACCCCTGGAGGTGGAGGATATCTCTGTCACCGTCTGGCTGTGTTCTGCATGAAGGTGATGTCATCCCTTTAGGGTACTGTCACCTTTTGGGACTCTGCCCCTCCCTGCTCTCCTGTCCCAAGTTCCAGAGACCAGAATCTTGGGAGGGTCACATAAGATAATGGGTTCAAAAAAATTTATATCCACTTTATTGCATATGGGTTTGTAAAGTGGCTTATACTACACATACATTAGGACTGGATTGTAAAAGAAATATTGATAGTAATGATAATGTGGGGGAAATAGAATGAAAGACATATGAACACTGCACCACTAGCCTTTGTGTATTAATTAGAACGGCTTTCTCCCTCTCTAGACGGGTCAGCAATCTACCTCTTGGAGCACACATCCTGATTTTGCAAATAAGAGTTTATTGGAATGTAGTCACTTCCACTAGTTAAATATTGTCTATGAATGATTGCACAGCACAGTGGAGGAGCTGAGTAGTCACAATAAGTCCCCAAGACCTAAGAGCTGGAATCCAGCCTCCTCTTTCCCATCTATTGCCCCACATTGTGTTATCTTCACAGCCGCTTTGTGAGCGACATAAGACAAGAGGCAGCCCAAGAGTGACAAAGACTCTCTTCTTGACCCAACTTTAGACTGGCTCCTCTGAGCCCTCTTTTGCACTTCTCCTGGGGCCCTGTCTTTGGCCCATGGAGTCCCTGTTTCTGCAGGAATTCTGCTGAGCCAGTCTATCAAGAACTCCCATCCCTGAAAGCTCATAAAACTCTTCATGCCTACCCCTCTTATCTGATCATGCTCATCTGTATTCAGCGAGAATCTCGTTGACTTGGCTCAGACAGAATCTCTATGTTTAATGTTTCCTCTCAGAAAATTTTCAACTCTGATCTTCCATTCTGCTTCTTGACTGGCAGTCCCCATTTGTCCTTGCTGTATTTGGAGTTAAGCCCAATCTTTCTTCTCTATTTCAATAGCCTTGGCCTCTTGCAATAGACTTACATAGTCTTCCATGCTGTTTTAACAAGTATCAAAACGATCCATTCTTTCACAGAAGTGAATACTTCGCCGGGGGTCCCACGGCCAGTAAGTGGTATCTCCAGGGTCCCAATCCAGGTTCTATGGCAGCCAGTCCAGTGACTTGACCCTGTGGCACCTGCCTCTCCAGGTAGGATTCCAAGCTCAGAAGCTGTTTGGACATCCTGAACCATGGACTTGAATTGCAGGGTCACTTCTGCTTGAATAAACGGTTGTTTCTCTCCCGAGAAGTGTAAACCAATCTCTGACTCACTCTCTTGATCAGTCTTTACCAATGGATGTCATCAGTCACCTTTTAGGAATTAACTCTCCCTGAAGGGCTACTACAGGGTTCATTTGTTCATTCCTTCAAAAACATGGTGTGTCTCCAAAATGGCAGATGCGGAGTTGGCCATGAGAGTGCCCCCATGAAGGAGAAGATGCTCGCAAGAACCACCACTGAACTGCTTAACACAATCCTATTCAATGTGCTGTTACAGCTACATAGGCAATTAATCTTGGCCCACGTCTTGTGAATTCCCCTAATGGGATCAGGATTGAGATCTTCACGCTGCCTGAGAAATGGCTACTGGGCCCAAGGAGTGGACTTGCCGAGTGCTGGCACACCTGGTCTGATCACCAACAGCACTGGGGTTTTTCACCAAACCCTCACAAAAGCAGCAGGAGAGGGCAGAGAGTGGGAATCATCAGATACAACATGCCAGCATGGAGAAGTGACCTGTGCTTTTTCCTCTCCTGCCCGTGAGCTGCGTTTAGCCAAGTACAAGTCAACTTCAGGAGGGAAATGTGAGCATGGCCAGTGTCTTATGTTATCTCCACTTATCGGGCTATTTAAATCAAATGGTTTTTATTTTCAAACCCTCGCCCATTTGTGCCATAGCAAATGTCCTTTCTCTGTTGGAGAGCAGATTCCATTTTGGGTAAATTCCATTACATCCCAGGAAGGGTTGACAATCAAAGTCCAATCCAGAGTTTAAAACCCTAATCTCATATAAGATCCAGAGCTTTGCCCTCCTTGATCACTGTAGGTGTGACTGAAGGATGCAGAGGCGGGAAGGGGCTTAGCTGCTCTGTCCTTTGTTTTCCCTCTCTGCCTGGGAATGTGGAGGGAAGGGTCTGCCTCTGACATACTCACCTCTAATTCCTCTCTTTTCTGGGTCTCCGGTGTGTTGGATCAAAGAAGGAACTTTTATAATCTGTGGTTGAAAGGTGTGGGTATGGACAAGTCAGCAGGCATTTCACTATTGGTGCAGGGAGGCTGCCTCCTACTCAGCGGTCCTTCAGCCCCCAATGAAATGGGGTCAGTGAAAGCCAACTGCACACTTACTGCTGGGTAAGGCTGCTGGCCACAGGGCTGGACAGCTCCAAATCCTTTGTTACATGATGGAGAATCCAACCAGCTCCTTGCCATGTTCACCCTTGTGTTCCACTTCTGACCTCTGGGACCATACAGTTTAAGCATCTTCAATTTGACAAACGGAAGGGCATAAAGAGCTATCTGGAGGTCCGTCAGAGCATTTCTGAATCATGGGCCTTTCAATGGGCATCAATTAAATAAACATTGCCAATGTCTTATAAAAAGCCCATGTGTTACCTTTTTAAAAAATCTTAGTTCTAGGGAGAAATGTAAATTATTTCTAGGTGAAGAGGGTGTTTTTCTTTTTTCTTCTGAAATTACAATCTAAATATGGAGGGAAGAGGAAGGGCAGTGTCCCTGCACTCAAGTTGGCAGATGCGGACTTAAACTCCTCCACCACTTAAATTAGCTTCATCAATTCGCACGAGCTACTTAAGCTCCCTGAGCCTCAATGCTCAAAGCTTCTTATTGGAGGGGAGTGGCTACTAATGCCCAACAGACATGGTGGGTGTAAGGGTTAACAAGATGGCGCACGTAACACAGCTAACAGACCCCATGGTGCATCGGGTGTGTTGTCAGGGACAGCTGTCATCGGGATCACCATCCACATGGCTCATGTGGATGTGCCTTCCAAAATTAGTAGTCCAGAAACCTGGCATCAACTTCAACAAAGATGTGGTCAGGATCTGGACCCCAGTCCATCTACACAAAAGGCCAGGTACTTGTACTCAATGCAAAACACTACAAGAGGCCACCAGGAAATCAGGTATGACTGGTGCCATTTGAGTTGTCACCTGGGCCATGGGAGGGGGCAATTTGTGTCTCTTGTCCCCTTTAGTGGGACTGATATGTAAGTCTCTTTTTCCTACAAGTGTTGCTTGGGTACCTCCCAGGCACTGAGCATCTCACATGTTATATCACTTCATTTCCAAGTGACAAACACCTCGTTTTGAAGATGAGGAAAATGAGGACTGAAGAGACTGATAAACTTGTTCCTATGGCCCAGGGAGAAACTGAAAGAATAGCCTACAAACTCAGTTTTCTTTAATGAACATTTCACTCTGCATTCGTCTGTCTGTCCAAGTCTTCAGGAAGGTAAGGGTAGCTAATCTCAACTGGACCAAGCAGCTGACAGCACACACGTAGGAATGTCCTTGCAGCAACCCTGAGGTTCCCAGCACCATCCCCATTTTTAAGGAAGAGAACAGACTCAAGGCTCGGGATTGAAGCAATTTCCATGAAGCACACCACTGGGTTCAGCCTCTGAGACTGGATCCTCTGCTCATGGCCTCTCATGTTCTCTTCCCATTTATCAGTCACCCAGGTTCCTCTGCTGGAAGTAGATTCTGGGAATGCGCACATCTTACAGAAATAGATACACCGCGGAAGGTTACGTCCACAACTGGTACAACTGTGAGCAGTCCAGAAAGTCAACACACATCAGTGAACATCGCAGAGCATGACGGAGTCACAAGTTCTAAATCAAGACCTGTAACACTGCCCTTTAAAATGCCACGCCCTCAGCGGTCTGGTGTATAGCAGCACACCTTTGCAGTGAGCACACGCATACACACACACTCTTTCCCTCACCCTCAAGAACTTTCTCTTCCTCCATGACTCACTAATCCATCTCTTTTGAAACATGAGTAATGCCAACGTTGAACAGGAGCTCCCAAATTAATTTTCCAATACTCCCCAGGAACATCTGTGTTAAAACGTTAGGAATACCACCTGCTGGCACCCTCAATAGGGATTCTCTGGATTTTCATGCAATTGGTGATGTGGAAGGTTTCCAAACATGAAAATCTCTTCTCCAGCCCAGCACCGAATTTCACTGTAGAGAACAGAATGTTACTTCATGCGCAGTTTTTTTCAGAATGCAGAGGAATGAGCTGCGTGGTGCAGACAGCAAGGAATTTTAAAATTGAATGAAAACAGGTTATATTTGGAACTTAATTTCAAGAAATCTTAGAGATTTTTATTGTTCAATTCATTCACTCTTTCTAGGTCTTTCTAGACCCTACTGTATGCCAGGCACTGTGTTCTGTCCTGAAGGGAGCATGGTGCATGAAAGGGTTCACACTAATCCCCCAGTCTGGTGGAGGAGGCAGGTATATAAGTCATTGTTATTGTAGAAATATGCAAAAGTTCAGTGGAAACCCAGAAGAGGGAATAACTACATTGTTCAGAAGAATCTGGGAGGTTTCCCAGAAGAGGCAGTATTTTTTTTTCCAGGAAACGTTCATGGAAGAGAGGCATTTGGGCTGAGAAAACACGGAATGTGTGAAGCCTTAACGGTTTGTGTGTGTGCATATGTGCGTATGTGCAGGTATGCATATGTGCATGTGTATGCGTATATGTGCATGTATATACGTGTGCGTGTATCTGCGTATGTATGTGTATCTGTGTGTATGTCTGTATGTGTGTATGTATGTCTATGTGTGCTTGTGTATCTGTGTGTCTGTGTGTGTATCTGTATGTGTATGCATCTGTGTGTGTCTGTATGTGTGGACTAGAGAACCATGTGTTTTGTGCTTAGCACGGCCTCCTGCCCTCTTCTTCTGGTTGCTTTGGGAGCCCCTTCCCCTCCCACTGTGGCCCCAGAGGGGCTGCCCACGGAGCTCAGAGGGTGCGGACTCATGGTTCAAGTTGGCTGCATCAGTCTTCCATCCCTCTGGCTACCGGAATTATTTAGGGATAGTTATGTGACTTGAGCAGAACCAATCAGCACAACCAATTCACTGGGATAGTCACATGACTCAGCAGAACTATTGGAAGCTTCTCTGGGATTAATATATGAATTTGGTGAAAGAGACGACCCACTTTCACCGTGGGGGTCGAGCTGGGAGGCTCATAGTGTGGGGTTGCTGGCCACAGAAAGGGCCAGTTCGCCAAATGAAGCTAGCAGAGACCTACAGAGCAAGGTCTCTCTCTCTCTTTCTCTCTGAGACTGAGCTTCAACAACATCAGATATTATGAACTTCCAGATTTTTAAAATCAAATTTCCTTTTTTCTCAAACTGGTTGGGTATGGGCTTCTATCGGTCTGAACTTCTCAAAGTAACTTTGACAAGTTGCCGTACCTTAGTGGCTTAATGGGACTAGAGGGAAAAATGCGAATTAGGGTCGAATCATGATGGCAAGAAGACATTCAAATTTTACTCTGAAGGCATGGGGAGTCCGTGGGCGATTTTGAGAAGCACAGTGATACAGTTCAATTTGTTTTGTTTTTATTTTTTTAAGTTTTATTTCTTTTTAAAGAGAACAAGCGGGGATGGGGAGCAGAGAAAGAGAAAGAGAGACAAAGAATGCCCAGCAGGCTCATGCAGCCAGCACAGAGCCGGACACAGGGCTCAAACTCGAAAACTGGAAGATGAGGACCTGAGCCGAAACGAAGAGTCATACGCTCAACCAACTGAGCCACCCAGTCGCCCCCATGCTCCTATTGTTTAAAAAAGACATCTCCAGCAGGGGGACGAGTCAGAATATTATTCATTCATTCATTTGTTCGTTCGTTAGGTCGGTCATTCATGCAAATATTGTGGGAGCTTCCACTTACTGAGATGGGGTGAAGAGAGAAGGATGCGTATTTTGAAACTGCTAAGTTCTGAATCATGCCAGGAGGCAGTTTTCCTCTTTAGTAACTGAGATTATTTAATTAGCAGTGAATGTGGAATTTTTCTATGTTAAGTAATGGAGTGAACGCTTCAAAGGAAGATCTCTCACACCGCAAAAGCTTGCAGGTGACGGGACATGTGTCACTGTTAGCAAGCACATCAATCGATAAAGGGATCAAGGAACAGTCACAAGAGGGAGGCTGGCCCAATGCATTTCTCCACATCTAACTCTGGTTGCATGATTTCTTTTTCATAGCCTTGAACTAGGAGGCATTCTGTGTTGGCCTAAAAGCCTTAAGCTTTGATAAATCTTATAATTTCTTTATTTTTTTTTAAATTTCTGAGAGAGAGAGAGACAGCATGAGCAGAGGAGGGTCCGAGGGAGAGGGAGACACAGAATTGGAAGCAGGCTCCAGGCTCTGAGTTAGCTGTCAGCACAGAGCCCAACACGGGGCTCGAACCCACGAACCATGAGATCATTACTTGAGCCGAAGTCGGACGCTTAACCGACTAAGTCACCCAGGTGCCCCAAATCTTATAATTTCTAAAAGAGGTAAGAAGCAATGCCTGGTGCAGAACTCTGAGCCGAGGGCATGGAGCTAGCTGCAAGGCTGGAGACCATGTTTAATGTGCAAAGTCTTCCCAGAACCCACAGGAGACACGGCACCAAGGCCCTGGACCCTGAGCCGGCACACCAGCATCAGCACCTGCTCCCAACCTTGGCTAACCCTGTGATCTTGACAAGTCACAGCCTCTCCCTGAACCTCCCTTCTATCTGCAAATAAATGGAATCATAACATTTAGCCCAAGCTAAAGGACTGTTGCATGCATTATATGAAATAATATAAGATTCTTTGAAGCTAAAATGCAAATTATCAAAACATTTACGTAAAGCATGCATTTATATAAAAAGGGGGTAATTTAAAAAATTTTTAATGTTTATTTTTGAAAAAGAGAGAGAGAGAGAGAGAGAAAATGAGTGTGGTAGGGGCAGAGAGAGAGAGGGAGACACAGAATCCAAAGCAGGCTCCAGGCTCTGTGCTGTCAGCACAGAGCCAGACATAGGGCTCGAACTCATGGACTGTGAGATCATGACCTGAGCTGAAGCACACAGCCCGTCACTGGGCTCGAACCCATGAACCATGAGATCATGACCATAGCTGAAGTCAGACTCTTAACCGACTGAGCCACCCAGGTGCCCCAAAGTTATGTAATTTTTAAAAATTCAAGTATAATTAACATAAAGTGTTATATTAGTTTCAGATATACAATATAATGATTCAAATATTCTATACACTTCTCAGGGCTCATCATCTTAAGTGTAATCTTAATCACCTTCATCTACTTCATGCCTTCCCCCCACTCACCTATACTCTGGCAACCACCAGTTTGTTCTTTGTATTTAAGAGTCTGTTTTTTTTGTCTCCTTTTTTCCTTTGTTTTCTTTCTTAAATTACACATATGAGTGAAAGCATATTGTATTTGTCTTTCTCTGACTTACTTATTTCACTTATCATAATACACTCTGGGTCCATCCATGTTGTAGCAAATGGCAAGATTTTATTCTCTTTTATAGGGGAGTAATATTCCATTACACACACACACACACACACACACACACACACACACACACACACACCATCTTCTTTATCCATTCATCAGTCAATAGACACTTGGGTTGCTTCCATATTTGGCTATTATAAATAATGCTGCAGTAAACATAGGGTGCCTATATCTTTCTCAATTAGTGTTTTGTTTTCTCTGAGTAAGCTCAGTAGTGAAATTACTGGATCATAGGGTAGTTCTATTTTTAATTTTTTGAGGAACTTCCATACTGAATGCACTAGTTTACATTCCTATCAACAGTGTACCAGGATTCCTTTCTCTACATCCTTGCTGATACTTGTTCTTTCTTGCGTTTTAGATTTCAGCCATTCTGACAGGTGTTAAGTGATATCTCATTGTGGCTTTAATTTGCACTTCCCTGAAGATTCGTGATGTTGAGCATCTTTTCATGTGTCTGTGGGCTATCTATGTCTTCTTTGAAAAAAAAAAAATCTATTCAGGTCTTCTGCCCAATTTTAAATCGGATTATTTGTTTTCTTTGGTTGAGTTGTAGAAATTCTTTATATATTTCAGATATTAGCCCCTTACAAGATATATCATTTGCAAATACCTTCTCTCATTCAGGAGACTGCCTCTTTGTTTTGTTGAGGGTGTCCTTCACTGAGCAAAAGCTTGTTATTTTGGTGTGGTACCAGCAGTTTAATTCTGCTTTCGTGTCCCTTGCTTCAGAAGACATACCCAGAAAAATGTTTCTTGAGCAAATGTCAAAGAAATTCCTGCCTTTGTTTTCGTCTAGAATTTTTATGGTTTCAGGTCCCAAATTTAGGTCTTTGCCCCATTTTTTAATTTTTGTGAATGATGTAAGAAAGTGACCCATTTTCATTCTTTTTCACGTAGCTGTCCAGTTTTCCCAGCTCTATTTGTTAAAGAAACTGTCTTTTCCTCAGTGCATATTCTTACCTCCTTTGTCACAGGCTAATTGGCCATATAATTCTTTATCCCTAGGCTTTCTATCCTGGTCCATTGATCTATTGTTGTGCCAGGACCATACTGTTTTGATTACTACAGCTTTGCAGTATATCTTGACATAGAGGATTGTCATACCTCCAGCTTTGTTATTCTTCTTTAAGACTTCCTTGACTATTTGGGGCCTTTTGTGAGTCTATACAACTTTAGGATTATTTGTTCTAGTTCTGTGAAAACTACTGCTGGTATTTTGATAGGGATTGTGTTACATTTGTAGATGGCTTTGGGTAGTATGAACATTGGGTTCTTCCAATCCATGAACATGGAATATCTTTCCATTTATTTGTGTCATCTTCAATTTCCTTCATCAATGTTGTATGGTTTTCAGAGTACAGGTTAAGTTTATTCCTAGATATTTTATTTTTATTTTTTTCTAGAAGAGAGAGAGACCGTGTGAGCAGGGGAGGGTCAGAGAGAGAGGGAGTCACAGACTGAAACAGGCTCCAGGCTCTGAGCTGGCAGCCAGCACAGAGCCAGACGCGGGGCTCGAACCCACGAACTGCGAGATCATGACCTAAGCGAAAGTCAGACGCTTAACCAACTAAGCCACCCAGGCGTCCCTATTCCTAGATATTTTATTATGTTTGGTGCAATTGTAAATGATATTGTTTTCTCAGTTTCTCTTTCTGCTACTTATTTATTACTGTACAGAAGTGCAATGCATTGTATCTTCCAACTTTTATCAGTTTATTTGTCAGTTTGAGTGGGCTTTTTCGGTGGAAAAATGTGTGTAATCCTGTTAAGGGATTCTATGTTCATCTGCCACACATTCTTGATAGTCAAGCCCTGTGTTAGGCATCGGGGCTTCACGGACAATGGGAACATGGTTCCAAGCTTGTGGGGACAGAAATCAAGTGGAGGAAAGACATGAACCAAATACAAGGATGGTCATATGATAGTGGAGGACTGTGTTACAAGGTACTCTGGTAGCAGAGAGGGCAAAACATGGAGCTCCAAAGTCATGTGCTTCCCTCCGAAGTCATGGTAGCCATTGTGGAAAGGACAATACTTGAGTTGGAAGTGACATCATAACAACAATGTTCTAGGGAAATCTGCCAGGTGATGTGGAAGACTGGAGAGTGAGAGTTGGGGAGAAGCCAGGATATCTCTCTGGGCAGTGACCCGGGCAGGGCTGCCTCTCTCTGTGTTTTCATTCCAGCCGGTGGCATATAGTCCCTGCCTCTATGGTACTGCTCAGCTCCAGCTGTCACCGAGCAGGTCCTCTGAAGGTCCAGCTACTCCAGAGAACTGGCCCCAGGGCTCCATGATAGCACCCTACCCACCCCTCTGTCCCTGTGTCCCTCCAGCTTCAGGGGATGCAGCAGATTGCTGCTGCTGTTAATCCCCATGTTGCCTCATCATTCATCTGCTCCTCAATATAGAAGAAATACACCCAAGGGGCGCCTGGGTGGCTTAGTCGGTTAAGTGTCGGACTTTCGCTTAGGTCATGATCTCGCGGTTCGTGGGTTCGAGCCCCGCGTCGGGCTCTGTGCTGACTGCCGGCTCAGAGCCTGGAGCCTGTTTCAGTCTGTGACTCCCTCTCTCTCTGAACCACCCCTGCTCACGCTGTCTCTCTCTCTCTCTCCTAGAAATAAATAAAACATTAAAAAAAAAAAGAAGAAGAAGAAATACACCCATGTCACCAATTCCCTGTACTAAGTTCCCTCTGTTTGAGATACTCAAGGTGGTTTCTATTTTCTGCCTGCATCCTGACCTAAATATATATAAAGATCAATGAATTAGTTCAAGTGAACGATGGTAATGGATGGAGGCAGAGAGGTGAACCAGGATTTTGCACCTCAGTGAACATGGAAGTGAGAGAAGAGATTTACGGGGTGGGTCTCACGATGACAGTACCTGCCAATTTGCAAACAGATCATGAGTGGATAGGGGCTTAACTTTATTCATTTGACTTCTGCGGCTTCATTGACTGTGTATGATTTGTTTGTGCCTTAATACCTGTGATACAAATCTAAAGTTAAGGAACACATGTAAAATTCCTGCTTTCAGCTCTGAAAGTTGCTCCTGCAATATACAATTTTTATTGATTATTCAAAAAATAATAACAGTGCTCCATATATCTTGATGGCGATGAAATCTCTCATGTTAAAAGGAAGTTTGTTTACCACTGCAGAGAAGAAATCTGGTTCCTCCCTCAAAACACTCAGAATTTGCAAGCTCCTCCCATGGTGGTGGAAGGAAGCAATCTCCTTAGTGTGAGTACCAGAGGTTCATTCTAATGGTTAGTATCCTGCGAACTGAAAAACTGATTTCAAGTGTTCCTGTCACATAAGTATCACATGACTTTAACATTCATAGCCATTTCCCCATGGGCTGCCCTGACCTAAACTTCTCTCTCTTGGAATGTCTGCTGCATGCGGCTGCTACATGCATCTTCCTTGAGCGCACTATTCATCTCCCCAGCGTCTACAGAAGATAGCCTGAATCCTTTAGTCCAGCAGTGAGGTTCCTCATTAGAAAACTCTAGCCCAGATGGTTTTTCAAAAAATTAAAAATACAATTATCCTATGATCCAGCAGTTCCACTTCTGGGCCTAGTCTCTCAAAATTGTTCAGAGCAGCGTTGTTCGTGATAGCCAAAAGGTGGATGCAAACCAAATGTCCATAAACAAACAAATGGATAAACAAAATGTGGTCTACCCACATAGCAGGATATTATTAATCCTTAAAAAAAGAAACTCCTAGGGCACCTGGATGGCTCCGTCAGTTAAGCATGACTCTTGATTTCAGCTCAGGTCATGATGTGGGATCAAGCCCCACACTGGGCCCTGTGCTGAGCATGAGGCCTGCTTGGGATTCTCTCTCTCTTTCTCACTCTGTCCTTTTTCCTTTGTGTTCTCTCTCTCAAAAGAAACAAATAAAAAAAACATTAAAAAAGAAAAAGAGGATGAACACAAAGGGCATTATGCTAAGTGAAATAAACCACTCACGAAAGGACAAATTCCGTATGATTCTTCTTATACCAGGTATCACCTAGAGCAGTCAACTTCGTAGACAGAGAAAGTAAACGGTGGGTACCGGGGGCTGGGGGTGTGGGGAACGGAGAGTTGTTATTTAATGAATATCTATGGATTCTCAGTTTGGGATGATAAAAAATTTCTGGAGATTGGTTGTAGAACTCTGAATGTGCTTGACATTACTGAACTGTATAGCTAAAAATGGCTAAAGTGGTAAACTTCACATGATGTGTATCTTACCACAACTGAAAGAAAAACCATGAAAATGACTCTAGCTCAGCTTTCCAGCCTCACTCTCCATTGGCTCTAAAGCCGTCTGGTTGACACCCACCAAATGTACCCTGGGCCTCCTGCACATTTGATCCTGCCCTGCCGGCATTGGTTACGCCCTCCGATACCCAACAGCTGCAATTATCAGAAGACAGCCAGCCCCACAGAGCAGAGCACACACCCCTCCTATTGCATGAAGGGGTGTCTGATCTCAGCTGGCACCCCCTCTCCAGGGTGGGCCCGCAGTAACACTGTTCCTGATTTAGGGCTTCTTCTGCAAAGCCTGCGGAGCTCTGTGCCTTGGTTTAACGTGATTTGTGAGTATATTGGAGCTTCCCTGCACTGGGTATGGAGCACTTTGAGGACTGGCGTGGTTCTGCCCCAATTCTGTCATCCAAGAACGAGGCATTGGATCTGACATCTCAAAGCAGGGCTTGTCAAATGGACCACAAGTGTTTTTTTGAGTCTCTCCTTCCAGGTAACTGAACTGTGGTTGGTGTGGCCAACAGGGATATTAGGGAAGATCATCTGAGCTTCCATCAAAATGTTTCTCTGATATCCAACAAGAGCCTCACCTTCTCTTCATCTGTAGGAGGGAAGGCTGCCCCCGCCAGTCCATCTCCCACATAGCAACCAGAATGATCCTGTACAGAGCAGCCAGCATCCACCTCTATTGAAAACATAGATCAAATCATGCCATTGCTCTGTCAAAAGCCCGGCAATAGCTTTCTACTCTCTCAGGATAAAAGCTGAAACTGCTAAATCCCTATTACCCCCTATTTCACCTCTCTCCCTGGCCTCCCCTTCATCACCCTGCCTGGTGCTCACACCGCTCCAATCATGCCAGTCTCCTTGCTCGTCCTGAGACACACCCAGCATACAGCCATCTTGGGGCCTCCATGCCAGTGCCTTGTAAGGGTACCTCAGGATCTCCACACCTCACCCCTCACTTCCTCCAGCTCCCTGCTCGCATGTCCCTGAATCAGAGAGGTCTTTCTCTGACCACTCACCTAAAGCTGAAGCAAGCCAGACCCCCATCTGTGGTTCACTCTATGTTGCCACAGAATTTGACAGCAGTTGTCTTCCTCTGACATATTATATACATATTTGTTTATTTGTTTTCTGCGTCCTTCCAGTAGAACACACACACAAAGAAGGCAGGAACTTGATCCGATCAAGTGCACTGTTCACTGCTGCATCCATAGCCTGACATGATGTAGGTACTTGGTAAGTCACTACTGAGTGGATGGATGGGTGGATGGATGGATGGACTGATGGATGGGCGGATGGATGGATGGGTAGATGGGTGTATGAACTGATGGATGGTTGGATGGATGGGTAGATGGATATATGAACTGATGGATGGATGGATGGATAGATAGATGGACAGATGGATGGATGCATGGGTGGACGGATGAATGGATACATGCAAAGACTGCACAGTTGTCAGGTTCAGCACATGGGAGTAATGCACAGAGCCACAGTAGGTACCACCACACTTTCCATATATATTTACTGCAAATATGGAAAATCTGCACCACCTTTCTCTTTTATTTCCTTATCCCGACCCCTGTATGACATTAAGGAATTATTTTAACAATCATTGTGGCAACTGTCACAAGATAGAGCCCACACTTAATAATTTTGCATTCAAAGTCCTGCACAAAGAGACTTGAAGTAAGCTAACCCTTTTCTGTGTTATGTCCTCCACCATCTCCACCCCTCCACCATCTGTCCCTATTGTTAAAATGCTATGCAGATTTCAAAGCCCATTTCCTCCCTAAGCCCAAGGAAAGCATAAAGCATACGTGATCTCTCACTTGTCAGAACTATTGTATTGTGTCCCCATCTATCCCTCTTATGATTCATAACCTTCCCACCCGTCTTTTTCTCATGTGTAAAAGAGGAGAGGGACTAGACTGAATTGTAATAAGATACACACACTGGCAACTGTGTGTGTATATATGTGTGTATATGTGTATATACGTGCATTGTACATACATGTATATGTTGTATACATACATATATCCTGGCACACGGTGGTTAGTCCGAAACATGCTAACTATTATTACTAATAATCAGTGTGCTCCTCCCATAGGACTGAGGCTTCTTGAGAGTAGTTTTGTTGTCTTAATGTCTCTGTGTCCTTAATATCCAAGCTCTGACCTTCCTCTGGTATTGTTTATTGACTAATGAATGAGTGAAGGATGTCAGTTGGGGAAGGGATTCAAAGCTGAGGGGAACACTATGGGCACAAAGCTTCAGAAATCTTAGTGTTTTTGCTGCGTGCTGACATTTCCAAAAATGCTGACCCAATTTCCTGACACCACATTCACTGTCTTGGTTTTGAACTTCTGTAAAACAGCCTCTAATTTATTGGATCCATTTGGAGGTTTGCTTTCTGCTTTCATATTCTGCTCCCAGATTTCATTCCAGTTTCTCTGACGTTAAGTTGAAACCCAGGTCCTTATTTCAAAAATTTATTATCTAACATAAACACTCTCTGCGCAACTGCAGGAGCAATTTACACCCAGAGATGGAAGAGTCCCTTTAAGGGATAAATTGGATTCTCTTGTACATCACTTTTATATTACCAAGAAGCCATAAATTCTCACAATGCTGGCCTGTGACAGAAGAGAAACCAAACTCCGTGCCCGGAAATAACGAAGTCACTCCTGAAATTGAATTGGAATTTCCATCCTAAATGACACTTCTGCCTGTCATCCATGTCTTTCCATCTGAAGATTTCTTTCCAGTTGCTATGACCCCAGTACCACAGTAATGAAGAGGTACAGCTGATGTGGTCCCTCTTGGATCTGACGAGAACTGCGAGTTATTCTCGGTGCAGCGGTAGCGGGGAAGGGTTGGGAGGATATTTAGACCTACAAGAATAGGTCCTATCGGTTTTATTGGAGGCCGATTGATCATTATTGTTTTATTATGGATCTCACCGAAAGCTTGGAGCATGCTAGGCAGGCATTGTGTCAGGAGTTCTATACGGATCATTCATTCCATTTCCACGTAAGCCCATTTTGAAGATGACAAAAATAAGGCCTGATGAGATGAATTTTTCTGAGCTCTTACAGCTGGTATCAGTGGTGGTGTCAGGACTCCAACCTGGGCAGTCCAATCTAACGCTCATGTTGGAGAGACAGGACACGGGAAAGAGCTGAGTCCAAGCATAAGTGCCAAAATTTAGGATGACGTTAAAGTGATTTCTGTAGCCCTGAATTTTTATCAAATGCATTTTCTTTCCTTCCAAGATACTCCCTCCCCCCAATTATGTAGTTTTCAACAAAGAACTAGAAATAGATATATATGAAACATAATTTTAATCAGCATTAGAAGTACATTAAATTCTGTAGAAAAGATACACTATATTTGAATTCACATATTATTTATGTATACATAAATAAAATATTGCTGCTATAAAAATACAACTAACAAAAAATAAAGTTCATGTTTGAGAAACACCTTCCTAAAGGGGAGAAAGTTACTTATGTCTTGATTTTCTTCATTAAAAGGATGGCATGCCCATTACAGAAAATTTCAAAATGCAGAAAAGAAGGAAAGGGATTTCATGAAATCTCCCTTCCATGCCAGCACAAGGGGAAACCTCCCTTGAATCTTTTTTCTGTTTGTAACAGTGTTATGCAATTTCATAAGCTATAATTTTCTCTCAAGATCATAACCATAGCTCCCTTTAATATTGCTTCATTTTCTTTTCTTTTCTTTTTGAAGTATGCTTCATGCCCAGCGTGGAGCCCAACACGGGGCTCGAACTCACGACCCTGAGATCAAAACCTGAGCTGAGATCACGAGTCAAACACTTACTGGCTGAGCCACCCCCGCGCCCCGGTACTGACGGGTTTTCATTGTTAGGGTTATACATATGAGTGCACCACCATCTCAAGTCTCCAAAGGGGAGGCATGCCATTTACAAAGCCAATTTCTTTCCTTTGGGTTATTTTAGAACGATCAATTATCATAAGCAGTGCTGTACTAAATATCCTCACACTTCGAGGCTCGTATGCAGGCCAGACTGGAGCCTTACCATACATTCCAAGAAGTGAAATCAGTCAGTTGAAGTGTATGAATATTCAAAAAGTGCTTGATTCTTACTCTCAAAGATCTTTCCAAAAGGGCTGTAACAGTTTTTGCCACCAGCAAATATAGATTCAGACTTCCCAGAGAACATTTTTCTAGAATGCTTTGTCTTGGGAAATAACCCCTTCCACCAAAAGCCTGGCTGATCCTTGGGGACAAAGTTTTTTCCTGGCTCCTCTGTGATCTGAATTGCTTGGAACGTGGCTCTCACCGAGCCCTTCCCACACCAGCTGAGATGGTCATTCTCTACCCTAACTCACTGTGAACTGAAGGGCAGGCGCACAGTAGGAGCTCAGTGCATAATTATGAAGCATTTGGGTTCTGAAGAAAGGGACGACATACTTATGTATCAGGGTTTCTATTGTGTCCCACACACACTATAGGTGCCAATTAAATACAGCAAAACCTTGCTTTGAGAGCATAATCTGCAATTGCAAGCAAACATGCTTGTAATCCAAAGCACTTGTATACCAAAGCGAATTTACCCATAAGAAATAATGGAAACTCAGATGATTCGTCCCACAACCCAAAAGTATTCATATAGAAATGATTACAATGCTGTAATAGGATACAAAATAATAAAGAAAATACAAAACATAAAGAAAAATAAACTGACCTTAAGTTACCTTTGAAAAACTTCATGTGAGAGACACAAGAGAGGGGAGCGTTATTGTGTAGGACAACTTTCATGATCACTAATGGAATCACTGCCATCTATTGGTTCAGTGGAATCTTCTTCTGCATGGGGACCACTGTATACACTAGCACGGATAGTGACTAGAGTACAGTATTAATAAACTCTTGTCATGTACTGTAGTGAACATAACTGGCAATAAGACAGCAAAGGAAAAGGTCTAGATCTGCAGGCAGCCTGACCTAGAATGAAGCAAAGCCTTCCTAAGCTCACTTTTGTATGGAAAAGCAAAGGACAGTTCATAGGTGCTTTGAAGTGACAAAAAATACACTAGTTCCAGTTGTGGGCACCTTCCGGGTTCTGAAAAATCACCGATTTCTGCCAAACACCATGGCCTGAGATGGAGCATCCGAGCATGGGAGTCGATCACCCACGATCCCGCAGCAAGGGAAAGAGAGAGAAAACCATTGGCTCAGTTGTGATCATGTGATGTTTGGCATCACGTACTACTCGTATTGCCAGATATCGCTTGTTTATCAAGTTAAAATCGATTAGAACCGTTTGCTCATCTTGCGGAACACTCGCCGAACAGGTTACTTGCAATCCAAGGTTTTGCTGTACTTACTAACTCAATGAATGTAAACCCAACATGTGATTTACTTCAAAGCCTGCCAGGGCGGGAAGAGCCAACTCCAGGACACATTCTTTCAGTTCCTTGGGCCTCACGCTCTCATTTAAGGTATAAACATTTATAAATACCTACTATGTGCCAGGACCTATATTAGGTAGCAAGGAAAGAGGTGATTCTGAAAGCATCTTATGGACCAGGTGTCCTGTACACAATAATTAGCCTGAGAAAAATCCTCACTGAAGTATGAACAGAGCTCCCGTGGATGCCCCAAGGGGAAGTCACCCAGAGAAGGGTGGTGTCTTCACACAGGAGCAGCCTGGAGCTGGAATGTGACTGCACTGGGTTACACTGTGCCCTCCTGAAAGGTATATCCAAGCTCCAGCCCTGGCACCTGTGAATGTGACCTTATTCAGCAATAACTCGAGATGAGATCCTCTTGGGTTTAAGGTGAGCCCCACCACATCCTTCAATCCCCTGGCAGCCCTGCGGGAGGAGGTCACCCCTCTTGTTAATCAAGAGACAAGCTCTGGGGCGCCTGGGGGGCTCAGCTTGTTGAGCGTCCGACTTCGGCTCAGGTCATGATCTCATGGTTTGTGAGTTCCAGCCCCACATCGAGCTCTGCGCTGACAGCTCAGAGCCTGGAACTTTCTTCAGCTTCTGTGTCTCCCTCTCTCTCTGCCCCTCTTCTACTTGCACTGTGTCTCTCTCTTTCAAAAATACACATTACAAATTTTTTTAAATAAAAAGAAAGAGACAACCTCAAATCAGAGAAGTAGTGGACTTGCTCAAGGTCATCTGTATCAGGCATACAACACGAGACCTCTCAACACCAGCCCTCACAGCAGTGAGTGGTGGGCCACGACTCTGCCTACACACTGGGTGCCCTTGAACCCTCCCCTATGGTCAGGGGCAGAGTCTGGGCTTCTCCTCCTCACAATCACTTTTCCCATGTCTCACCACTTAGCGAGCTTAGGTCAGAAGCTTGGTTTGTTTACAAATTCCACTGGTCATCAGATAAGACCCAGATTGGGATCCAGGGAGGGCAGTCTACTGCCCACAACCCAACTAAAGTCACTGGCTAGGAAAATCTTGGCTCTTCCCGTCTTTCACCTACATTGCCATGACATGAGGGACAAGCCTTTGTCAAAGGAGGACATGGGATTAGCAACCCAGCCATATTTCCACACTTGGCATGATCTCTATTCCTACCTCTTGGATAAATTTGATTTCCCAATTCACTAGGATTGGCCAATGAAAAACATCATCCCAACCTCATTTTGCTAGCAGTTTCCTGGGAGAGGCACATAGGCAATTCTCACAAACTCTCAGTTTCCCTTTATAGAATTCAGAAGGTGTAAATGTAAGACGGTGAGTCTATTTACCAAAAAAAAAAAAAAAATTTTAACCGTAAACACACTGGCATTGCAAACTAAGGACACAAATACTCTCCCTATCAATTCATGCAACCCACTGGACGCTGGTGCCTATGCACACGAAAATAAGCAACTCACTAGGGAATGCCAAGAATGTCAAGGAGGAAGGAGGTTGGATAGTGTCACTTCAAATAAGTTTTATTTGCACGTGCAACCAGAAGCCAAAGAGTTTGGCTTTTCCATCAGTTAGTCACATGACGTTTCCTTCATGAAAGCTTGGGAGAAAAGTTTTTATGTGTAAATATGAGTGGAGAACCGGACTTTGGGTGAGAGCATGGTGATGGGGGGACACCCACTGTTTGCTCCTGGGTGAAGTTACTTTTCTCCACAAGCCCCGTGGTCTCACCTGCTTAAAGCTCTGGTAATGGGACCCACTTCAGTGGCTGCTTTTGAGATTAGGTGTGGTCACACCTGGAAAGCACTTACAACAGAGCTGGGCACATGCGAAGTGGCCATGATGGGGGAACCATCTTACAAGCACGTTGATTTTTGTTCTGTAACTTCCAGTTACATGTTCTAAATACAGGGACTGCCCTCCACTCAAATGCTAACTGCACATAAATATGAATAAGGCTCAGTTCCAAACCCCGCCCTGGGAAGAATTCACCCTCTTACCTTATTCCTACCCAGAGACACAAAATGTCAAAAATCTCCCCGGTGTGTGCCTTTTTTACATGTTAACATTTTTAAAATAAAATTGTCCATGGTGGTTGGGGCGCCTGGGTGGCTTAGTTGGTTAAGCGTCCGACTTTCGCTTAGGTCATGATCTCGCGGTTCGTGCGTTCGAGCCCCGCGTCGGGCTCTGTGCTGACTGCCAGCTCAGAGCCTGGAGCCTGTTTCAGTCTGTGACTCCCTCTCTCTCTGACCCTCCCCTGCTCACGCTGTCTCTCTCTCTCCTAGAAATAAATAAAAATATTAAAAAAAAAATTGTCCATGGTGAACATGAACAGTGAACCTAAAGAGGAAATTTGAGGCATGTGCTTTATATTTTTTAAGGGCTTCTTTCTTTATTTTGAAGGAGAGAGAGCTGGGAAGGGGCAGAGATAGAGAGAGAGGGAGACACGGAAACCCAAGCAGGCTCTGCATTGTCAGCGCAGAGCCCAACGTGCGGCTTGAACTCATGAACCATGAGATCATGACCTGAGCCGAAACCAAGATTCGAGTGCTTACCTGAGCCACCCAGGTGCCCCAAGGTATGTGCTTTAAATCAGTGAAAATGCTCACACTATTGGGAGAATTGTCCCTTTGTAGCAGGATTCTTGTACAGAATCATGACACCGAGGCTTTTCTTTCCAGGAAGCACCTTAACGCCAGCCGGCATCGCTCAGTTGGGTTCGTACTCAAAGAACTGAGCCCTGGACACCACATGGAGTGGTTTCTTATATATTTTTTACTTCTTTGTCTCCCATATATGGTAACACACAAACATACAGTCTGATTAAAGTGGTCTCATGTTACAAGGTTGTGAGGGATGTTGTCACGTACGCGAATAGCAAGGTTGCCTTGAGATTTCTTTTCTTTCCTTAGGGAGAGGACCCTACCACACCTTATCTGTCACTCACTTTCTTTTGAATCTTCTGAACTTTATAACATACAGATATTATTTGTTAAAAAAATAAGATCTGGGTTTAACCCTATGCTCCACACCAAAAACAAATAAATAAAAATAAAAATTGAAAAAAAGGATTCCCTTCTTTATTTGCTCACTGGATTCAATGAAGTGACAAAAATGATACATTTTATAAAAATCAGTATTTGTATACTTTTAGGCAGTTTGTAGTGAAAAAGGTTGATAATGCTAGTTGAAAGAAAGAAGCTTGCTGGTGTTTCAGGATTAAACTATTATTGGTCCTAGAGATAAAAAGGTTTTTCCCAAAGTAAAAACATTGCAAAAAAAATTACTCCTCGCAAAAATCTGACAGTGAGCAGATATTTTGTTAAGACTGGGTCCGTTCAGCCCCCAACTCCAGCAAGGCCGGAGGGTTTCTCCAGCATCTGAGGGGTCCCCTGCCCTGGGAGGAAGGACAACTGTGGGCCTGATGAGGTGAGCCATCACTGCGTTCAATTACACATGAGGCAAAATCAGGGCCGAAAGCACAGGAACCTGCAGTCCAGGCCAGCCACACTTCTTCCAGAGAGCTTCCCAAGGGAGGGAAAGACACCATCCTGGGGGTTTCAGGCATGCAGACCAAAATCCGACATTAGTCACCCCACTGGAGAAATTTTCTCCTAAAGGAGCTTGAAAATGTTGCCCAAACCCACTCTGATGAGCATTTAGACCACGGCTCAGTTCAAAACAGTGATCACGTGGTTGCCCTTCACAGGTTCACATTCATGTGATGGAAGTGGATCTAAAACAGCAAGAAGAGGGGCGCCTGGGTGGCTTAGTCGGTTAAGCGTCCGACTTTCGCTTGGGTCATGATCTCGCGGTTCGTGGGTTCGAGCCCCGCGTCGGGCTCTGTGCTGACTGCCAGCTCAGAGCCTGGAGCCTGTTTCAGTCTGTGACTCCTCTCTCTCTGACCCTCCCCTGCTCACGCTGTCTCTCTCTCTGTCTCCTAAAACAGCAAGAAGAGAAGAGCCTTCCTAGTGACCTGACCCTCACCTGAGCCATGAGTTCCCTTCAAATCAGCTCACTGTCCCCCAGCGGATGGACGGAACGCAACAGCATCGACCATGGTCCAAGAGACTCTAAGAAGACCACAGGGACTATTCATTCCTTCTTCTTCCTCTTCTTTTTTTTTTTTTTTTTATGAAAGGTAAAGTATATATCAAAAAAATCACGACTACATAATGGAGAAGACAGAACAATATCAAGACATTTTTACCATCAAACATGAGACTTCAAAGGAGCTTCGTGTCTGTGGCACACGACTTTGGGCTTTAGCTGACCTTTCGGAGGCTAGCGTCTCAGACGTCAAGGGGCGCATGGGCAGAAAAGTTACAGGAAGCAGAACAAGAAATGGATATTGACTCATTGAATGTGAACTTGTATTTGTGAGTAATTTCAAGAAAGTCTGTCATCCCTTCCTTTCTTCATTACTTTGTTGACTCAGTAAAAGGTCATGCCGGGCAATGTGTCAGGTGTTGAAAATACAAAGATGAACAAGGTAGAAAAGATGTCCGTCCCCAGGGGGTGGGCAGACAGGCAGGTTTATTCTTTGGCTACCTAGAAACATGATACACGACTCAGTCACCCAACTGGGATTGCATCCCAGAAAAGAAGTGGACAATGCTTAACAGGGTAGAGAACGAGATAGGAACTCTGTCTAGATAAAAAGGCAGCTGGGGACACCCTATGAGGAAGTGAGGGTCTAGTCCTTACTCTGGCTCTGTCTAGGGGTTACCTGGACAGGACATCAGTTGGTCAGGACATAACCTTAGCTTGCCTTTTGCATCTGGGAAGGCGGCAAGGTGTGATGGAGAGAGACTTTGACTACAAGCCATATCCCAACTTATAATTGCAATCCCGCTGCTTTTTAACGATGTGACTTGGGGCTAGGAGCCTAACCACCAGAAGCTTCACACACCGATGGAACAGAGTCTGCCTTGGGGGCATTTGTGAGAAGTTGTTAGATTCACATGTGCTTATGTTAATGCTTATACGTGCACAAACACTCATTCGTATCAGCGCTTTGTAAGCAGTTCAGTGCAATTTGAACAACAGGTGGACTGGCATGGGATCTGGGGTCAGAGTGTCTTGGTTTGAATCCTGGTTCCACGATCTTGAGTTGGGAGCCAGGGTCCAAATCACCCAATCTCTCTGCAAAATGCTAGCCACAGTACCCAGCCCATTTTATTTGTTAAAAGTTTATTTACCACCTCACACTGGTCAGAATGGCTAAAATGAACAAATCAGGAAATGACAGATGCTGGTGAGGATGTAGAGAAATGGGAACCCTCTTGCACTGTAGGTGGGAATGCAAACTGGTGCAGTCACTCCGGAAAACAGTATGGAGGTTCCTCAAAACATTAACAATAGAACTCCTCTAGGACCCAGCAATATCACTGCTAGGAATTTATCCAAGGGATACGGGAGTGCTGATTCATAGGGGCACATGTTCCCTAATGTTCGTAGCAGCACTTCCAACAATAGCCAAATCATGAAAAGAGCCTAAATGTCCACTGATGGATGGATAAAGAAGATGTGGTTTATATATACAATGGAATATTACTTGGCAATGTGAAAGAATGAAATCATACCATTTGCAGCAATGTGGATGGAACTGGAAGGTTATTATGCTGAGTGAAGTAAGTCCGAGAAGGACAGATACCATACGTTTTCACTCAAATGAAGATCTTGAGAAACTTAACAGAAGACCATGGGGGAAGGAAGGGGAAAGATAGTTACAAACAGAGAGAGAGGGAGGCAAACCATAAGAGACTCTTCAATACAGAGGACACTTGATGATATTCCCCTACTTGGATACCTTCAAACTCAAGAGGTATAATCTGAAATACCTCGTGTTTTCTATAGCTCTGTAACACCACCCTCAAAGAGGATTTGTCACCACTGAGTACATAAAAAAAGAGTAAACACCAGGTTTCAAAGTCAGTTCTCCAGATGAAGGAAAGATAATGAAGCTGCTAGAAAATACCAGGCACAGCTAAATCCTTTATGACCTCTTTCTCATTGGAATTTACACAACAGCCCAATGAAGTAGGCACCATCAGGTCTGTTTTACAGATTTGAAAAGTGAGGTCCAAATAAGTTAAGCATTGGATTTAAGTAACTTGCCCAAGGCCACCAACATGGAAGATACAAGTTTTTGATGATCCAACCCAGGCCTGCATTGGTAGGATGATTCTATAACTTTCAAGGTTGGCAACTTTCAAGAAAGCAACATTCATTTGTCTATACAAAATATGGCATCACGGGTGCCTGGCTGACTCAGCTGGTAGAGCATATGACTCTCACTCTCAGGGTCATGAGTTTGAGCTCCACCCTGGCGGGGAGCTTACTTAAAAACATACGGCAACTGGAGTGTCTAGCACATGGAGTGGGAGATTCATACACTCATCTGTTGAATTAACACAACACATTGTAGAGCATTATCATATATCCCTATGCACAGTGTGTACAGCACACAATTTCAAGTCTGAAGGCATACTGATAAAGGGATTTATTGCACGATATCGGAGGGGAAAAAGCAGACTCAAATCTCTGCCAAGTCTACCATTTTAGAAATGACAAGGTGATTCCACTTGGCGGATTTTTACACATGTCTCTACATTATTGGCTAGCTCCTTTTCTCCAGGGTAGATCTGGAATCTGAGGACAGATGACCTGACGTACAGTGACTCAAAAACACTGGCTGAAATGAAAACCTGGTTCCAACCATCATGCTCTCATGCATCAGTTCCAACTTCTGCCTGTCTTGGGCTCTGCTCTGGGAAGTTGGCATCCATCTCAACAATGTCCACACGACTCCGTGTCTGCGGCAAACGAGGCCAGTGGATCACATGTGTGCAGCAACGGCTGTGATAATTCACGAACGACATTTGTAAAACAGATTGGTAAAGAACGTGGTCCTCTGAGCACCTTCAAAGAAGCCTAGCCCGCCCACAGAGGCGACTCCGGCATGGGGTGACCTTCCTCGACAAATATAGCACAGTGCTTACAAACACAGAGCCTGGAGCCAGAGTTGCTGTGTGCAAAGGCTGGTGGATGACTGCATGAATGAACAATGGGCCTTCAGTGAACACTCTGCATTGCACTGAACAATCCCTTTACTGCTCTATACTACTACTACTATTACTACTACAACTGCCTCCTCCTCTTCCTCCTTCTGGTTGCTCTCGTTCATGGTGTGGTATTAGTTATTTGTATCAAAATTATACATGCAAATAATCCAAGGAATCGATGGTCTTGCAAGTGTTGTAATCCAGAAACAACCTCTCCCTCTCCATCCATCCACTCATCCATCCGTCTGGTCCAGGTGACAATTTAGGTAGACGTGGCTCCTTCTCTCTAAAGTAATTGATAACTTTTGCATCTCAGGCTCCATCTGTTGGCCTCCCACTGTGGAAGAGGAGGACTCCCACTCTTTCCTCCCCATAACTGCCCCCCCAGAAGCCCCGACACTCATCTCCCCATCCTGCCATCCCCCAGTGGAGCGTTATATTTCTGGTTAGGCTGATCTTGAGGGCTGCAGTGATTATGATTGTATGGAGCCAGTTCACATAGTAAGCTGTACTACACACACGCAATATCCTGTATGATGCTTCCACTCCCTGCAATTAGTAAGTCTTTTATTGATTGATTTTGTCCCAAAACTTCCCATTTATTCAACTTCAGATCCTTCACCAGCTAAATAACTTCCACTCAAGGCATTCAGATGTGTCAGGAATCCCACCAGCCCGTGCTTCCTGGAGAAGTCTGTCCCAGGGTCTTCTGATCCACTCCAGTCAGCACTGGTCAGGGCCTACTCTGTAGACACAGCCAACATCCTGGACCTCCGTTTATCACCATCCTAGAGGCTGTCTAGGCCTCTCTTCCCTGCCAGAGCTCCACATTTTCCATTTCTTCCTCCTTCCTGATTTATTCCTTTATTTTAGTGGTGTCTGTCTCTTTCAAGATTTGTTTTTCCTCTTTCCACTTGAAAAATCCATTCTTTGGATCTCACGGTTTGTGCCAGAAGATTTCCATGGGTGTCTGATGACCATTGGTTACTTAAATGAGTGGGGCTTGTTGGCTGTGAACTCCATGTGAAGTGGTGGTGGGGAAGTTGTGAAGCTGGGTCTCTTTGCTATTGGGTCACCTCCACTGAAATCAGTTTCCTGCCTGGAGGAAGGTCCGAACAGGTCACTCTTGGAGCCCAGCTGGAATGGGTAGAAGTTGTGTACTTTAGCGTCTGGTTGGAATACTCTTTCCCTTTTCTTTTAAGTTTATTTATTTTGAGAGAGATAGAGAATGAGGGAGCGAGCGCACGAGTGGGGGGAGGTGGTCGGAGAGAGGGAGATGCAAAATCCCAAGCAGGCTCTACGTTGTCAAGCTTACAGCCTGACACAGGGCTTGAACTCACCAAGGGCGAGATCATGACCTGAGCTGAAACCAAGAGCCAGACGCTCAACCACCTGAGCCGTCCAGGTGCCCCAATACAATGTCCTAACTCAATATAATGTCCTAACTCAAGTAAGCTAGGTGTCCTTTAGTGCAGAATCTCACTAGGTTTTCCATCTTTAGGGAGCAAACATTATTCTTCTGCTGGGGCAAAGTTATGACTCAGCCATCGAGTTCTTCACAACGGGCAAGCAGCTCTGGGTTCTCAGTACTTCCTAAAAGGCTTTCAAACTCATCTTACTGTAGCCTCCCTTCTTCCTTCCATATATGCTAATGACTGCCAATCCCCGTGCCTAGGGGGGTGCTCATCAGCGTCCATCAGCGTCAGCTCTCCCCAGTGACAACCTGTAATTTACGTTCTTGGACACTAATCTTCACCACTCCCCATCTTCTTTCGGATCACCCCACCCCCCCGGTATTTTTTCTGTAGTCTCCTCTTTAGTCTTCTCCATCTTTGTGAGTTTGTCATTTATCGCGTTATTCTTGCTGTCGTTTTACTGGGGTTTCAGGAAGAACAAGCTGTAGTGTGTGTGTGTGTGTGTGTGTGTGTGTGTGTACATGTATGCATGCTTAATCTACCATCTTTACCTAGAAGGTCAAGTCTTTCTTTACCATGTCATCCAAAACTGCATAAGTTAGAGGCGCCTGGGTGGCTTAGTCGGTTAAGCGTCCACCTTTCGCTCAGGTCATGATCTCGCAGTTCGTGGGTTCGAGCCCCGCATCGGGCTCTGTGCTGACTGCCAGCTCGGAGCCTGGAGCCTGTTTCAGTCTGTGACTCCCTCTCTCTCTGACCTTACCCTGTTCACACTGTCTCTCTCTCTCTCCTAGAAATAAATAAAACATAAAAAAAAAAAATTTCAAAACTGCATAAGTTAGAAGAGCAGCGAGGGACAGTGCAACTCAAGGCGAACCAATCTGGAACCGCTCACGCCGACCTCCTCCTCTGGGAAGAGCGAGACGACTTCATTCCATCACTTCTGGAAGCCTCTCACTGGCCACCTGGCTCTGCAGACAAATCTGCTTTGCCGGCCTGCTCGGAGGGGCAGAGCTGTGACGGGCAGGGGAAGCCAGGGCCCCGAGGAGGCAGAGGAACCCAGAGCTTGTAACCAAAGCCCAGGGCCGGCACCGAGGCTTGCCCGGGAGAAAGAAGTCCTTCACTCCTCCGTGAGCACAGCCCTGACTTCACGGACGAAGAGGCAGAGAGCAGATTCCCTCACACTCCCAGCTGATGCCATGTGACCCTTCTAACCTGAGACGGGGCAGGGGGGCCAGAACGGTCCAGCCTCCCGAAGTCACAGCGGAACAGAGAAGCAAAGCCCTCCACCGGCGGGGGGCGGGGGGGTCCACCTCGGATGCAGGTGACAGGGAGGTGGGTCTGCAGATGTAAGAGCCGTAAGAGGCTGTTCTGACGTCTGTGAGCGCCGTGTGCGGTCACTTCCGACGGACGTCGGTGAGGAAACGCCCCGCCCGGCCTCCCCGCGTCCCCAGCGCCCCACGGGCCGCGTCCCCAGCGCCCCGCCAGCAGCCCCGTCACCTGTGGATGATGTGGAACCTCTGCAGATACTCCAGGGCCAGGGCCAGCTCGCAGATGTACAGCTTCACCGCCCCCTCGGTGAAGTGGACGTTCTGCTGCAGGTGGTAGCGCAGGTCCCCGCCCAGGAGCAGGTCCACCACCATGAACATGTCCTCCTCGTCCTGGAAGGAGTACCTGCGGGTGCAGGGGGGACACAGCAGGTTAGGGGGTGGGGGTGCTCCAACATCCTGCGGACCGATGCCCCCGTTTCACAGAAGGGCAACTTGAGGCTCAGAGAGAGGCGCCGGGCATCACCGAAATCACAGTGCGCTCTCGGCGGGCTCTTGCAGGCAAGCGGCGTTTTAACCAATGCCGGACGTCAACCTGAGACTTTGTTTTCATTCTTAAAAATTTGTTAGGGGCACCCGGGGGGCTCAGTCGGTTGAGCGTCCGACTTCGGCTCAGGTCAAGATCTCGCGGTTCGTGGGTTCGAGCCCCGCGTCGGGCTCTGTGCTGACAGCCTGGGGCCTGGAGCCTGTTTCAGTCTGTGTCTCCCTCTCTCTCTGACCCTCCCCTGCTCGTGCTCTGTCTCTGTCTCTCTCTCAAAATAAATAAACCTCAAAAATAAAATAAAATTTTTTTTACATTTTAGTTTAAATTCCAGTTGATTCCTACACAGTGTAATGTTAGTTTCAGGTGTACAATCTAGTGATTCAACACTTCATACCCCACGGACTCATCACAAGTGCCCTCCTTAATCCCCATCACCTCTTTCACCCACCCCCCCGCCCACCTGCTCTCTCGTGACCATAAGTACATTCTCTATAGTTAAGAGTCTGTTGGGGCGCCTGGTGTGGCTCAGTCGGTTGAGCGTCCGGCTTTGGCTCAGGTCATGACCTCACGGTTGGTGGGTTCGAGCCCCGCATCGGGCTCTGTGCTGACAGCTCAGAGCCTGGAGCTGCTTCCGATTCTGTGCCTCCCTCTCTCTCTGACCCTCCCCTGCTCACACTGTCTCTCCCTCTCAGAAATAAATAAAACGTTAAAAAGAATTATAAAAAAGAGTCTGTTTCTTAGTTTGTCTGTCTCCCTCTTTTTTTCTCCCTTTGCTCATTTGTTTTGTTTCTTAAATTCCACATAGGAGTGAAATCATATGGTATTTGTCTTTCTCTGACTGACTAATCTCACTTAGCATTATACTCTCTAGATCCATCCATGTGGTTGCAAATGCCAAAACTTCATTTTTTTTTTTTTTTTTACAGCTGAGCAATATTCCAGTGTATACATTACTTTGTCTTTAGTACCTGCATTAATTAGGCGTTTTCGGGACTTGAGGTAGGTAGTCTCCAATGCTGCATTCCCCTCCCCGACGTCCCTCGATTCCCTCCCAGCATGCGCCACTCCCTCCACGGAGCTGGGGTCTGCACCCACTGAATGCAGCGATGTTCGGCAAGTCCTTGTCCAAGCCTTAGGGGGTCCGGGACTTCCTCCCAGGCCCCAGCCAGAGCCCCAGCCCCATGGAGAGGCCACGAGAAGGAAAACACGGGAGCTCCAGCCCACAGCCCCGGCTGAGCGACCGGCAGCCTTGGCAGTGAGCTACCTCGGACACTGGGAGCCCCCGCGGGCCTGGATGGCATCACGTGGTGCAGAAACACTGCCCAGGGGACACGGCCGACTCCCAGAACATGAGGTAATAAAGTAGCTGTGTTTTAAGCCACTACATTTGGGGGTTTGTTAGTTTGTTTCAGCCATAGAGCATGACACGTTACTCAATTCGTTTTTACAAAATGCATTGGAAGCGACCGAAGAGCCGACATATAGAACCTCAGAATGGTGTTAAAAACGCTAAAGGCGAATCTCATCCCTGTAAAATGTTTTCACATTCCGTACAGAACCGTGGAATGGTCTCTCCCCGGTGCATTGACAACTAAGCACCAGTAGGTGGTGCTGTGGTGCCCACACTGTGCTCCCTAACCTCGGTGTATTTCCCGGATTCAAGTTGCCAATACCTCACTTACGAATTTGCGTGGAGTGTTCCAAATGACACTACCTCCCATTTTCCTACCTGCCTGCCCTGACCCAGATTCGGCATCCTGGTAATACTGGACTTGTATGATGAAGTGGGGCTTTTTGTCTATATTCAAGAGGGGTTTATGAGAAGCATCGCTAGTTTGTGCAAAGTCTGGTCTTGAAATGCCTTCCATTCCCACACTTCTGATTCACTGGGGATTCTCCCTCTTACTTAAGGTGCTCCTGTTGGTGCTGTCCGATGATTCCTGCTCCTCCCTTTCGACAAAGAGATGAGCCGATCAATGACCCGGGGTGACTAGGAGGTCTATACCCGTGTCCCCTGGCTGCTGGTGTTGGCTCATCAGGACCCATTTGGGTGCTCCCTGCGATAGACGGAAGAAAAATCTTCTCTTCTGGGTTTGCCAGGCTAGACGCTGTGAAACCCTCTTGCCCCAAATGGGGGTACAACCCATCTGCAGTGTGAAGCTGCAGAGGGTCAAGCAGGGGGAGTGTTAAACACAGACAGAAGCTTGTTGGAGATGCTGGTACCAGCCCGGACAGAAGCCTGAACTTCATGCTTACACGGGCAATGGCGTGCCTTCTGACCTGAGCTACTTAACACAGTCGGTCTGTCATTTGGAACTGAAAGGGTCATCTGGTACATCTTTCCATGTATTTGCTACTGGAGAGGAGGGTTTAGATGCTCAAAAAGGAACCACGGGTATTACTTATAAATGCCTCCTACAGATGCCCAATTTGTATTTGAATAGTTGAAGGACTATTGAAACATTACATTAATAACCAGTTGAGTTCTGTACCCTTGTTCACAGCTAAACTGTCAAAGGGTATCTCACTCAATATTCCGTCAGAACTGTTTGGAGGAGCAACGTGAATTTTTAGGAGAGAAACTTGCAAACCGGAATGAATTTTAAGAGAAAATCCAAAATGCGTCGAGAACAATAATTTAAGCAATAACTCAGGTTGCGGCTTTCTCTTGCTGCAGATTTTTTTTTTTTTTTTTTTTGCCCCGGACCATAGACTCTACATCCCCAAGGAGACTCAATGTTATTATCAGAGAACAGAAAATGACCTTTCATTTATCTGTGCAGTTTTGTGCTGCTATTCTGCAGCTCTGTGCAATTCTTCCTTTTGCCTCCTCTTAGGCAGGAACTATAAGTATGTTCTCGTGAGAATGCTGCACATTGTCATGGAGATGATGGAGATCACAAATGAGAGACCTGCACTTGATGGTGGTAACAGTGAGCCAGGGAGAAATCAGTTAGGTTCTCCTTCTAACATCAAAGAATTTCAGGAGTTTGGAAGGCATGAGTCTTGGCCTAGACATGGAAATGCACCAGCATGCAGAACCCTATGCCTGGTCTAAAAAAATTTTTTTAATTAATTTCCAATCTTGTCCTAAAAAGCTTTAAAGGTTATTTGAAAACTACATATTATTTAACAAAATTAAAAGTTAGGGAGCTTGAGTGGCTCGGTCAGTTAAGCGTCCGACTTTGGCCCAGGTCATAATCTGGTGGTTTGTGAGTTCCACAGAGCCCACCATTGGGCTCTGTGCTGACAGCTCAGAGCCTGGAGCCTGGTTCGAATCTGTGTCTCCCTCTCTCTCTGCCCCTCCCCTGCTTACACTCTGTCTCTCCCTCTTTTGAAAATTAACATTTTTAAAAAATCTATTTCTGAGAGAGAGAGAGAGAGAGAAACAACGTGAGCAGGGAAGGGGCAGAGAAAGGAGACACAGAATCTGAAGCAGGCTCCAGGCTCTGAACTGTCAGCACAGAGCCCGATGCGGGGCTCGAACCCACGAACCATGAGATCATGACCTGAGCCAAAGTTGGATGCTTAACTGACTGAGCCACCCAGGCACCCCAAAAATAAATAAACATTTAAAAAATTAAAAAAAAATAAGTAAGCCATACATCAGTCAAAGAATAAAAAAGGAATTCAAGAAACTGTAAACAGGCAAAAATACCCTAATGCATGGTCAGAGAGCTTTTGTGCTTACCCCAAACAGGTCATAAATGTGTGTCTAACCTTTCTGGCAAGCAGAAAAACACGATCAGTCTTATGATCCAAGATCAATGAGGAAACAAAAAATAACTGTTGAGGAAAAGCATGATTATACGAAGCCAGAGGGAAAAGTTGTTGAGGAAAAGCATGATTACTCCTGGTACGAAGCCAGAGGGAAATTTCTCCCCCTAGATTCTTACAAAGACGGCACTTTGTAATGTGTCAAACGATCATCTACATAAAGTGCCTCTGCACAGAGTAACAAAGTTAACAGGGATTTTTTTTTTTTTGCATGAAGTTCAAGACACAGTGGAGGCATCAAAGTCTGAGTGTGTAAAAGCAGTAATATGTGGGGAGAAGAAGGTGGTCTGATGTCACACAAATGGAAGAGCTTTCTTAACGGAAAGATAAATTTCAAAGAGTCACCTTGTGCATGCCCTTGGGGACCACGTCACACGTGTGAGATTGCCCACGCACCCACAGATACTCGGGAGGCTTCTCCCACACATCAGCTCTGTGCCAGAAGCTGGGAGTCAGTGGAAGAGGTCGCCCTTGATGAGTTCACCTGAGTTTGCAGTTATCAGAAGGGGGCTGGAATTTGATGTCATGTGCCATGACAGGTGCCCCGGATTAACCCACTGCTGCGGATCCATTTTTCACCTTGGACGCAGACCTTGGACTCCCACATTCCCAAGGAGCTGCATATGGTCCCTGCTACCCTCACCAGTTCATCCACTCATAGCCTCCCCTACCATCACCTCTCTGCTCTGGTCCACCCTTCTCTTCTCAGTGCCGAGCAGTGGTTCCCAACCAGGGCGACACTGCGCCCCTGGGGACATTTAACAATGTCTGGAGAAACTTTGGGTTGTCAGGCCTGGGGGTGGGGTGCTACTGGCATCTAGTGGGTAGGGGCCAAGGACGCTCCAAGGCACAGGATGGCTCCCCACGCAAAGAATGGCCGGGCCACAAATGTCCACTGTGCCACAGTTGAGAAACCCTGGGTTAGACTGATGCTCATGTTCTTAGAAGCCCTCCTCCCTCACCCTGGAAGATGGAGCTGGAGGTCACTCCCTTTAGTCCCTGGTGCCCTATAATAGCACGGATATGCCACTTACCATGGGCCAGGCACTGTTCTAAGTGCTTTATGTGTGCTAATTCATTTTATTCTCCTGGCAGCCCTTTGAGGTAGGTATTAGTAGAAGCCACTTTGGACAGATCTGGACACTGAAGCTCGGGGAGGTTATAGAACATCTCCCAGGAAATGGAAGAGCTGCGAGTTGAACCACCACAACTCATCTCCAGAATCCAGAATCCCTGCCTGGGGCTCGGGCAGCACTTCCCTTGTGGCCCAGGAACCCTCCATCTCCTGGTCTCTTCTTCCCACCAACCCACCATCTCTGTGCACAGGGACCAGGCTTGTTTGACACCGTCCCTCTGTGTTTAGCACATTCCCCAGAGCATCATACACTCGGGAGTGAATGGGTCACAAACAAATGGAGTACTCGTGGCCTGTGCGGCACGTTAAGTTAATCTGTTCCTCCGTCTACAGGAGGCTGGGGCGAGGGGGAAGGCAGGGGAAGGGAGAGAGGGAAGGCGGAGAACTGACTGGAAGCAAATCTCTGTTGGGTGCTGGGCTCTGCAAGTTGCTGTTGCCATTGCTTTTCGGAGCCTCCTTTGCTCCGGCCTTCCCTCCTCACAGAGACCAGATCTCACACTGGCCTGAGAGTGACTCTCCCAGCCTCCCTCCAGAGCCTCACTCCCATGCAGAGGGCAGAACTGAACCATCCGATGAGCCTCACTCCCATGCAGGGAGCAGAAGTGAGCCGTCCGATAAGCTGTTGGAAATCGGCTGCCATTGGGCTCAGCTCAGCCCCGTCTGGGTTCCCGCCAGGCTTCTGGATCTATCCGCAGAGGGCTTGCACTCAGTCTGCTCCTTATAATGGCCAGAGGCCTGGCCAATGGAGAGGGGGCTTGCGAGGTGTCCCCGTAGCCTCAGGGTGATTCCATTTCATAGCCAAAGTGCTAGCAAGCCCTTTGGATGCAGAATGACAGCCAAGTTCTTCAATCAACTGTGTCTGCATCAAAGGTGATACTTTCACTTCCAAGTGGCCGGGCCCCGTGGCGTCTCTTGAGTGGTCCCCAACCAGGTGGGAGGGAAGGGTGCTCTTCACAGACCTCCCATCATCCCTCAGCACTTCTCCCATTTAACCATGCAAGGCGGGCATTATGTCCCTCATATTCCCAACAGAGGAAGCCAAGGCCAAGAGAGGCTGCTGACTTCTTCCCAGTCTGGGTGAGGCCCTTTCTTCAATAGCACATTGTGTCCTCTAGAACCGGCTTTGGGAAGCTTGCACACTGAAGGTCAGCCCTGTTAACCATGGTGAGAAGGCACATGAGCCCATATGAGAGAGATGCTGTGTCCGGGGGGAAATCCGAGTTGGAGCACCTGACAGCTCCTCCTGTTTCTTTTTTTTTTTTTTATGTTTATTTATTTTTTATTTTTGTTTTTAATGTTTTATTTATTTCTGAGAGAGAGAGAGAGACAGTGTGAGCAGGGGAGGGTCAGACAGAGAGGGAGATACAGGATCTGAAACAGGCTCCAGACTCAAGGCTGGCTGTCAGCACAGACAGAGCCTAACGCGAGGCTCGAACCCACGAACCGTGAGATCATGACCTGAGCCGAAGTTAGATGCTTAACCAACTGAGCCACCCAGGTGCCCCTAAATGTTTATTTATTTTTGAGAGAGAGAGAGGGAGACACAGAATCCGAAACAGGCTCCAGGCTCTGAGCTGTCAGCACAGAGCCTAATGGGGGGCTCAAACCCACGAACCGTGAGATCAAGACCTGAGCCGAAGTTGGACACTCAATCGACTGAGCCACCCAGTGCCCCCTCCTCTTGTTTCAGCTCATCTTGCTCATACCTAGTGCCAAGGGGCCGCCAATCACAACCATGCGTTGCCAGTGGCAGGGGAGGTGTGGAAAGGAAAAAGCAGGCAGTCATACACCATGACGCCCCTCAGCCATTTAAAACACTGCCTTTCTCTACTTATCGTCCCTGGGCTACAGGGGCCAAGCCAGGAGATGCCCTGTGGGTTAGTCTTCTGGAAGCCCTCGTGACCGGGATGAGCCACGTGTCTTCGACATCTACTTCCTGTGTCCTTATTCTGTGGCACCTGCTGGGACAAGGAGCTGAGCATCTCCCAGACTCTTTCCTGGGCAATCCAGTCTCCAAGGGGGTGCAGACAGAGAGGAGGGCTCGCCGACAATGCTCACTGCCAGTGATTCTCGGAGACTGAACTTGCAGTAACAGAAGAGCTAAAAATACCCTCTCAGGCTCAGAAATCCAATAACAGGATGCTGGGCCTTCCGTCAGCTCATACTGTACACATAACAAGGAGCTTATCAAACCTGAACTGTGCTGGATACATAGAAGTCTTTAATAACACTCACAATAATAACCTTTTTGAAAAATTTGAATCGAGCCACACAAGGGCTCCAGCCAGTCATACATCCTGGCCCCCACTGTTCTTCACCTCAAGCTGATTCTGTCCTGTCCCCTTCCCAGAAGCCAGTGTTGCTGGTTGGCTTCTATCTGTCCCCTGCAGGCCAAGTGACAGCAAGAGGACACTCTCAAATGCCATGTGGCTCCCCAGGTCCAGGCAGTTTGGGGCAGGAGAGCTCCTAGGACCACGCAAAGGTGAAAGGCAAGCCCACGTTTCCTACCACCTGCCGCTAAGCATCAGAGCTTTGCAGACCGTAAGGTGTGTCTATCTGTGTAAATGCAGAGCACTGTTCCTATAGCTTAATGATTCCATTTAATTTTATCTCCTTTGTAGCCTGCATGATTCTCAAGGCTTTGCAGTGGCTAACAAAGTAAGTCTGATGGAGGAGACAGAGAGGAAAACCGTGGAATAGTGGAAGAGAGCATGTGCTGTGCACTTGGACGAGCCATGAGCACGGAACGGTAGCCCTGACCTTCCCAGTCCGAGCGAACACGGCGCCGAGCAGAATGCACAAGCCAGCACTCACCGTGCCATTTAATGAGAGGAAGGCAACCCTCTCCCCTTGGGCGGAATTCCACAAAAAATGTATAACCTGCATTTTTTTTTTCTTACAAGGGCAGTGGAGTAAAGAATGGAAAGTGAATTATGGTAATTCACACTGTGGAGGGCTTCCCATATACATTTGTATTCATGAGAAATATCGGTCTGCAGCTTTCTCTTATTGTACTATCCTTATCTGCTTTTGGTGTCAGAGTAATACAAGCTTCAAGAAAGAATTGGGAAGCATTTGCTTCTCTTCTGTGTTCTGGAAGAGATTGCATAAAAAATTGGTGTTAGTTCCTTAAATATTTAATAGAATTCTCCAGTGAAGCCATCTGGGCAGGGAATTTTATTTTCAGGAGCTTTTAAATTATGAATTCAATTTATTTCATCATTACGGGATTATTGGGTTAAATTTTTTTTGTGGTTCAGTTTTGGTACTTTGTGGGGTTTGGGGAATTGGTCCATTTCTTCTACGCTGTCCAATTTAGGAGTATAAAATTGTTCACAGTACTCCCTTACCCCCTTCATGGCTGCAAGATCTGCAGTGATTGCCTCTGTTTTATTTCTGATATTCGTGACCTGTCTCTTCTCTCAGCTTATATTTGTCAGTCTGGCCAGAGGCTTATCAGTCTTGAATTATTTTCTGAAGAACTAGCTGACTGTTCCATTGATTTTTTTTCCTATGGTGCTCCTATTTTCAATTTCATTGATTCCACTCTTGATTACTTCCTTCCCTCTGCTTGCTTTGGGTTTATTTTTCTCTTTGTGTTTTAGTTTTTTGAGATCAACACAAGGTTATTAATTTGAGACTTTTTTCCTCTTCTAATGCAACCATTTAGAGCCATCAGCACTGTCATCCCTGGCTTAGCTGGATTCTACAACCTTTAATATGGTGTGTTTTCATTTTCATTCACATATGTATCTTTATTTCTTTTTTAAAAAATTTTTAAAATTTATTTCTAGGAGAGAGAGAGAGAGAGACAGCGTGAGCAGGGGTGGGTCAGAGAGAGAGGGAGTGACAGACTCTGAAACAGGCTCCAGGCTCTGAGCTGGCAGTCAGCACAGAGCCCGACGCGGGGCTCGAACCCACGAACTGTGAGATCATGACCTAAGCGAAAGTCAGATGCTTAACCGACTAAGCCACCCAGGCGCCCCTCTTTATTTCTTTTTAAGGCTTCCACTTTGACCCAAAACTCATTAGAAGTTTGTGCTTAATTTTTCAGTATTTGGAGATGTTCTTGCAGCCTTTCTGTTACTGACTTCTACTATGTTTCTGTTATGGGCGGAGAACATACTTGTCATAATTTCATTTTTTAAAAATTTTGTCAAGGTTCCTTCTGTGGCCCAGGAAGTTTTATATCTGCATGAATGATACATGCTTGGAAAAGACACATATCCCGCTGTTAAATGATTTGTAAATGTCAGTCAGGTGCTACTGATTGATGGTGTTTCAGTTCTTTTATTTTCACTTTCAGTTCTTTTATTTTCACTGACTTCTTATCTAGAAGTTCTATCAATGGTTAGGAAAGAGTGTCCAAGTCCCCAGCGAAAATTGTGGGTATTGTTTTGTGTCTCCTTTCAGCTGTATCAATTTGTTTTCCATGTACTTTGAACTTGTGATGTTTGACTCATTTACAACGCATTGTTACTTGGATCATTTTTAATAGGATATCATCCTGTATCATACTCTCACGTATAAATTGTTTTTGCTTCTTCATTGTTATAAATAATGCTACAATGAGGTTCTCAATACATTTATTCTTGTGCTTATATACACAAGATACTTTATGAGACAAGTATTCACTGAGTACCCAAGATATGTCAGACAACAGTCTAGGTATTTTGGATAATGTACGTAAAGAACGGAAACCACATTCCTTTCTCGATGGGATCACCCAAAGTGAACTTAGCAGCTAGCATAGTGGGTGGCACATCAGAGATGTTGAGGCATGCTGATTAGGAGCATGAGTGACTAATGCATAAAGCCAACATCCTGAGTGATTAGCATGTACCACATGTTTACTCTTTTCATCTTACAATAACTCTGGAGGAGCACACAGTTATATCTGTTTCACTAAGCAGCAAACAGTCACCAAAGAAATTAGTTTACAGAAAGGTATGCACTTGGTTTATTTTTTAAAGGGAGGAGGGCCATTTTAACCTGTGGCAAGTGGAAGGCCTTCCCAGTAAATAGTTCTATTAGGCAAACCATGAGAGACTCTTGAATGCTGAGAAAAAACTGAAGACTGATGGGTGTGGGAGGGAGGGGGGAGATGGGCATGGAGGAGGGCACTTGAGGGGAGGAGCACTGGGTGTTATATGGAAATCAACTTGACAATAAACTATTTGAAAAAAAATAGTTCTGTTATCAACTGGATACCCATTTGGGGAAAAATGAATTCTGACAACACCACATATCGTACACAAATATCAATTCCAGATGGGCTGTAGAGATAAGTGTGCAATGTAAAACATGGAAACCTAAAAAACATAGAAGATCTTCATGACTGGAGGCCAAAGATTACTAAATAGGACAGTAAAAGCTCTAATCATAAGAATGCATTGGTAAATTGGACTTGATTAAAATTGAGAATTTAAGTTCTCAGAACACATACCGAGAATAAAAATGGGATAAAATTTCCATAATTTGGGGTTAGGTTTAAAATGTACACCATTTTTTGTAATATTTTTGCATTGTTTGTAACTTTGAAATTGAGCCAGGATAAAAATTGCCAAAGTTACACACACACACACACACACACACACACACACACACACACACACACACGACTTTTCATTTAAAATATGAACTGTCATTCTCATGGCAGCTAATAATATAACTAAAAGTATAGTAAAATAAATGACAAGAATATTTTTAAAAATACTAGAAAATATGTATATTATATAAAGCACTTCAAGAATGGAAGAATAAAGGGAGGGGGGAATCATTAGACATTTAGAAAAATAGCGAAACGGCACATGTAAACACTACCTCATCAGCAATCACATTAATGGAAACAGACTAAACATGCAGTTAAAGGGTAAAGACTGGAGGATTGGATTTTAAAAAATAATCTAATTATATGCTGTTTACAAAAGACACACTTTAAATGGAAAGAAATAATTAAGCTTCAAGTAAAGTGATGGGAAAAGATTTAACATCCAAACTGTAACCAAAAGAGAGCTGTAGTGATTATACTACATCAAACAAAATAGACTTCAAGAAAAAAATTGTTACAAGAGACATATATATAATATATATATATAATAATGATAAAAGGATTATTCATTCAGGAAAGTATAGCAATTGTAAATATCTATGTACCTGAAAGCAGAATCCAAAATAACACGAAGCAAAACTGATGGAATTGAAGAGACAGACTGGCAAACTAACAGTCACAGTTGTAGATCACAATACCCCAGTTTCAATAGTGGACAGAGGGGCGCCTGGGTGACTCAATCACTTAAGCATCCGACTGTTGATCTTGGCTTAGGTTATGAACTCACAGTTCATGGGATCAAGCCCTGCATTAGGTCCTGCACTGACAGCATGGAGCATGCTTGGGATCCTCTCTCTCCCTTGCTCTCTGCTCCTCTCCAGCTCTCTAAATAAATAAATAAATAAATAAATGAACTTAAAGGAGAGGAGTTAAGATGGTGGAGAAGCATGGAGACCCCAAGCTTGTCTTGTCCCCGAAACCTAGCTAGACCAGCACCAAACCATTCTGAACACGTAGGAAATTGATCTGAGGATTAACACAAGAATCTACATAACTTGAGCCACAGAATTTGGCAGTAATGTAGTACAGAGAGATGAAATGGGGTAGAGAAAAGCTGTGGAAGGTAGGGAGCCATTTTCGCAGAGAGAGGACAGAGAAAAAGGGAGATAGTGTGGTGCATGGAGCTTCCGCAAGAAAGGTACCTCCTGGAAGCTGCTGGAGAGAAAGAGAAAAAGTGAAAACATTCACAGGGGACTGAATAAGAAATCTGTTCCCCAAAACCATTGATGGGGAGAAAGGAGAGGATTTCAATACTACTGGGATTCTATAAACAGTGGAGGGCAGAGTCTGAAGTTTTGGAGCTCAGTGCCTGGCTGTGCTCTGGTGAGGAAGTAGGGTGAAGCCCCAAGAGCAGGAAGCAAGGTCAAAGGGGCGTCATGTGCCACATGGGGAGAAGTGGTTCCGCTGCTTGAAGTGCATTTGGTAGAGGCCATATGGCTTACCCACAGGCAAAGGTCCAGCAGGCCCTGGAGAGCAGCATCGTTTGCTGGTATTGGGACAAAGATGTTAGACTGTGGCAAAACCTGGAGCCAGCTGTGTGTTCTGATCTGCCATAATCTCTGAAACTTGGCCACTGTGCCATCACATGAACATTTTCTGGGTAAGCCTGCACCCAGCTATTGCTCAGTGAGACCTCCCCAAGAGAGTCTGTGCAGGCCCAAGCCGTGGGGTCTCTGAAGTGTGAGGTTTTAAAATGCAGCCCCATCTGAGATAAAACTCTGGAAGGAGGTGCTGCCTAGCAGGTGGGCAGCTTGAACGCTGACAAAGTAGAGGCAGGGAGTGCACAGAGGCCTGAAACAAAGGAGGGGTGCTTGATTGTGTATTGGTGAGAGCATGAAGTTCCTGAGCCAGTGACTAGGGAGCCAGGTGAAGCCATTTCCATGTCTCCTGTGCACCCAAGTGCACCACAGTGATCCCAACCCAGTAAGCTAAGCTGCCCCACCTAGTGGAGAACAGAGCCATTACACCAAGCCCCGCCCAACTTCAAAGCGAGTACTGAAAGATGTGAATTCAGTGCCATTCTGTTGCCTGTAGAGTTGGTGTTTCTGGTGATGCTCTCTGCTCCTTTCTAGTCTTTGTTGCTTTCAGTCTTTTTGGTTTTGTTTTGTCTTTTCTCCAATCAGAGTCCCCCTTAATATTTATTGTTGGGCTGATTTAGTGGTCACAAACTCCTCCAGTTTTTGTCTCTCTGGGAAATTCTTGATCCCTCTTTTTATTTTGAATGACAGCCTTACCAGAGAAAGAAAGGAAGAACACTTCAATAAAAGGACACAGAGTCTCAGAATGGATAAAAAACCAAGACCCATCTATATGCTACTTACAAAAGATTCATTTTACCCTAAAGTCACCTGCAGATTGAAAATAAAAGGATGAAGAACCATCTTTCATGTTAATGGTAGTCAAAAGAAAGCTGCTGTAGCCATACTTATACCAGACAAATTAGATTAAAAAATTTTTTAATGTTTTATTTATTTCTGAGAGAGAGAGAGAGCAGGGGAGGATCAGAGAGAGAGGGAGATACAGAATCTGAAACGGGCTGCAGGCTCTGAGGTAGCTGTCAGCACAGAGCCCGTTGTGGGGCTCAAACCCACGAACTGTGAGATCATGACCTGAGCCAAAGTCGGGGTTAGACTGAACCACCAGGTGCTCCCAGACAAACTAGATTTTTAAAATAAAGATTGCAACATGTGATGAAGAAGGGAATTATATCATAATTAAGGGGTCTATCCACCAAGATTTACAATTATAAATACTTATGTCCCCAACATGAAAGCACCCAAATATATAAATCAATTCAATACAAACATAAGGAAACTTATTGATGATAATACTACAATGGTAGGGGACTTTAACCCCTCACTTACAGCAATTGACAGATCATCTAAGAAGAAAATCAACATGGAAACAATGGCTCTGAATGGCACATTGGACCAAATAGCCTTAACATATTCAGAATTTTCCATCCTAAAGAGGCAGAATACACATTCTCCTCGAGTGCACATGGAACATTCTCCAGAACAGATCACATACTGAATCACAAATCAGCCCTCAACAAGTACAAAAAGATCAAGATCATACCTTGCAGATTTTCAGATCACAACACTATAAAAGTCAAAACCAACCACAAGAAAAAAATTTGAAAAGACCATGAATACTTGGAGATCAAAGAACATTCTACTAAAGAATGAATAGGTTAACCAAGAAATTAAAGAGAAAATTAAAAAGTACATGGAAGCCAATTAAAATGAAAACACAACAACCCAAAACCTCTGGGATGCAGCAAAGGCAGTTCTAAGAGGGAAATACATAGTAATTCAGGCTTTCCTAAGAAGGATAAAAGGTCTCAGATATACAACCTCACCTTACACCTAAAGGAACTGGAGAAAGGACAGCAAATAAAGCCCAAAACCAGCAGAAGGGAAATAATGAAGATTAAAGCAGAAATCAATTATATCTATCTATCTATCATCTATCTATCTATCTATCTATCTATCTATCTATCTATCTATCTATCTATCTATCTATCTATCTTTCTATCTATCTATATCTACATCTATCTATCTATCTATCTATCTATCTATCTATCTATCTATCTATCACCTATAACAACCAGGAGTTGGTTCCTTGAAAGAATTAACAAAATTGATAGCCCCCTAGCCAGATTGATCAAAAAGAAAAAGGAAAGAACCCAAATAACTGAAATCATGAATGAAAGAGGAGAGGTCACAATCAACACCGCAGAAATACAAACACTAATAAGAGAATATTATGAGTAATTGTATGCCAACAAATTGGGCAATCAAAGAAGAAATGGATAAACTCCTAGAAACATACAAACTACCAGAACTGAAAGAGGAAGGAATAGAAAATTTGAACATCCTATATCCAGTAAAGAAATTGAGTCAGTAATCAAAACTCTCTAAACAAATAAGAGTCGAGAGCCAGAGGAGTTCCCAGGGGAATTCCACCAGATGTTTAAATAAGAGTTAACATCTATTATTTTGAAGCTGTTCCAAAAAATAGAAACGGAAGGAAAACTTCTAAAGTCATTCTACAAGGCCAGCATTACCTTGATTCCCCCCCCACACACACTAAACAGGAGAACCACAATTTCCCTGATGAAGACTGATGCAAAAAATTTCAACAAGATACTAGCAAACTGGATCCAACAGTACATTAAAAGAATTATTCACCACGATCAAGTGGGATTTATTTCTGGGATGCAGGCCTGGTTCAATATCTGCAAATCAATCAGTGTGATACATCACATTAATAAAAGAAAGGATAAGAATCACGTGATCCTCTCAAGATGCTGAAAAAGCATTTGACGAAATACAGCATCCTTTCTTGATAAAAACCCTCAAGAAAGTAGAGATAGAAGGATCATACCTCAAGATCAGAAAGGCCATATACAAAAGACCCACCACTAAATCACCCTTGATGGGGAAAAACTGAGAGCTTTACCCCTAAGGTCAGGAGCACAACAAGCATGTCCACTCTCACCACTGTTATTCATCATAGTACCGGAAGTCTCAGCTTCAGCAATCAGACAACACAAAGAAATAAAAGACATCCAAACTGTCAGGGAGGAAGTCAAACTTTCACTTTTCACAGATGACATAATACTCTATGTTGAAAACCCAAAAGACTTCACCAAAAAAAATGCTAGAAGTGATACATGAACTTGGCAAAGTCGCAGGATATAAAATATAATGCACCGAAATCTGTTGCATTCCTATAAACTAATAATGAAACATCAGAAAGAGAAATCAAGGAATTGGTCTTATTTACAACTGCACCAAAACCCACAAAATACCTAGAAACAAACCTAACCAAAGAGGTGAAAAATCTATACACTGAAAACTACAGCAATCTTTTGAAAGAAATTGAAAAAGACAAAAAAATGGAAAAATATTCCATGCTCATGGATAGGAAGAACAAATATTGTTAGAATGTCGATACTATGGGGCGCCTGGGTGGCTTAGTCGGTTAAGCATCTGACTTTCGCTTAGGTCATGATCTCACGGTTTGTGGGTTCGAGCCCCGCGTCGGGCTCTGTGCTGACTGCCAGCTCGGAGCCTGGAGCCTGTTTCAGTCTGTGACTCCCTCTCTCTCTGACCCTCCCCTGCTCATGCTGTCTCTCTCTCTCTCTCTCTCTCTCTCTCCTAGAAATAAATAAAACATTAAAAAAAAAAAAAGAAAGGGAGAAGATATTTTCAAATTACATCTCAGGTAAAGGGTTAGTATCAAAAATTTATAAAGAACTTATCAAACACAACCCCCCTCCAAAACACACAAATAATCCAGTAAACAAATGGGCAAAATACATGAATAGATATTTTCCAAAGAAGTCATTCAGATGGCTAATAGACACATGAAAAGATTCTCAACATCACTCATCATCGGGAAAATACAAGTCAAAACCACAGTGAGACATCCCCTCACGCTTGTCAGAATGGCTAACATTAACAACTCAGGCAACAACAGATGTTGGCGAGGATGCACAGAAGGAGGAAACTGCTGGTGGGAATGCAAACTGGTGCAGCCACTCTGGAAAAAGACAGTATAAAGGTTTCTCAAAAAATTAAAAAATAGAACTACCCTTATGACCCAGTAATTGCACTACTAGGTATTTATCCAAGGGATACAGTGGTGCTGATTTGAAGAGGTACATGCACCCCAATATTTACAGAAGCACTACCGACAACAAAGTATTAAAAGAGCCCAAAAGTCCATCGACTGAAGAACTGATATATAGATGTATATAGTATTACATTCAATGAGTTTCCTCATGTTTGTGTTGAATTGATTTATGTATTTGAGCACTTTTATGTTGGGGACATAAGTATTTACAATTGTAAATTTTGGTGGATAGACCCCTTAATTATATACATATACATACACACACACACATATATATATATCACATCATCTTTATATACACACACACACATACACACACACACAATGGCATACTACTTGCTGATCAAAGAATGAAATTTTGCTGTTTGTAACAATGTGGATGGAACTAGAGTGTATTATCCCAAGCAAAATAAGTCAGTCTGAGAAAGACAAATATATGGTTTCACTCATATGTGAAATTTAAGATACAAAATAGATGGACATAAGGGAAAGGAAGGAAAAATAATATAAAAACAGAGAGGGAGACAAGTCATAAGACAGTATGTACAACAATGTTTAGTACCACCATTTGTGTAAAAAGTGGAAACACATTGTGTAAAAAAGGAAAAACAATATATGTACTACTCATGCATACACACAAGATGTACAGAATTATATTCACAAGATGGACAGCTGTGATCTGAGCAGGGTCACTAGATGGCCTGGTTTCAAGATGAGAAGGAAGTTTTCACCACATGCCCTTTAGCTTTATGAACTATAGGAAGGCATCTGTTCGAAAATGAGTAAGATCATATTCATCCATTTAAATGGAAGTAAAAATGGGCAAGAGACAGAAGTACTTCAAAAACGGGAGAATATTCGCACATATGTATGTTTGTGTGTATAATGTTAAAATGTTCAGCCTCATTAAAGAAATTAAAATTAAAATATGACCTCTTAGTACGCTCAAGAAGATGGCTAAAATAAAAACTACTGGCAACGTTAAGATTTGGGGCCCCTGGGTGGCTTAGTCGGTTAAGCGTCCGACTTTTGCTTAGGTCATGATCTCGTGGTTCGTGGGTTCGAGCCCTGCGTCGGGCTCTGTGCTGACTGCCAGCTCAGAGCCTGGAGCCTATTTCAGAGTCTATATCTCCCTCTCTCTCTGACCCTCTCCTGCTCACGCTGTCTCCCTCTCTCCTAGAAATAAATTAAAATATTAAAAAAAAAAGATGATGATGATGTGGATCAATGCTGTTTCACATATTACTGATACAGTGTAAACTGGACAACTGCTTAAGCTGAACATATGTATACCCAGTGATCCAGCAATTTCGTTCCTTCATAGGTATCAGCAAAAATATTCACCTGTCCTGTACCAAAATGGATGCACCAAAATGTTCATAGCAAGAGTATTTGTAAGCATCAAAAATGCGAAACAGTCTTGTTTTCATTATTTCAATAGATTCCACATCCATTAACAGAGGAATGCACAAATAAATAGTAGTGTAAATATATAATGGAAATACTGGTATACACAATAAAATTAATGGATATCATAGATATAATATTAAGAGAAAGAAGCAAGAAAGAATACGTGCATGATTATGCTTCTAAGAAATTAAGAAACAAGCAATTTAATTTTTGACCTTAAAAGTCCCCAAAGTGGTTGCTTTTGAGGAAGAGGACACTAACTAGAAGAACAAACAAGACTTTGGAGGGCTGGTGTTCTAAGTGCAGAATCAAGGTGCCTTCTCACGTGAAAATCAACATGGACACAATTTGTGTACTTCTTCACAGACCTTACACTTGAATACAATTTATGTTAATTTCTCTGCTTTCCCACATCTTATGAATCACTTGACGTGATTAAACATTCTAGTTTTACTGCCAATTTGTTGGTTGTGAAATGGTCCCCAAATGTCATTTTAATTGGTATTTCATGGCTATGAGTGTATTAGGTTGTAGGGCTACCATAACAAAACCCTGCAGACTGGGTGGCTTAACCAACAGATATTTATTCGTTGACAATTTAGAAGGCTAGAAGTCAGAGAACAAGGTGCAGGCAGAACTGATTTTCTCTAGGGTCTCTCTCCTTGGTGTGTCGATGGCCATCTTCTATGTCTTAGCATGGCTGGACCTCTGCATATGTCTGTTTCAAGACTGCCTCATCTTATCAGAATACCAATCCAACCTAATGGCCTAAGATAACCTTAATTACTTCTTCAGTAGCCTTATCTACAAGTACAGTCACATCCTGAGATAATGAGAGTTAGGAGTTCAGCACATTAATTTTGAGTGGACACAAGTCAGCCCATAACAATGAATAAGGCTGATATCTATCCACAGATCCACTGGCCACTTGACACAGATCCACTGGCCACTTGAGCCTTGTCCTCTGTGCACTGATGCTCCTTATTTGTTGCCCATTTATTTACAGGGCTTTTTGATCTTTCCTTTGCCATTTCAATAGTGGAGACTAACCTTGTGGCATGGACATACACCAATAGTGCTTTCTCCCATCCCATGCCTTGACTCTTCACTTTGTTTCCTGTGGAGTTCTATTTCTATGCATTAGCTTTACTTGTTAATTGTGTCTTACTAACTAACCCTTTGATTGATTCACCAATGAGAGAGGTGAGCTAAAAGTCTCTCACCAAGTATTGGATTTGTTATTTTTCCTTGTAACTTCAGCAAGTTTTGCTTCACGTATTTTTCAGTTTTATATCAGGAGCATACAAGTTCAGATATGTGAACCTTTCTTACCATTTTGTAGCTATATTCTCATTATGCTGGAAAAAAAGCTTTTTTTGCTGGGATATCAATTTTGTCCCATATTCGTTTCCTGGTCTATCTTTTTATATGCTAGTATATTCATTTTTTTTTTTTACTATCTTTGTTTTTCTTCTGTGACTCTTATAAATACGCCATACATAGATTTTTTTTAATATCCAAATGGAGAGGTAGGGAATTTTTTAGTGAGTTCATCTTGCTTATACCCTATAGTGGTAACTGAGACATTTTGAATTATTGTGATCTTTTTGTATAATGTTTTCTACCATATTTTTTTTCATACTTTTTTCTTCCCCATGTCTGCATTGATCTTTATTGACTTTATTTCTCCTTTTGGCTATACAGTCTATTTCTAAGCTTTCAGTGCTTACATTTAAATTCAATATCCATACCTTATTTAATAAAACACTGAATTATATGAAGTAGCTTCATTATAATTACCTCTTCCTCTATACCCATTATACTATTGTTACCTAGTCTTTTAAAAAACGTAGCTATTGGGGCTCCTGGGTGGCTCAGTCAGTTAAGCGTCCAACTTTGGCTCAAATCATGATCTCACGGTTCGTGGGTTTGAGCCCCGTGTCAGGCTCTGTGCTGACAGCTAGCTCAGAGCCCGGAGCCTGTCTTCAGATTCTGTGTCTCCGTCTCTCTCTGACCCTCCCCTGTTCACGCTGTCTCTCTCTCTCTCTCTCTCTCTCAAAAATAATGAAACATTAAAAAAAATTTTAAAAACCTAGCTATTAGAATTAAATTTTATTTTTATTTTGGGGGCACCTGGGTGGCTCAGTCGGTCGAGCGTCCAACTTCGGCTCAGGTCATGATCTCAGGGTTCGTGGGTTCGAGCACCACATCAGGCTCTGTGCTGACAGCTAGTTCAGAGCCTGGAGCCTGTTTCAGATTCTGTGTCTCCCTCTCTCTCTGATCCTCCCCTGCTCATGCTGTCTCTATCTCTCTCTCAAAAAAAAAAATATTTTGATTTTAATCTTGTTCAATTTTTTCATCACTTAAAAATATTTCAAATAATGAAGAAATATATATACCACAGGTACCCGTGACTGGTAAATAATAAACTGTGTAGCCACTCCCCTTCTTAAGAAACAGTCTACCAGCTGACTCTCGGAAGATGGTAGAGTATGGAGAACCAGTAATCTCTATCCCCACCCATACAACAGTTACAATGGGAGAATCTACCTGATGGAATGCTTTTGGAACTCTAGAGTCTCAAGAAAACGTGGAGCTTCCAGGGGAAAGATTTGGATGGCAAATCGCAGTTCATTTCAGCTCTTATCATAATAGTAGCTACCCATCCCCTACACCCCAGCCCCAGGGTCCCCACCCAACTGCTCACACAGTCCAGGAGTGACATGCACCAGACTTGGAATAGCCAAGATGGGTAATAAGGAGCCTGCTCTCCAAATACCGGTGATCTGTGCTCTGACTGCCGATTGCTGCTTCAAATCAGACGGGTGCAAACAGGTGGGTGGCATTGTTATTGCTCCTTCCCCTCCATTATTTTAAGCCCCTCCCCCAGTGGCTGAAGTGACTTCAAAGGGTCAGTGTCCATTTTACCCCATTTCATTTTTCTTTTCCTCTTTTGGGATCCAGAGATTAAAGACTAGGCTATTTAAAATCACATATACAAGGGGACATTAAAAAGTTGCCGTGCATGCACAGGGAAAGGTGCAGGCTCAGAAACAAACAAACAAATCTGAGAAAACCTTAAGTTTACACCTCAGGATGATCCTTGGCACAGAGACAGCCTATGTGGGGGTGGGGAGACCAGATAACCAGAGAAAGGGGAAGAATCTGATTCCAGAGTTACGACATCATTTGATTGAAATGTCCAATTTTCAACAACAAAAAAATCAGAAGGCATTTAAGAAACAGGAAATTACGGTTCATCAAAAGGAGGAAAAAACACGACAGAAACTGTCCCTGTAAAAAGATGTGATGGCAGACCTATTAGACAAAGACTTTCAAATAAGGCCTTAAAGATGCTCAAAGAACCAAAGGAAAATGGGGAGAGAGTCAAGACGAAAAAGAAATTCTGGAGCTGAAAAACACAATGATTGACATGAAAAATCCACTAGAGGGATTCAGAGGCAGATTTGAGCAAAGGATCAGTGAACCTGAAGAAAGGACAATGGAAATTATTGAATCAGAGGAAGAGAAAGAAAATAAAATGAAAGAAAAGCAAACAAAGCATAGTGACCTGTGGGCTACCATCAAGTGGACCAACCCAATGTGGGGGTCCCAGATGGAGAAGAAAAAAAAAGGCAGAGAGCATATTACAAGATGTAATGGCTGAATACTTCCCAAATTTGATGAAACGGGAATGTAAATATCCAAGACACTCAAAAAACTCCAGTAGGATGAACTCAAAGAGACCCACACCAAGTCTCATTATAAACTGTTGAGCGAGAAAGAATTTGAAAGCAGCGAGAGAGAAGCAACTTGTCACATGAAAGGATCTTCAATAAGATTATCTGTTGGTTTCTCATCAAAAACTATGAAGGCCAGAAATCAGGCAGCTGATATATTCAATGTGCTAATGAAAAGAAAACAAAACACTAAACTGCCACCGAAAATCCTATATCCAGCCAAACAACCCTTCAAAAGTAAAGGAGAAAATAAGGGTGCCTGGGTGGCTCAGTCGATTAAGCGTCCGACTTTGGCTCAAGTCATAATCTCATGGTACGTGAGTTCAAGCCCCACATCGGGTTCTGTGCTAACAGCTCAGAGCCTGGAGCCTGCTTCCCATTCTGTGTCTCCCTCTCTCTGCCCCTCCCAGGCTCGTGCTCTGTCTCTCCCTCTCTCGAAAATAAACCTTAGAAAAAAAAAAAAGGAAAGGAGAAAATAAGATATTCCCAGATAAATAAAAGCTGAGAAAGTTCATGACCATTAGACTTCTCCTCCAAGAAATGTTCCAGGGAGTCTTGCAGGATGAAATAAAAGGACACTAGACAGTAACGTGTAGCCAAATGGTGACATAAAATTCAATAAAGTAATAGAAGCAATGATAAAAGCTGGTATTATAACAGTTTGTAACTCTACTTCTTGTTTTCTTTCTTTTTTAAAAAAGATTTATTTATGTATTTATGTATGTATGTATATATGTATGTATGTATGTATGTATTACTTGTGTGAGAGAGAAAGCGTGAGTTGGGGAGATGGGTACAGGGAGAGAGAAAATCCTAGGCAGGTTCCATGGAGTCTTTGACAAGGCTCAATCTAATGACCCTGGGGCCATGACCTGAGCTATCCTAAAATTTGTACAGAACTGCAAAAGACCCTGAATAGCCAAAGTAATATTGAAGAAGAAAACCAAAATGGGAGGCATCACCATCCCAGACTTTAGCCTCTGCTACAAAGCTGTCATCATCAAGACAGTATGGTATTGGCACAAAAACAGACACATAGACCAATGGAATAGAATAGAGAACCCAGAATTGGACCCACAAGTATACAGCCAACGAATCTTTGACAAAGCAGAAAGAGCATCCAATGGAAAAAAGGCAGCCTCTTTAACAGACGGTGCTGGGAAAACTGGACAGCAATGTGCAGAAGAATGAAACTAGATCATTTTCTCACACCATACACAAAGATAAACTCAAAATGGATAAAGGACCTGAATGTGAGACAGGAACCATCTAAACCCTAGAGGAGAAAGCAGGAAACAACCTCCTTGACCTCCACCACAGTAATTTCTTACTTGACACATCCCCAAAGGCAAGGGAATCAAGCAAAAATGAACTATTGGGACCTGATCAAGATAAAAGGCTTCTGCAAGGCAAAGGAAACAATCCATAAAACTAATAGGCAACCAACGGAATGGGAAAAGATAGTTGCAAATGACATATCAGATAAAGGGTTGATATCCAAAATCTATAAGGAACTCACCAAACTTCACACCTGAAAAACAGACAATCCAGGGAAGAAATGGTCAGAAGATATGAACAGACACTTCTCCAAAGAGGACATCCAGATGGCCAACAGACACGTGAAATGATGCTCAGCTTCCCTCCTCATCAGGGAAATACAAATCAAAACCACACTGAAATACCACCTCACACTGGTCAGAGGGGCTGAAATGAGCAAATTAGAGAACTCTAGATGTTGGCGAGGATGTGGAGAAATGGGCACCCTCCTACACTGTTGGTGGGAATGTAAACTGGTGCAGCCCTTCTGGAAAACAGTGTGGAGGTTCCCCAAAAAATGAATAGAACTCCCTTATGACCCAGCAATAACACTGCCAGGAATTTACCCAAGGGACACAGGAGTGCTGATGCATAGGAGCACATGTACCCCAATGTTCACAGCAGCACTCTCAACAGTAGCCAAAACATGGAAAAAGCCTAAGCGTCCATCAGTGGACGAATGGATCAAGAAGATGTGGTTTATCTATACCATGGAATACTGCATGGCAATGAGAAAGAATGAAATCTGGCCATCTGTAGCAACATGGATGGAACTTGAGGGTGTTATGCTGAGCGAAATAAGTCAGGCAGATAAGGACAGACACCATATGTTTGCACGTATAGGAGGATTAGGAGGAACTTAACAGAGGACCATGGCGGAGAAGAAGGGGAAGGGTAGTGGAGGAGAGGAGAGAGGCAAACCACAAGAGACTCTTGAATGCCGAGAACAAACTGAGGGCAGATGGGGGAGGGAGGTAGGGGAAGGTGGGTGATGGGTATGGAGGAGGGAACTTGTTGGGACGAGCACTGGGTGTTATATGGAAACCAACTTGACAATAAACTATTTTAAAAAACATATACTGGGAAAATAGAAATTAAAAAGTAGGAAAAGACAAAGCACAAAAAAATAGGGTAAACATGAATCCAAACATATAATAATTACAGCAACTACTTAAGAGACTAAAATGTCCAATTAAAGGCTGAGATTTTTTAAAAAACAGATTTATTATTTATTTATTTATTTATTTATTTATTTATTTATTTATTTTTTGTGTGAGAGAGAAAGCATGAGTTGGGGAGATGGGCACAGAGAGAGAGTGAATCCTAAGCAGGCTCCATGCTCAGCAGGGAATCTGTGACAAAGCTCAATCTCATGACCCTGGGGCCATGACCTGAGCTGTAATCAAGAGTCCGACACTCAACTGATTGAGCCTTCCAGAGACCTCTACTTTTGTTTTCTAAATGATGTAAGAGATTAGTACATTTAAAAAAACAATTATAAGTCTAAAAGCTACTATTATTATAATTGGTATTGGTAACTCCACCTTTTGTATTCTATATAGTTTCAGAGACTGATGTACTTTTTGAACATATTAATTTAAGGGGCGCCTGGTGGCTCAGTCAACCAGTGACTCCTAAAGTCAACAGGCATGAACCCAAATTAGAGTATTATGACTCTAGGATATTAAACATAGCCCCTACGCTAACAACACAAAAGGCAATGAAACAGGAACTTAAACATTTTACTACAAAAAACTAAATACAAAAGAAGACAGCAATGAAGAAAGTGAGAGACAAATAGCTATAAGGCACAGAGAGCAAATACCAAAATAGTAGAAAGAAATACCTCTTTATCAGCCAGTCTTAAAATGGAAGGAAATATTGACACTTAGAACAGGGCCGAACCTTGAGGGCATTATGCTAAATGAGTAAGCCGTCACAAAAAGACAAATCCTATAGGATTCCACTTATAGGAGGTACTGAGGGTAGTCAAATTCATAGAGGCAGCAAGAAGGATGTTGGGCTAAGGAAGGGGGACTGGAGATCTAGTATTTAATGGGGAAAGAGTTTGAGTTCTGCAAGTGGAAAGAGTTCTGGGGATGGGCGGCGTTGATGACGGCTGTAAAACAATGTAAATACACCTAATACCACTGAATTGTACACTTAACCATAGTTAAGATGGTAAATTTTCTGTGTATTTTGCTACAGTAAGAAAATTCATATCACCTCTTTATATCATTTTTTGTTGGACAAGTAAAACACATGTTAATTTTCGCATCACAGCCAAGTAGGCAGGTGAAAAGAGACTTATCCCCATGTTACAAATGGAGAAAATGAGTCTGAGAACACACAAGCAAATGAAGAATCAAACGTCACCATCTTAATTCCCATTTTAGCCAGTCTGCTGGAATTCCACTAAAATTGCTACTGTCCGATTGTGATGCTCTAATGTATCTAAAGCAATTTAAGAAGAATGAATTAACTGAGTAAAAACAGAAACTTAAAAACTCCAGACAGGGTTTTTTGGGGTTTTTTGTTTGTTTGTTTGTTTGGAAATGACTTGCTTCCTACCAGCTCGTCTGCTGCCCTATACTGAAAATAAAAACTGAGATACACACTTGTACAAACAATAATTCAAATGGAGTCAGAAGGTGGAAGCCAGCCCTGGAATGTGTGCTGATGCCACACTCACTCTGCGTAAACAACATGACAGTCCTACAGTGCAAAACTGAACATGTGTGTTATAACCTATTTGAAAAAACAAAAAACAAAAACAAGTAAACCTGCTGGCTTTCCGATGCCCCACATTTATTACAAGGTTTTAGAGTTGGAGAGAAGAAATTCAGTGAGATAAAAGTTTTCCAGGCGAAATCCATGCCAACTCAAAAGTCTGGCACTCATATTCAGCGGGAACTAGTCCAAATGCATGGCAATTAAACAAGTATTTATAGAGAATCCTCTATATGAGTCAATTAGCAAGGAAATTGGAAAACCCCACAGGCTTCTCTTCTCACTGTGAGGCAATTTGGTTGCTGCAGAAAAACAAAGAGCTGGGCTTTTGGACAGAGCAGAGGTGGAGACCACATCCTACCATTTGCCAGTAGCACCTCTCTGGTCAAGCCCATCAAGGCTTTGAGCTGCTTTTCCTTATTTGTAGTATGGTTATAAAAATATTAACAAATCACAGTGTGGTTATGAGAGAAACATATTGAGAAGATGCACACGCGGAGGTAGTTTGAAAAACAGATGAAATCACTATTCATTAGAATAATAAATGAAAGAAAAAAGTATTTGCCTGAATTTGAAGTCCTTCCCAGCAAAGAAATATGATGTCCAACAATCTTTTCATTGAGTTCCTCCACGATTTGATATAAGAGACTCCGGAAACGTCAGGTTCTCTGTTTTCCAGCTACAGACGCCAGAGAAACAGAACCCTTGTGTGACAAGACATCATACTCAGAGATGGTCCTTCCCTGACCTCCCCAAGGTAGGATGTGAATTTTAACAAGTGTGTTCAAATTTTTTAAATGCATCAAACTCGATTAAAAATTATAAAATATCTTTTACAATGTAGGCTGTGTTCGCACTTTGTTCTTATAGATGAAAAGAAATGCTTTGAGGCCACTACAAGAGATGACAGACATGGTGTGCTGGCCACCTAGAAGAGGTGGGGAGATGAAGAACACATGACCATAAAATTGGTCTTATTTAAAATTCTGGAAATCCTTCATGAGCCACCCCGCTGCCCTTGACTTCTCAAATGTGAGCCCTGGCTTCTTGTCCTCACACCACCAGTGGTCTGGGCCCCAGCTATACTCAGTGTAAACGACTCACATGGTGGTTCTTCCCATAAGGAAGGGCTTCACCTCAGTGCTCAAGCTCCATCCATTCTCCCAGTGTCTGCAAAGCACCTACTGTGCATCAGCTACTGCCAAAATGGATGGAGGGACAATGCTGGCAGTCAGTGAAACAACATCAAAGCTAAGATTTGAAGAGTGAGCATGAATTCTCAAACACCGGATTCACAGGGGTTCAGGAGATGGCGAGGGGGCAAAACAGTCCCGGAAGAGAGTGTGCCTCCTCTGAGAAGGCATCTTCTCACTCCCCTGCACAGGCTGGTTAGAGCATGCTCAGGTACCAAGTCAGAAATATTTGCAGTTAGAAGGTACTTGCATAAAAATTGATTAGTGGCAGTTCTAAATAAAATGAAACTGACAGACTCTTGAAATCATAACTGGAAAGCAACTATCTACCATAAAATATAATCTGACAAATTGGAACAGAATCAATTCACTCTATTTCTTTGTGATAATGAAAGAACATAAAAGATAGGTAGGAGGAACTAAGCTGAATCTACATCACCACTTAATAGCACATAATTGATTTATTTCTTTGCTCTGAATATTGTCTCTCTTCACTCACTGAAAGCTAGCTTCATGAGGGCAGGGGCCTTGTAAAAATCAACTGACACTACATCTGTGGATATATTTTTGGACCGTTGATCCTATTTCATTTATCTGTCAATTTTGATGCCAACACTGTCTTGATTACTGTATATTTATAATAAGTCTTGAAATCAAGTAGTATTTGTTTTGTAACTATGCTCTTAATTTTTAAAGTTACTATCACTATCTTAGGTGCTTTGCATTTCCATGTGTATTTTGTAATCAGTTTGTTAATTCCTACCTAAGGATTTGCTGAGATTTTGACTGAGATTGTATTATCTATGGATCAACTTGGAAAGGACTGACAATTAGCAGTACTGAATCTTAGCATCTGTGAACAAGGTATATCTCTCCACTTATTTAAGTCTTCTCTCAGCAATGTTTTGTGGTATCCTGTGTTATAGGTCTTTTACATGCTTATTCAGATTCATCCCTAAGTATTTCACATTTCTGATGTTATACATTTTTTAAATTCAATTTTCGATTATTTATTGCTAGCATATAAAAATATAATTTTAATACATTGATCTTGTGTGAAACCCTGCTAAGCTCAAATATTAGTTCTAGACTTTTTTGTAGATTCTAACAGATTTTCTATGTAAACAATATAATCATGTCATTTGCAAATAGAGAGTTTTATTCATCCTTTCCAATATTAATGCTTTATATGTGTTTTCTTGCCTTATTGCACTGGCTTAAAGCTCTAGTAGAATGTTTAATGGAAGTAGTGACAGTGGATTTTCTTGTCTCAGATTTTAAAGGGAAACATTCAATCACTGTTCATTAAATATGGTATATGTAGGTTTTCTGTAGATGCCCTTTATTAGGTTGATGAAGTTCCTTTCCACTCCAAGTCTGTTAGGAGGTTCTACCAGAAATGGATGTTGGATTTTGCCAAATGTTTCTTCTATATGCATGGAGATGATCATATTTTCTTTCGTCTGTGTATATGGTTGATTACATTGATTGATTGACTGATTTTCAAATACTAAACCAATCTTCAATTCCTGGGATATATATCACTTGGAAATATTGTACTGTTCTTTTCATATATTGTTGGATTTGATTTTCTAAAATTTTGTGAAGAATTTTTCCATTTATATTCCTAAGGAATATTGGTCTGCGTATATATATTTTTTCTTCTGTTTTCTCTTATAATGTTACCTTTTTTGTTTTCTCTTATAATGTATTTGTCTGTTTTTCATATCAGGGTAAGATGGGACTCGGAATAAGCTGGGAATTGTTCTTCTGCTACTATATCTTGAAGTTCTCTAGTCCTTTTTCCTGAAATGTCTAATATGCCATTTGTTCTTTCCAATGTATTTTCCATGAGTACTAGAAGTTTGAAATAGGTCTTTTTTATATCTTCCACTTAACTTATGGAACATAGTGAATACAATTATAACTTTTAATGTCCTTCTATGCTTTATATAATTTTTCCTACCTTTGATTGTTTCAGGTAAGAGTATAAATCTGGTCCCTGTTACTGCACTTTGGCCAAAGCCCTTAGTCTATTTTCTGATAAAATAGATTTTCCAAAAGAAATGTTTATAGAATTAATTGTAAAATTCTCTAGATGCCAGGAAGGTATAGTGAACAGAACAGAAAGACTCCTGCACTCATAGAACTTACAGTCTAGTTGGAGATGACAGCCAATCAACATGAAGGAAAACATAATTATGTAAATGAGATGATTTCAGATAATGTTGGGCAAATGACAGTGATCTACTAGGGGCTGAGAGTAAGGGAAAAAGCCTCATAGACATAGGTCAGGGGATACATCCTTGAGGTAAAAGGATTTGTGTTGAGTGCTGAGAAGATAACCATGCAAAGATCCTGGGGAAAAGAATTCCAGGAAGAGAGTCCGCAAGCACAAAAGTCCTGGGTGGGGAATTAGCTTAGCATGTTGCTGTGCAGGATGAGAGTCAGAGGGCTGGCTGTAGAGAGAGAGGCAGGGGCTAGATCAGGTGGAATCGTACACATAAGGAAGAGAGGTGTGGAGTAGAGAGCTCCAGCACACAAAGAAATATCAAAGTGAAGTTTTCTTTACATCCCTCCCGCTAGAATGATGAACAGCAAACAGCAGTGAAATTGGCTCACTCTTCCTTGAGGCTGCAGAGCATTTTCAGCCCACAGGCTGCTGGCAGCCAGGACAGAACAGTTCCTACAGCAACTGCTATCCTGCACCTCATCCAAGGCAACCTCCCGATGCAGCAACCTCCCGAGGCATGCCCGGAGCATTGCTATTGCGGCAGGCTGTGCCCACGGAGCCCATCACCACGCTCCTTACTCTCTGTCCCAAGAGAGAAGTTGCAGAGAGGCAAGCTGTTTGGTAACGGGCACATTTCCTCCCAAAGATGATGGAGCTTAGGGTGGATGAGGTATTCAAGTGTTCTCTTTTCATTAGGAGCAGTGGTACAAGCGGCATCTCCTTAGAGTGGGCTGCTGTTTACAATAACAAGCAGAACCATTTTCCAGTTTCCTTCCCCCACACTCTGGTGTAATTTCTTCTCTCTCTACATTTTGGCTATGAAAACAGATGAGACATCAAGAGAACCACAAAACCAGAATATATGAATAAATTTGATTTTAGTCCCAGCTGTGTGACTTACTTGCTCTGTGACCTTGGACAAGTCATTCAGAATGAGATTTTTTTCCTTCCCCAAGATATAAGGATGCTCTCATCTTCCCACTCTCTCCCTGGGGAACTGTTAATTAAGCATGTTCGAGATGCAGAGGTCCTTCCCTACCCAGACATAAGGCTTAGGCACACACAATCCTCTATGTAAGAAATTCTGTTGCTAAGCTGAGAAAACTAGGGACAATGGAGTGGGGATAATGAAGGAATCAAAGTCACAGTCTGTAACAAGTCTTTTTCCTTTCATTGAGTTCTAAAAATATAAAGGCTGACCTGAATTTAAGAGCGTATCAATGGCACTGCCCCCACTGACTCAACCATAACAGATCCTAGCACTTCTTTCCCATTGACCACCCACTGCTCCCTGGGAATCTTTCAGATTTTCCTCATTCCACTTCAACAAGATGACTGAAAACGTGGTTTGATCTTTTGCAAACAAGGCGTATTTTTCATGTAAATGCCTCCTTCCAAGCATTCCATGCCTTCATTGTTTCATGATTCAGACACCCATCCCCTGGATTCTATCTTGGCCCCTAGAAGTTTGAGTATTTGAGGGGACCCTGTGTTTGGCCGTTATTTAATCTGTTCTGCATTGGGCAAAATTACTTTTTTTTTAAATTTAAATTCACCTTGGGTAACATATAGTGTGGTAGCGGTTTCAGGAGTAGAATTTAGTGATTCATCACTTATATATGACAGCCAGTGCTCATCACAAGTGCCCTCCTTAATGCCCATCACCCATTTAGCCCATCCCCCCACCCACCTCCCGTCTAATAACCCTCAGTTTATTCTCTGTATTTAAGAATCTCTTATGGTTTGCCTCTCTCCCTGTTTTTATCTTTTTTTTTTATTTTTCATTCCCTTTCCCCATGTTCATCTGTTTTGTTTCTTAAATTCCACATGAGTGAAATCATATATTTGTCTCTCTCTGACTGACTTGTTTAGCATAAATGACTCCAGTTGCATCCACATTGTTGCAAATGGCAAGATTTCATTCTTTTTGAACACCAAGTAAGATTTCATTGTATATATTAAACCACATCGCCTGTATCCATTCATCAGTGGATGGACATATGGACCCCTTTCCATAACTTGTGTACTGTTGATAGTGATAGTGCTGCTATAAACACTGGCGTACATGTGCCCCTTTGAATGAGCACTCCTGTATCCTTTGGATGAATACCTAGTAGCACAATTGCTGGATCACAGGGTAGTTCTATTTTTAACTTTTTGAGGAACCTACACACCATTTCCCAGAGTGGCGGCACCAGTCTGCATTCCCACCAACAGTGCCAAAGTGTTCCCTTTTCTCCACATGCTCACCGACATCTGTGGTTTCCTGAGTTGTTACATTTAAAAGTATATGTATGATCCAAATTCAGGTAAAAGATGCTGGAGGTTGAAAGAGTTACATGTAACTTTATTTTTTAATGTTTATTTAAGTATAATTAACATCCAGTGTTATGTTAGCTTTAGGGTATACAATATAATGACTAACAAGGAAAGTAACTAGATTTGACCAAGCATTTTTCACTTTCTCTCTCTTATTTGACTTTTCAAAGGAAGTATAACTTCGCAATCTACAGACAGGACCTGAGCCTCAGAAATGTCAAAGGTAACTGTGGAAAGTCACAAAGATGGAGGGAAAGGATGCACGCACAGACCACCATTCCAAATTCAACCTCCTTTAAGCAAGTCATGCTAAAAGCGAGCTTTGATTGAGGTAAAACACTAGATTAATATGAGACCAGATTATTTTGAGTTAGCCTACTGAAAATTTTCACTTTCACTTTGTAATCCTTGGTGATTACAACAGAGTTCTTTATCTAATTTCTTCACCTTTCCCTAGAGTTCACACCACCATTCAGTTGAGTCCCATCTGTGAATTTAATTAACCAGCTGCTGTCCTGGTCTTCCAGATCATTAATTAAGATCTTCTTTGAAACTAGACCTAACCCCTTTACCCTCAGCCACCCCCCAGAGACTTTCATACAGCTCTGAAGATAACCATTTATTTTAACCCCACATTATATGCTCAGTGTGCAAAAAAAGAGTTTTATAAGTGCACTATCTCAAAAAGTTAATTTCTCTAGGGACAGACTACGAGCCAGCTCTGAATCTGTTTTTTTCAAAATCCAAACACAAGAAATTGCCTCTAAATTTTGTTGCTTTTGTTATTATTAATTTTAGGTAATTAGAAAATTTGTTCAATAATTCACTGCAGCATCCTCTTGGTTTACACCCCAAACCTATTTAATGCATATGTATTATCAGGGGACTACATGTATATCAGCAAAAAATACCTCTCCACCCATCCCTCTCCCACAGCAATCTAAGATCCAGAAAGTCACCTTAAAGAACTAAGTCAAAATAAGGGGAAAATGTTTATGCACAAAGATGCTCCCCATTTTATATATTATGAAATATTGGACTGATTCTATTATCTAACAAAAGGAGAATGGGTAATACATTTTGGTACATTCATATTATGGAATATTATCCTACTATATTAAAACCAGCACTAAGTAATTACAGGGAAGACACCTGGGATATGACCCCCAAGTGGAAAAGAAAGAGGACCAAAAAATGCAAAACCTACAATTACATTATATAAAAATAGGTCAGTATGGGCAAAGACCGAAATGACAAAAAGCAAAAAAGCGAAAACAGTTACAGTCACAAGACTGTGGAAAGGCTTAATGCATTTTAATTTTGTTAGTATATATACAACAAGCAAAAGTAACACTGCCCTAGCTCTAAATATTTTAGAAGCACCTCAGTGTTCATGGTGTGTCCAGGATGTTTGTAGCAGCAGATCTCAACAACAAATGTGTCACTGGGTGCCCATAAACCTTGGGTCCACCATTTCTGTGAGCTCTGAGGCACTGCTAATTGCCAGTATCTACATTTCTGTGCCAAAAAAAACATTGACCTGTACCTGCAGAAGGCCGTATGTGACAACACGTGGGAAGAATCAAAGAATTAACACTTTCTCAGGGGCAGCCCTTGATTACCCATAGAAGTCCTACAAACCTTCCTACACCCTCGGGTGGTTAATTCTGAGATGGCTGTTTTGCATTCTTTCTCAGATTCTAACAAAGGGCCAAAGAAAGTCATTGGACAAATTCTCTTCTAACATTTAAGACCACAAGAACTTGTTATCCACAGGAGATAGAAGAGATATCAATTACTACTTCACACCATACACAAAAGATAATTTGAGGGATGCCCGGGTGGCTCCATTGGTTAAGCATCTGACTTCGGCTCAGGTCATGATCTCATGGTTCGTGGGTTTGAGCCCCACGTCGGGCTCTGGGCTGACAGCTCAGAGCCTGGAGCCTGCTTCAGATTCTTGTATCTCCCTCCCATTCTGACCTTCCTCTGCTCATGCTGTCTCTCTCTCTCTCTCTCAGAAATAAATAAAACATTTTTAAAAATTAAAAAAAAAGATAATTTGAGATAGGTAATAGTTCTGAGTTGAATACATTTCATAGAAGAAACACAGAAGACTCTCATTTGTGATCTGGAGTGGGTAAAAATTCCTAGGGGACAGGAAGCAATAATCATAAAGAAAAGTTGGTAAACTGTAGTTGGTCCAAATTAAATTTTACTCATCAAAGATACCATTAAAAAAAATGAAAAGCAAGCCATGGACCGGAATAAAATAGTCACAAAATATGTAACTAACAAAGAACTTTCAGCAAGAATTATAAAGGACTCCTACAATGTAACAATTCTTTTAAAAACATCCTAATTTTATTTTTTAATAGTTTACTGTCAAGTTGGTTTCCATATAACACCCAGTATGAGCACTCCCAAGTGCCCTCCTCCATGCCCATCACCCCCCTTCCCCTAACCCCCCACCTCATCAGCCCTCAGTTTGTTCTCAGCAAAAAAAAAAAAAAAAAAAGAAGAAAAAGAAAAAAAAAAGAAAAGAAAAAAGAGGCCAAAGACTCAGACAGGCTCGTCACAAAGGAGGATATATAAAAGCTAATAAGTTCTTAGCATCATTAGTCATTGGAGGAAAGGAAATTAAAACCACAAAGAAATACCAATGCACACTGATTAGAATGGCTATAATTAAAAAGGACTGGCAACTCCAAATGTTAAAAAGGAGGTGGAGCTACCTGAACTCTCTTAAATTGCCATGAGGAGTGTAAAATTTTATGATAACTCTGGAAAACTCTTTGATAGTTTCTTGCAAAGTTAACCATACACCTACTATAACTCAGCAATTCAACTTCTGAGTGTTTACTTAGTTGAAACAAAAGCATATGTTCACAAAAAGACTTATACAGGAATGTTCATTGTAGCCCAAGTCATAATAGCCCCAAACTGAAAACAACCCAAATGTCAATTAACAGAAGACTATCAAATGTGGTGTTTTTATATAGTAGAGCATTACACAGAACAAGAAAGGAATGAGCTACAGCTACACACATTGACAGGCTTGAATCCCAAAAACATTAACATTGATTGAAAAAAGCCAGGCACTTTCAACTCAAATGAAATTCTGGAATAGGCAAAACTAATCTATAGATGCAGAGATAAGAACAGTGGTTTGCTGAAAAGTAGTGATGGGATTGACAAGGGAAAGTACATGAAGGAAATTTGGGGTTTATAAAAGTTTTCTGTACCTTAATAAAAGTGTGGGCTACACGAGTAACTTTCTTAAAATTGTTCAAATTAATTCATGTGTCAAAGTCAAACAGTGCCCCTAAGACATGTGCCTATAGCATACGTAGAATCTACTCTCTGGAGAAAGAACTAAGCCATGGATTGATCCCATGGACCCTCCTCCAGAGACAGCTTCTCTTCTCCACCACCCGAATGAGCACCAGCTCACATCAGTGAACATTTTCTTTTTTTTTTTTTTTCCTAATATTTATTTTTGAGAAAGAGAGACAGAGAGCAAGCGGGAGAGGGGCAGAGACAGAGGGACACATAGAATCCAAGTAGGCTCCAGGCTCTGAGCTGTCAGCACAAAGCTTGATGCAGAGGCTCAAACTCATGAACCGTGAGATCATGACCTGAGCCAAAGTCAGATGCTCAACTGCCTGAGCCACTCAGTCGCCCCAAACATTTTCTGACCTTTACTGATGCTGGAACTACCCTTTAAAAGCACACGGTATAATCCAATTTAATGAGACACAGGTCTAAAATAGAGGTGTGGGTAGGCGATCACCAACAATTTGGGGCAGGTGGGGTGGTCAGGGAAGGCGTCAGGGCAAACCTGAGCTTTGTACTAAGTCTGCACCATAATAAACTCAATGGGGCTTCACCCTGATTACTAAAGTAGCAGAGGTTCATTGTGAAAAAAATAACAGAAAGTAGGAAAGCACCTAGTATTAAGTGAACATGAACCTAAGCTCTACCATTTAGAAATACATTCTGTAACCATTATGATTGTCTTTCTTGTCAGACCTTCCCAGGCTACATGCTTTCTACGTGTATGATGTGAAAATGGGATCATATTACACATGCTGTTTAAAATACTTAGCCAGAGGAGTGCCTGAGTAGTTCAACTGGTTAAGCATCTAACTTTTGATTTCGGCTCGGGTAATGATCTTGCAGTTTGTGAGTTCAAGCCCCACGTCAGGCTCTGCACTGACAGTGTGGAGCCTACTTGGGATTCTCTCTCTCTCTCTCTCTCTCTCTCTCTCTCCCCCCCCCCTCTCTCTCCCCTCCACCTCTCAAATAAATAAATAAACTTTAAAAATACTTAGCCAGAGAGTGCTGCTAGGCCTTCATGCCTGGATGAACACACATGCCCATCCTTAATGGCTGTGTTGAATTCCATACTAGAAGCTGTGTCCTGTTTTAACCAACCTTATGGGTCATTCACAACTATTTTAAGTTGTTTAAAATCATTTATAATTGTTACAAGTGTTTAGCTTGGTCTTGGAGAGAGAGGGGCTTCCTTATGATGTGAGAGGGGAAAGGCAGAAAGGACAGGAGAAGTGAAGCCATGGGGAGAAGGCACAGGGCAGGCATTTGGGGAACACCAGCCATCCTCGGAGGCCAGGGCATGGGATGCCAGTGGAGTGAAGGAGCCAAGACAGGAGAGGTGAATGTGGTCAAAACACAAAGGGCCTTAACGGCCAGTCAAGGGATTTGTGCCAGATCCTGAAAGCATGGGGAGTGAATCAAAAATCTGAATCAGTGAAGTAACACCAGAAGATTTGAGTTTTAAAAGGTCATTCTTTCCTTCCTGAGCATTTTGTTGCCTTATGCACTAATTAAAATCCTGGGTACCTATTCTCATCAGTTCAGGAAACACCTCCCACTCAAGACCATGGGCACTGAATATAAGCCAGAAGCAGTCAACAATTCCTTTCATTGAGCTTTGTTCCCTGCGGACACCTTGGCCTTTGAACAGCTGTCCTTTGGGGGCTTGGCTCAGTTTTCTGCTTCTTCCCTTAGGCCTGAGCACTTGGCTCATGGATTGCTTGGCTCAGAGACATATTGAAGGTTTGGGCATATGTGGTCTTGGCTGACACTCTTTGCATTAGAGGACAGCTGTAAGAAGTAAGAACAATATGAAGAGAGCCAGGAGACCAAGGTGACATGGTGTGAATGTTCTCCCAATCCAAGGATATGTACATTCTGAATTTAAAAAAATAACTCAGACTTCTAAATAATCTGCAGAAGCTCAAGAGGAAGAAAGTTAAAGAAGGCAAGTGCCAGAAACCAAGTGGGATCTCCATGTCAGAGGGCTGAGTGGGAGATGAAGTCAATAGACCTTCAACATAAGGTAGAATTAGTCCAAAGAGGGGGAAGGAGATGGGGTGTTAGGCCCACATTAAATGTAAGAAAATAGGATGGAGAGTTCAATGAAGCAAGGAGCCTTGTAGGGGCTGCATGATTTAAGGAAAACAGACTTAAAACACCTCTCATATACATGGGGAAATATGAAGAAAGAAAGAAAGAAAGAAAGAAAGAAAGAAAGAAAGAAAGAAAGAAAGAAAGAAAGAAAGAGAGAGGGAGAAAGGGAGGAAGGGAGGAAGGGAGGAAAGGAGAAAGAAAGAAAGAAAGAGAGAGAGAGAGAAAGAAAGAAAGAGAGAGAGAGAGAAAAGGAGAAAGGGAGGAAGGGAGGAAAGGAGAAGGAGAGAGAGAGAAAGAAAGAAAGAGAGAAAGAAAGAAAGAAAGAGAAAGAAAGAAAGAAAGAAAGAAAGAAAGAAAGAAAGAAAGAAAAAAGTCTTGCCATCCACTCTGAAAAAGTGAAAAAAGTCTGCTAGAACTAAAAAGGTCTGTATCAAATGTAGTTGGAAGCCTAAATTTCACACTATTCGTCTTACAGGAATTTAACATAAAAACCTGAACAAGTGAAAACTGAGAAGTCAGCAAAAGAAAAGTTGAATCATTTCTACAACTCAGAGATACAGGGGGGATCTGCTGAAGATCCCCTATCACAAACTTCAGCTGCACCTCAGATTGGAAAAAAATAGTATCCCAGAAAGTGGAGATAAAGGCACTATCTGAAAAGGAGCTGAAGATAGGTATTTTCAAATATTTAAAGAAACTAAAGAAAGAACAGAAGTTAGACATCCAAAAGTGAAAGACATTGAGAATTTTAAAAATCCCAATACATTTGAAAGATAGTGAAATAGCCCAAACTCTGTACTGGTCACTATTCTGAATGATGAGAATACATCTCTCAGCAAAAAAGGCAAAACCTTGTCCTCAGGGAGCCTTCATTTAGGAGGGGGAGACCACAGATAAACAAACATTAAAAAGTAATTTCAGCAGCGCTCAATGCCACTTGATTGCGCCATGATCAGTGGACATGAACATTGACCAAACATAAAACTAAACCCGCGATACATTTACAGCCCATGAAAGAAAAACATGAGTATGTTGGTGACATGGGTATGACACAGAGCAGCTATACTGAGCAGGCGTGAAAAAGTGCTCGTTTCACAAGAATTTCATCCAGGTTACTTAGTCCCACGTTCGTAAGCAAAACTAAGCCCTTGATGTCTCAACCTCTTCTGTTCTTAAATATGAAATGGCGCCTTCTCAATACAACACAAAGCCAGAGTCTTCTCCAGAGAATTCCATCATTGGATGACATCTGCAACTTTTAATTTAAAGTTTATTGAAATAATTTTAGACTCCTTTGGTGTTCTAAGGGATAATATGGAGAGATCCCAAGGGACCCTTAGCCAATCTCCCCCAAATAGTAACTTTTTACAAAACTACAGTGCAACATCAAAACCTGGTAAAGACATGGATATAAACCACTTATTTTACTTGTACTCATCGGTGTGTGTATTTAGTTCTATATAGTGGGTTCCTGCATCCATTTTGCCATAACTTGAACGTTAGATGCTGTGTTTTTTTTTTTAATTTTTATAAATGCTCTTTATCCAGTCAAGTAGTTTCTCTTTATTCCTAACTGCTGATAGTCCTCATTATGAATGAATATGAGATTTCTCAAATGCTTTTTCTGTATCCATTGATATGACCATAAAATTGTTCACCTTTAGGTTCTTTATATGGTAAGGGGCATTGACTAATTTAATGCTGCAGGCTGAACTTTGCATACCTGGGATAGATTAGTCACAGTGTATGGTTCTTAGTCACAGTGTATGGTTCTTTCTAGACATTGCTGGATTCAATTTTGCTACTATTTTATTGAGGACATTTGAACCTATATTCATGAGCGAAAATGATCTGTAGTTCTCTTGGTTTGTACTGTCTTTTGTCTGATTTTGATATCAGGGTAATCCTGGCCTCCTAAGCTTACCCTCTTTCATTTTTTTCTGGAAAATATTGTGTAAAGTTGGTGCTGATTTTTCTTTAATGTTCTGTAAAACTCTCCAGTCAAACTCTCTGGGCCTGGGGACTTCTTTATTGGGAGCTCCTTAATTACAAATTCAAATTTGTTAATGATTGTAGGACTATTCAGATTATTTATACCATTTTAGTTGAGTATTGATAGTGTGCGGTTTCCAAGGAACTGTTTCACTGCTTCTAGAATTTATGAGTGTGTAGTTGATTGAAGTATTTCTTTATTAGCCTCTTAATGACTGCAAGATCTGTGGTGACAGCCTGTTTCATACCTGATATTCATAATTTGTCTTCTCTCTTTTTATCTCTGCCAGTCTTGCTGGAGGTTTTAATTTCACTATTTTGAAGCATCAGCTTTTTGTTTTATCAATTTTTTTTTACTGTTTTCCTATATCATTGATTTCTACTCTTTATTGTTTCTTCCTTCTGTTTGTTTTGGGTTTAGTTTGCTCGTCTTTTTCTATTTTCTTGAGGTATGAACTGAGATTATTAATTCAAGATCTTTCCTTGTTTCTAATGTAAGCATTCACTTCTCAATACTATTTTATTGCTTCTCACATTCTCTGATATATTGCATTTTCATTTCTATCCAGTAAAATATAGTTATCTCTGAGACTCACTAATTGATCCATGGATTATAAATGAGTTTGTTGTTTAACTTCCAAGTGTTTGAGATTTTCCTTTTGTGTTTGTTATTGATTTCTCATTTGATTCCATTACAAATTATATTACATATGATTTAATTCTTTTTTATTGAGATTTGCTTTATTACCCTAAGTATAGTCTATCTTGGTAAATTTTCCATGAGTGATTGAAAAAAAAGAGTATATTTTGCTGTTGTTAGTGGTGGAGTGATCTGTATACACCACTTGGATTCTGTTGATTAAATGTATTGTTCATATCTTCTATGTCCTTCCTGATTTCCTGAAAGGGGAGTTATATTAAGAGAGGGATATGGAAGTACCCAACTATTATTACGTATTTGCCTGTTTCTCCTTCTAGCTATATCAGATTTTGTTTTGTGTTTTTTGAATTTCTTTTGTTTGGTGCATACATGTTTAAGTTTGTCATGTGTTCATGCTGGATTGATTCTTTTATACTTATCTCATGTTCCTCCTTGACTCAAAAAAAAAAAAAATCCTTTGCCCCAAGGTCTACTTTGTCATATGTTAACATAGTCATTCTTTCTTTTTAAATTAATGTTTGCCAGGTACATCTATTCCCATCCTTCTACTTTCAACCAACCTTTGCTGTATTTGAAATTTGTTTCTTATAGACAGCATATGGTTAAATTGTGTTTTATTATGCACTCTGTCATTCTTTCCATTCTGAGTGATGTACTCCAACTATTGACAATTAAGGTATTTATTGATATGCTAGTGCTTAAGTCTGCATTTTTATTTGTTTTCAGGTTACTTCTGGTTCTTATTTATCTTTTTTCTTGCTTACCTGTGGCTTACTTAAACATTTTAAATATTTCATCTTTACTCATATGTATGGTTTTTATGAATGTACTTCTGCATGGTTTCTCACTGGTTGTTCTGGCCAGTGTAATATACATATATAACTTCTCAGAGTCTGCTGGTATCAGAATTTTACTACTTTGGTATAGGTTGGAAACCTCACTGTTTCTTTTTAGGCTCCTTTACCTTCCCCATTTTAAATATTATTGTCATGCATGTCAGATGGTGTTGTAAATTTTGCTATAATCACCAATTATGACTTATAAAACTCCTGAGGAAAAGGATAGCCTATTATACATACCCATATTTCTGCATTATTAACTCTTCCTGGTGCTCAAAGATTCTTTTATGTATATATATATTTATATATATTTGCTTGGAGAGTTCCTTAAGCTAATCCTTAAGGGCATGCCTGTTTATTAAAAATTATTTTGATTTTCCTCCATCTGAAAAAGTCTTTATTTCCCTCTCATTCCTGAAAGACAGTTTTATTGGCTATAGAATTGGCAGTGACCATTTTTTCCCTTCATTGCTTGAACAAACTTGTGCCACTTCCCTCTCACATCCATAGTTCCAGGGGACCAACCTGTTGATACTCTGGTCAGTGCTACCTATAGGTAATATGACATTTCTCTCTCACTGCTCTCAAGATTTTTTCTTTGTCTTAGTTTCAGAAGTTCATGATGTGCCTTGGTGGTGTGGGTTTCTTTGAGTTTATCCTATTTGGAGGTTCTCAGAGTTCCTTGGGTCATTGTTCAGGTCATCTGTCAAATTTTGGAACAATTCAGTCATTTTTTCAATTATTCTCTCAGGCACATTCTCTTTCTCTTTTCATTCTGGAACTTGTTCTTTTTTTCTTTAAAAACCATTGTTTGAGTCTGCTTTCTCTCTGATGTTCAGTTTGGGTGAATTCTACTGATTTGTCTTCAAGTGCAAGGAATCTAATCCCTGTCACCTTGAGTCCACCCAGTGACTTTGTAATTTGTGTTACTGTATTTTTTAGATTTATAATTTATTTTAGTCCTTATTCATGGCTTTTGTTTCTTAGCTAAGGCTTTCTTTTTTATTTTCTATTTGTGTCAAGAGAATTTGTAATTGATTACTGAAGCATTTTTATGAGGGCTACCTTAATATCCCTATCAAATAATGTCAATGTCTGATTCATTTCACTGTTGGCATAAGTTGGTTGTCTTTCTTATTCAAGTTGTAATTTTCCTGGTTCTTGGTACAATGGGTGAATTTCGATTGTATCATAGACATATTGTATCTTATACTAGGAGACTCTGGGTTGTATTTAAATATTTTATTTTGGCAGATAGTCACCCTGTTTAGATTTAGCATGCAGGCAGGTCTTGATCTTCTTTTTCAGATGGTGATTCCAGTGACATTCTGGTTTTCAGAGCTTTTGCAATGTTTGGATCTGCTTGATTCATCTGATGCTGCTGGGGCTCCCACGGTCCCTTGTTGTGGTTTCTGAGGGGATAGGAGGAGTTTCTCTATCCCAGAACCCGAGTGTCTCTTGGTGAGGGAGGGAACCTTGGGGCCACAAAGACAAAGAGAGTTACTGGACCAGACCACATGCTGCTCGCAGCCATTTTAGTCTCTCTCCTCCAGGGATGAGTTGCAGGGCCTGAAAAGAAGGAAAGCACCTTCCCTGGCCACTTATTGTTAGTGGAGCTTCTCATTGGTGATTGATTCCTCCTCACCAGTTCTGCTGTGGTTACTGTGTATATTCAGCCCAGGAGGAAAATGAGCCTGGGATGCCTGCTGTTTCTAGGTTGGAGGTCAGGAGACAGAATCTGGGTCACCTTGTTCATTGCATGAGGAATAAAAGACATTCTACTACTGTGTTTTTCCTTCACCCTGGCTCCCAAACCAGTTTTCCTTCTTCTTAGCACTTTTCAGAGATACCTTTTAATTATATTATTCCAAGGACTTACAGTTGTACTTAGTCCTTGCTAAGTGGGAGTAAATGAGTCTGTGCCATTTTATCTGTACCAAAAGTCTTGACTTTCATACTTTTAAATGGAATTCTTCTTTTGTACTTATGTTCAAAGACATACCAGAAAGCACATAGCAGTGCTATCTGTAATAGCCCAAATTTGGAAACCACTTATAGAATTTTCATAGTAAAATAATGGTGGCAGGTTCACATGATAGAACACTATTCAACAATAAGAATGCACAAAATACAACGAAAGCAGCAATATGGGTGAATCTTCCAACATAGTGTTGAACAAAAAAAGCCAGAGACTGAAGAGAACACGCTTTGTGCTTCCATTTTATTTAAAGTGCACAAAACGGGAAGAAGTTATCTATGCTTTGGATGTCAGGCTAATGGTGCCCTTGGGAAAGGGTCAGTGATGGTAAGGGCTCCCACAGTGCCAGTGATATCTTGCTCATGATCTGAATGCTGGTTACATGAATCTTTTCAATTAATCAAGCTGGGCATTTACAACAGGTGCGATTATATACATTATATTTCCCTAAAACATTTTAACAAATTATATGTCTGCTGGAAACTATAGATTTTAATAGATAAAACATATAATAGATTTCCCAACCAGCAGTGAGCTGGCAAAAAAGCTCTAGCTTAGGAATCAGGTATGTGGGAGCTACTATGAACTCCACTGGCTCTTTGGATTTCAGTCCCTTTATGAGTAAAGCTATTGTCATTTTAAACAGACTCCTCGAGAGCCTGATCTGAGCAGAGCCAGGCACTGTGCTGGGTGCTTTGTGTACAACACTAGTCCCCATAACATGGCTGCAAAGAAGATGCAGTTGATTGTCATCATTTGTGGTCATTATGTTCTATGAAGTTGCCATCAACGTGGAATTAATGAATACCAAAGCACTGCTCCTACAGGGTTAGGTTCCTGTGATTCTCTGGTCACAACATTTTCAGCAATCAATACATAACCATGCTTTTGTGAGTTTCTGTTTAAAAACACATTTCACACATGTAATGTTGATCCATTAACATTGAACTCACAGGCAACCACACTATATCTCATGCCTGAATAATGTTTCTCTAACACAGGCATCTTCTCTGTCAGCCACATGTCAGCATTCTTGTGATTAGGAACACTGGAGAGCAATGCAGCATTAGGCTGGGGGTCATTTAAAAATAACAACAGCTACAATAAAAAGCATACAGGTGTGAAAAATCTGTGGCCCAAAGTAGACTACAAGAAGGACACCTGATGTCGGTGTGGGGGCTAAAACAAAGCAGAGTGTCCCCTTGTTAAACCCAGGCTGGGAACTTCCATGTCAGGTTGACTCATTTTTTTCCCCTCTCTGTTCATATCAATGAAGGACCATGAAAGTGCCATAAATATTGATTTAAGGGTTTCAAATAAATTTTAGTGAGTGGGCAGATTTGCAAATACGGGATCCATGAATAATGAGGATTTCCTGTATTCTCATCCACACTTTACACAGGCAAAAATTGAGAGTCAGATTACTTAAGACAACATCCAGTAAGTGGCAGAGGATGTTCCTTCCACAGGACAAGCTCAATTTACCACCCTCTCTCAGATGTTTTCTTGCTCTGAACTCTGTAACTCCCAGGGCAGACAGGCAACCCTTCCCTCCTCTGAGTTCCAAGAGCAGCAATAAGGACATCATCACATTAACTGAGCACCTGTCATGTGCTGGGTTCTGTGCTAAGTGCTGTGTGAGTACTGACTCATTTAATCTCACACCCACCTTTATGAGTCCGTTCTGTTGACATCGCTACTGTAAATACGCACAGAGTGGGTAGTCAATGTGGCCACTGTTGCCCAGCTTGTAAGAGGAAGCCCTAGGATCCTATCATAGGCAGCTCAAGCCTTGGCAGGTGCACCACACACACAACCTTAGTCCATAATCCTAACGTCTACTGTTCACACAACATGCTGTGTGGAAGTTACCTATTTGCTTCTCTGCTTTCCCCCAAAAGACCGTGAATTCACTAAAAACATCAGCCTTATTTTATTCCTCTTTATGTCCCTGTCACCTGGCCCAGATGCTAACATGCACCAGGGGGTCAGCAAATAATCATCAGATACATAAACAAAGGTGTGAGCCAATGCACCTCCATTTTCCTGGTACCCAGCACGGGGCCTGGTACACAGGGATCATTCAACAAATATTTGCCCAAGAAGATAGTCAACATTTTCCACAAGCAGCATTGTTTTTCAGCAAGAGAAGATGCTAAGTTCCCCAGTTGCTTCTGCCCACCAGCTCCAGGCACGCAATGGTGCCAGCCCCTCCTCTGAGCTGTGACAGGATGCCTCCTGGCTCTGAATGAGTCCAGCTAATTAGACTTGTGTCTGCCAACAGACAGAGTGGACAAATACTGGGAGGAAATTGTTAGCAGAGAAGAGGAGGGTAAGGGGGGTGGGGAATCAGCAATTCGTTAGAGGCAATGAAAAGGATCAAGTTATGCCTACCGCTAAATTACTGCATGTACTAATTGTATACGCACCAGCAATTGTTTGTGCTGCTCATTTACATTTGATTATTATATTTGTAGTTTTTAATTGCATTTGAATATGTCTGCTGCTAATACCGTCAGGATCATCATTAGCTGTCAGCAATTCTCAGTGCTGGTTCTGCTAATGAAATGCAGATCTGCTACCAGGGCCTTCATTTTATCCAGATAACGATGGGGAAAGCAGTGATGAGAACAATACAATGATGACTACCATTCTCAGAGCCCACCATGGTTTGGGAGCTGTCCTAGGTGCTGCTTCATAAGAAACAGTGTGGATTTGGGGCTTGATAAAATTGGGTTTTATTCCTGGCTTGGTTCTTTACTACTGTGTGATTTTTTTTTTTAAGAAACAAAACGACTCTGATCATCAATTTCATCCTGTGTAAAAATGCATACTTGGCATAATTATTGTGAAAATTGACAGCAGGTTAAGGAGACTGATGCATGGCAGGCCCTTAATGATTGGTGACTGTTTTTACTCTCATTTACCCAGAAGCCCTTTGTGTTCCCATTGGAACCATCTTTGCTAAGGGCCTCATCAGCACTCACCTAAGAAGCCATAAGTTTTTAACTGGTCTTACCGCCTCCTTCCTTTCTCCTCTGCCTGAGCCACACCAGGCTTCAAGCATGTCTTTTCCATGCTCACAGGCTGTTGATTCCTCTCTGCAGCCTACAGGACAGATTTTGAGCCTCATGAAAAGACACACGGAGTATTCCTATGCAGGGCCAGGCTGCAGTGATGGAGGCCGTGATACGGACACCCCCCCCCCTCCACACAGGACTGTACTCACCCTTCTAACTGCTCTCTGCCATTGACCATCAGCTGTTTTTAGAATTGCCTCAGCCAAAAAGAGCTGCCTTACCCAATGTCACCCCTGCTGGGGGAGCCCCCAGCTACTCACTGGTCAGAGTGAGGGTATAAAGACCTGACCCTGTCACTTCAACTCAGGATGACTCTGAAGAGCTGACCAGCTTCTGAATGCCCATGGGGTCACGTGAGGCTTCATTCTGACTGCACCAAGGCCAGATATTCCTCTGCTCAACCTTCCTTCCTTCCATCTGCTCCCCTCCCAAGATGCTGATCCCCAAGGCACCCCCAATCAGGTGCTCCCTAATAAAGCTCCTGCTTGCTAATTTCTACCTCAGACTCCATGTCCTAAGAAACCAACTGCAACACAGGCTACCTCTCGTGATTTGTGTGCACTGCATCTGCTGTCTGACATGTGTGAAGTATCTTTCCTTCCAAATAAGCCATTTGCTTCCCCAGCTCTCTGCTCTTATTCATAAGGCTCACCTCCTCTGAGAAGCCTCTCTTGATTGTCCCAGGCAGAGTCGAGTTCTGGTTCTGGAAGGCCTGTTTACATCTCTGTACAGTGTTGATTGCACTACACTGTAATGGCAGATTCAACTATCTGCTTCCCACATCAGCTATGAGCACCTTCCTCTCAGTGCCCGGCCAGGGGTGGTACATGGCAGGAGCTTAGCAAAGTTCTGTGTTGTATATGAAAATGCCTAGTGCTGGGCACATAATAAACATTTGTTAAGGGTGTCGTTAATTTGCACTGTTAGTAAACTTCAAAGATGTTTGAAAGTTCCTTCCCTTAATGGAGACTTGCAGAAAATCTCATGTTCGGTGCTTAATGGCACATTCACTTACATCCCTTACTGCTCTGCATTGAAATAGGCTGGGTGCATCCCCTACTAGAGTGTATCTTCCTGCACACACCCCTTCCCAGTGTCTGCTATTCTGCATGGTATGTTAAAGGTTGTTAGAAAGAATATGGAAAAGAAAGAGGTTTTGGAAATTACAGTGCAAGTAACATGTGCTGAGTGTTTACTGTGTGCCTGGCAAAGCTCTAAGAGCTTCATGACTGTTAACTCATTAAATTCTTATAAAATCAGATGAAACAGTACTGTTACTCTCTCAACTTTATAAAGGGAGAAATGATGACCCAAAGATCTGCATTAACTTGATCAAGATCCAAGGTTGGCAGGTGGTGGAACCAGGATCAGAATGCCAGCAGCAAGATGCCAGAGCTGGGCCTCTGAACCATGAGGGGATTCTGACTCTGCTGTACTCTGTGGATACCTACTCAGTGAACATAGATTTTCTGAGCACCTACTATGTTCCACGGTTCTAGATACCAAGAACACTTTAGGGAAGAAACAGGAATAAAAATCCCAGTCCTCATGAAGCTTACACTCTAAATTCTTTTCATGTTTATTTATTTTTGAGAGAGAAAGAGAGAGAACGAGCAGGGGAAGGGGCAGAGAGCGAGAAAGATACAGATTCCAAAGTAGGTTCCAGGCTCTGAGCTGTCAGCACAGAACCCGACACAGGGCTCTAACCAATGAACAGTGATATCATGACCTGAGCCAAAGCCGGATGCTCAACTGACTGAGCGACACAGGCGCCCTGAAGCATACACTCTAAATAAGGTAGACAGTCAGTAAAAAGGTAAAACTAAGTATGTCATTCATTATTAGGTGCTAGAGAGAAAAATTTAAGGGGTGTGTGTGCAGAGTTTTGAGGGTTTTAGCAGTTTTAGTTGGGGTGGCCAGGGAAGGCCTCCTTGAGGTATCATCTGGGGGCACCTGGGTGGCTCAGTAGGTTGAGCGTCCGACTTCAGCTCAGGTCATGATCTCGTGGTTCATGGGTTCGAGCTCCGCATCAGGCTCCGTGCTGACAGCTTGCTCAGAGCCTGGAGCCTGTTTCAGATTCTGTCTCCCTCTCTCTCTCTCCTTTCACTACTCATGCTGTCTCTCTCTCTCTCCCTCTCTCTCTCAGAAATAAATAAAAAACATTAAAAAATTTTTTTCATTAAAAAAAAAAGAGAAGGTGACATTTGAGTGAAAACCTGAAGGGAGAGGGGAGGAACCCCTGTGAACATCTGGGAGAAGAGCATTCTAGAAAGAAGGCACAGCAAGTGCAAATGCCCTGCAGCAGGCATGTGCTCATCATGCCCGAGGAAGAGAGGCCAACAAGCCTGGAAGAGAATGAGCAAAATGGAAGATGAGCTGGAGCGACAGCAGAGCCAGATCACGCAGGGTGTTGTAGATCATTGCAAGGAATTTGGCTTTACCTCGTTGGGTGGGGAGCAGAGGAGTAACGTGACTTGGCTGAGGTCGTAATGGGGTAGCTCTGCGAGTTGCACTGGGAATGGACTAAAACAGGCCAGGGAGAAATCAGGGCAAATAGGCAGGAGGCTGTTACACCCACCTAGGGGAGAGATGCTGGTGGTTTGGATGATGGGAACAGGGAGGCAGTAGAAGTGACTGACTCTGGACACAGTAAAGAGAAAGACAGGATTTCCTGGGGACTAAGTGTGGAGTGTGAAGGAAAAGAATCAAGATGAGTCTGACATGTGGGGCTTCAGATGGGGGAGTCAAGGCTGCATCTGTTGAGTGAGGTGCCTTCAAAAGAAGCTGCTCCAGTAGAAGTTCAAGAGTTTGTCTTATATATGCAAAGTTTGGGAGAGGGAAATGGGGGGGCAAGTTCTGTAAGCCTGGCTAGAATATGGAAGTTGGTAAAACAGACACATCAGCAACATTTACTGAGAGTTGGGGGTAGTCAGGCACTGTCCAAACTACATAATTCTCCCCAAACCTGCAAGGTACGCACTATGATTCCTCCAATGTGTGATGAGGAAACTGAGACTCAGCAAGGTTACATAAACTGTCTGAGGTCACACAGCATTTCAACCAAGCATTGCAGGGTCTGCACTTTTAACCCTGAAGCTCTGATACTTGTCAATAATGTCACCATTTTGGTTTCTCCTCTCTGACTTGATCCTCACAACACAAATAACTAGTTATTAAGCACTAACTATGCTGTGGCACTGCTCTAAGTGCTTCCTATGAACTATTCTCCATGAGCTCATCAGTAGGCACAGAGAGGCAAAGTAACTTAGCATAGTCACACAGCCAATACAGAGGAACAGGTATGTGTTCGTTTTTTCTTAAATAGTTTGTTGTCAAGTTGGTTTCCATATAACACCCAGTGCTCATCCCCACAAGAGCCCTCCTCCATGTTCATCTCCCCCTCCCCCCCACCCATCGGCCCTCAGTTTGTTCTCAGCATTCAAGAGTCTCTCATGGTTTGCCTCCCTCCCTCTCACCCACTATTTCCCCCTTTGTTCTCCCCCACGGTCCTCTGTTAAGTTCCTCCTAATCCACCTATATGTGCAAACATATGGTATCTGTCCTTCTCTGCCTGACTTATTTCGCTCAGCATAACACCCTCAAGGAACAGGTATTTGAACTCAAAGTCTGACCCTGTGGCCCACAGTCTTCATCATTATATCGTTTAAATGACAGGGGAGCCACTGAAGGATTCTGGGCAGAAGAGTGACATGATATGAGGTAAAAAGGTCCCATTGGTTGCTGTGTTGACAGGAGACTGCAGAAGGCCGTGGACAGAAGTAGGGAGACCACTCCCTACTTACTGAGGTGATGGTGCCTGGAAGAGAATGGTTATGGAGGACTGGAGAGGAGCTGCCATGTTCTGGACAGCACTCTGCATTCATTCACTTACTCATTCATTCATTCCTTGGGTGTCTGCTTTGGGCCGTTCATAGAGGCAGCTCCATCCTCTCCTGCATGAGGCTCTGTACTAGGAGCCACAGATTGAGTGGGGTGAAGACAGGCACAACCCACACCCTAGCGGGTCTCACCACCTCACCAGGAAGAAGACAAGAAACAAATGACTACACGCATACGTTCTGAAAGAGGTCAGAGTCAATGGGGCATGTATCAGGGGAGCCAATCCACTGTGTGTCCAAGTTGAGTTCAGCTAACACAGAGCCGTGGAGACCCAAGGAGAGAGCCACTCACTCAGCGGACAGTATGTCTGACCTTAAAGTTAGAAAAATAGTGAACAAGCACTCAGACAGACAGCAGCTGGGCTGCCAGAGAATTCGTGGCAACCTAAGCCCACACCAAAGGACACAGCTGGAGGATTTGGTGGGGAGGTGGGAAAGAAGGGTTGGGGTCAGAAGGAGGGCCTCTGATGGAAGCTCGCCATGGGTCTACTCTCCCATGTACCAAACTCCTTCCTGCTCCATGCCCCCACTTCCCTAGAAAACCTCAAGTCCTCCTCCTGAAGCCCAAGTTGGACACCCTGTCCATAGTATTCAGTCTGCAAAACTTTCTGTCAATTAAATTTCATACGTTTCTATGAAAGACAGTCTCAGGCTTAAAGGACATTAAGTCTGCAAGGTGAACCATTGGCAAATTCCTGGGCATTCCCGGGGGTGGCACATCCTCTCTCTGACTCAGTGACTGCACCTATAACACAGACAGGAGGCCTAATGAGATCACATGTCATCTCCAGAGCTCATGTCTCCAGCTTTCTTTCTCTAATCTCAGAGTCAGAGACAACTGGAGTAACACCCACAAGACACTGGGGCTCACAACATCCACACACGCATTATGTCCTGTGCATCCATTCAACAACATACAGTGAGGTACAAATTTCCCAGGAGACATGAATGCGCATGTCTGCCACAGACAAGAATATTCACAACAGCTCCAAATCATAAGCAACCCAAGTTCCATCAGTAGTGAAATCATTAAACAAGCAGTCATACAACAGAACTGTTCAAAGCAGTGGAAAAGAACTTCTGGGATATGACAGATGAGTCTCAAAGACACTATGTTAAGAGATTTCGTTCTTTCTCATTGCCATGTAGTATGGGGGAGGGGAAGGGGAAATAGCTGGGGAGAGAGAGGGAAGCAAATCATGAGACTCTTGAACGCTGAGAACAAACTGAGGACTGATGGATGTGGGGGGGGGGAGATGGGCATGGAGGGGGGCACTTGCGGGGATGAGCACTGGGTGTTATATGGAAACCAACTTGACAATAAACTAAGGAAGAAAAAAAGAAAAAAGCAAACAAAGAAGATGTATTCTATGATTCCATCATATAAGTTTAAAAATGAGGACACACAAGCATCTAATGATACAGACTGGAAAAGCACTAACCTCTTAGAGGAGTATTGGCTGGGAAGGAACATGAGAGAAACTTCGAGGATGGTGATAATGCTCCACATCTTTTCTTTAAAATTTTTTATTTATTTTTGAGGGAGAGGGAGAGGGACATACAGACAGAGAGAGAGGGAGATATAGAATCCGAAGTAGGCTCCAGGCCCCGAGCTGTCAGCACAGAGCCTGACATGAGGCTCGAACACACGAACCTCTGAGCTGAAGTCAGACACTTAACTGACTGAGCCACCCAGTTGCCCCACTCCACATCTTGATTTGGGTGACCGTCACTGAAATTTTACATATTTAAAAAGTTATTAAGCTGTACAGTTAAGATTAATGTAGTTTGCTTTATGTATGCTATCCTTTAATTTAAGAATAATTTTTTTAAAAATTTTATATGATAATTATTAATTAACAGGAGAGAATCACATGATTGTAATGGTCTCAAAATAATACAAAAGCTTTGCTGATGCAAGCTATTAATGTTCTCTACACATCAAACCCCATTAGTTTTCCCTACATAGGATGACAACTTTTGATATGTAAAAGACCTGCCCCCTCCGCAACCAACCCTGAATAGGCAAGATTCCCTTGGTAGATGATTTCAGAGAACTGTTCATTTTCCTCAGAGCCCTTACCTAGTTTAAAGTAGCACACCATTACGCTGATTATTTAATTAATGTCAGTCTGTCCCACTGGGCTGCGAAATCTGGGATGATGTCTGATTTTACTCACTGGGATCTCCAATTTCTTCACTAAGTGCCTACGGCATGGAAGATGCTCAATAAATACGTATTTAGTGAATGACGGCAGCTAGTAATAAACTGAGAATTCTATATATGGAACGTTTACTGAGGCTTGAACATAACGTTAAAGAAAAACCAGGATCATAACACCCATTTCATTTCATGAGCCTTATCTTTTACCTTTATTTTTTGTAATCTTTAAAAAAACAGAGACAAAGCTGAAAACTTGTATCAAAGAACATAGCACATGTGAGGTCAGAAGGCAAGACCCGAAACTATACAGACCACATGCTGCCTGTGCTTAAATTAAGCTCAATCTTAATACGAAAATGTAAACTAGAAAATCCCCAGATGTTTGGAAATTTAGAAATACACTTCTCAAAAATTCACAAGTGAAATGGAAATTACCATGAAAATTATAAAGCAATTTGAACTGAACAATAGTGAAAACATGACATATTAAGATTTGTGTGGGAAGAGAGAGCTCAAGATGGTGGTGTAGGACGCTCCTGAGTTCACCCCTTCCCACGAACACAATACACCTAACACTACCTATGGAACAGGTCCCTCTGAAGGGAACACGGAAACTGATGAACAGAGCCTCCAGCCCAAGGGGCATACCAAAACGTGTAGAAGAGGCAGAGATGCAGTGATGCTAAACAACAAAACCAAACCACAGGCCCAGAATTCCATGGCCAGGAGGCATCTCAAGAGAATGGAAATTTCCCCTGGGGAGCTCCACAGCAAGCACCCCAATGCTTAGATTCTGCACAGAAGAGACAAGTCCCTGCCACAGCTGGCTTGAAAACCAGTGGGAGAATGTCCAGGAAAACTATGGAACAGAAGGAAAAGAAAATCCTGTTCTTAAAGGGCTTGTGCAGAGACTCACTTGTCCCAGAAAAAGTGCATAGGCTATAGATGGAGACTTACCTACTAATCTTGGAGTGCCCGCTGAAGAGGCAGAAAGCAGGTGGGCCTCTCCCTGGGGACTGAAACTCTGGAAGTAGCCATTTTGGCTGTCATTTTTGCTATCTTGTTGTGCCTTGCTGACCCGGGAACTGGCAGATGCTGTTGCAAATCCTCCCTCTGGGCTGCTAGTGCCCAAGAGTGCCTCCTGCTGAGAATCCTCCAGGACCCTATGCCTTGACCAGGCCTTGCAGCCAACAGGATGATAACCCCACCCACCAGCATGCCTGTAGCAGCCCCAGCTGGACCTTGCAGCCAGCTGGGTCATGGGCCACCCTTGGCCACCAGCATATCCACAGCACTCATGACTCCATCACCAAAGAAGGGCCCATGTGGCCCACACAAGGGACGTGCCTGGAGCACCCTGCTCTAGTGGACAGAGGGGACAGTGCTTCTGCGCCCCATAGGACATCTCCTTCATGAGATCTTTCCTTCTAGACTAGAAGATGTAGCTGAACGACCTAATACATAAAAACACAGGAGAGTCTGGCAAAATGAGGAGACAGAGGAATATGTTCCAAATAAAAGAATAAAACAGAACCTCAGAAAAAGAAGAAAATGAAATGCAGATAAGGAATACACTCAGTGAAGAGTTCAAAGCAATGGCTGTGGAGATGCTTACTGAGGTTGGGAGAAGAATAGTGAACAGAGTCAGAAGTTCAAACAATGAGAAAATATTAAAAAGTACCAATCAGAGCTGAAAAATATAACAACAGAAATGGAAAATACACCAGAGGGAATAAACAACAGATTAGATGATACAGACGAATGGATCAGCAATCTGGAAGACAGGGTGGTGAAAATCACCCAACCTGAATAGCAAAAGAAATTTAAAAAATCTTAAAATAGATAGCTTAAAGGATTTCTGAGACAACATCAAGCAGAGAACATACACATTTATAGAGACACAGAGGGTGAGAGGGAGAGAGAGAGAAAGGGGCAGAAAATTTATCTGAAGAAGAAATAATAGCTGAAAACTTCCCTGACCTTGGGTAGGATACAGACATCTGGGACCAGAAAGCACAAAGATTCCCAAAAAAGATGAGCCCAAAGAAATTCACACCAAGACACATAATACTTAAAATGTCAAAAATTAAAGAGGAGAGAATATTAAAAGCAAAAACCAAGAGCACACTTTACACACTTCATGTTAGCCAATTTGACAGTAAATTATATTAAATAAATAAATAATTCCTCAAAAAAATAAAGTCATAGTTATTCTTAACTAAATTCCATGGATTGAGTCCATAAATATGAATACGCATTTTGATTACATACACACACACACACATACACACACACACACTCACACAAAACTGCAAGAGAAAAGCAAGTAGTTAAGTATAAGCCATCCCTATAAAGCTGTCAGTTGATTTTTCGGCAGAAACTTTATAGGCCACAAGGGTATATACTCAAAGTGCTTTGATATAGTCAAAGTGCTGAAGGAAAAAATAAACAACCAAGAATACACTACCTGGAAAAGCTAGCATGTAGAATTGCAGGGGACCCCAGAGTTTCCCAGAAAAGCAAAAAGATAAAGTAGTTCATCACCGCTAAACTGTTTTTACAAGAAACATTAAAGAGATGTCTTTAAGTGGAAAGGAAAATGTCATAACTAGAAATAAGAAAGCATGTGAAAGAAAAAAATCTCATTGCTAAAGTAAACATACAGTAAAGGTAGTGGCTGAACTGCTTATAAAGTTAATATGAAGGGTAAAATCCAAAAAGTAGTAAAATCAACTGTATCTATAATAATTAATTAAGGAATGCACAAAATAAAAATATATAGCATATGACATCAAAAACAGAATTGGGGCGCCTGGGTGGCTCAGTATGGTAAGCACCCAACTTCGGCTCAGGTCATGATCTCATGGTTTGTGGGTTCGAGTCCCACATCGGGCTCTGTGCTGATAGCTACCTCGGAACCTGGAGCTTGTTTCAGATTCTGATCTCCCTCTCTCTCTGACCCTCCCCTGCTCACTCACTCTCTCTCTCTCTCAGAAATAAAACATTTTTAAAAATTAAAAAAAAACCCACAGGATATGGAGAGAGTAAAAATGTAGTGCTTTTAGAATGTGTCTGAACTTAAGTGATTTACAACTTCAAATAGACTATTTATTCTAGTTTTTGTGTTACATTAGTTGAGAAAGTATTGGACACCATTATTAAAGAAATATATCAATTTCACAAAGTCAATTCAACTGTAAACACTATATTTGCAATAATTTTTTCTACACACATAAAATTTGAGAATAAAAAAAGACTGCTATATATATATGTATATATATATAGTTACATATGAATCTTATGATAATCACAAACCAAAAATCTATAATAGAAATACAGAAAGAAGAAAAAACAACAGAGAAAGCCAAACCTAACACTAAAGAAAGTGTTACCACATCATGAGGAAAGAGAGCAAAAGAAGAAAAAAGGAACAGAAAATAACTATAAAAACAAAGAGAAAACAGCAAAATTGTAATAAATACATATCTATCAATAGTTACCTTCAGTGTAAAAGCTCCAATCAAAGGACATTGTGCCTTTGTGCATACGAGAGACTCACTTCAGATCTAAAGATACAGACTGAAGGTTAAGGGATGGAAAAAAAATATTCTATGGAAATGGAAATGAAAAAAATTAAACATAGGGTAGCAGTGCTTCTATCAGACAAGATAATTTATTTTTTTAAAAAAGTTTTTAATGTTTTGTTTATTTTTTGAGAGAAAGAGAAAGACAGCACGAGCAGGGGAGGGTCAGAGAGAGAGGGAGACACAGAATCTGAAACAGGCTCCAGGGTCTGAGCTGTCAGCACAGAGCCCAACACAGGGCTCGAACCCATGAACCGCGAGATCATGACCTGAGCCGAAGTCGGACGCTCAACCGACTGAGCCACCCAGGCGCCCCCAGACAAGAGAATTTAAAACAAAGACTGTAACACGAGATAATGAAGGCATTATATAACGATAAAGAGATCAATCCAAAAAGAGGGCATAACAATTGCAGACATGTATGGACACAACACGGAAGCACATAAATAAGAGCAAATTTAATGAACACAAAGGGAGAAATTAATATGATACAATAATAGTAGGGGATGTTAGCACCCCACTTACTCATCTGGATAGATAATCCAGACAGAAAATTGATAAAGATACATTGGCATTAAATGACATGTTGGGCCAGATGGACTTCATAGATAACCACATAATATTCCACCCCCAAAAGAGCAGAACACACATTCTTCTCAAGTTCACATGGAATATTCTCCAAGAGAAATCATCTGCTAAACCACAAAACAGATGTCATTAAATTTAGGAAGACTGAAATCATATCAAGGGTATTCTCTGACAACAATGCTATGAAACTAGAAATTGATTACAAGATAAAAACTGGAAAAGGCACATACATGTGACAACTAAACAGTCAATGGGTCAACAAAGAAATTAAAGGACCCCAAAAATACCTGGAGACAAACGAAAGTGAAACACAACATTCCAAAATCTGTGGGCTACAACTAAAAGCAGTTCTAAGAGGGATGACTATAGCAATACAGGCCCATCTCAATTAACAAGAAAAATCTCAAATAAACACTCTAAACTTATGCCTAAAGGAGCTAGAAAAAGAACAAACAAAACCCACAGAAAGAAGGAAATAACAAATTATCAAAGTAGAAATACATGAAATAAAGATGAAAAGAAAAAAACAAAAGATTAATGAAACTAGGGCTGGTTAAATCAATAGGCAAAACAATAAACAAAACTGATAAGCCTTTAGCCAGACTCATTAAGAAAAAAGAGAGGGGGCCCCAATAAATAAAATCATAAATAAAAGAGAAGCTCCAATCAATGCCACAGAAATACAAAGAATCATGAGAGTACTATGAACAATTATATGCCAAAATTGGTCAACCTAGAAAAAAAGGATAAATTCCTAAAAACATACAATCTTCCGAGGCTAACTCAGGAAGAAATAGGAAATCTGAACAGACTGATTACTAGCAATGAAATTGAACTGGTAATTTAAAAAACTCCCCAAAAACAAAAGTCTAGGGCCAGATGGCTTCACAAGTGAATTCTACCAAACATTTCAAAAACACTTAACACCTATCCTTCTCAAACTATTCCAAAAAATTAAAGAAGAGGAATGCTTACAAATTTATTCTATGAATCCAGCATTACCCTGATATCAAAACCAGACAAGGACACTATTAAAAAAGGAAATTACAGCCAGAATCTCTAATGAAAATAGATGCAGAAATCCTCCTCAATGAAGACAGATGCAAAAATCCTCCAAAATATTAGCAAACTAAATTCAACAATACCTTAAAAAGATGACACACCATGATCAAGTGGGATTTGTTCCAGAGATGCAAGGATGTTTCAATATTTGCAAATCAAGCAATGTGATATGCCACATTAAACAATGAAGGATGAAAACAATATGACCATCTCAATACATGAAGACAAAGAATTTGACTAAATTTAATAGTTCTTTATCATAAAAACTCTCAACAAAATGGGTATAGAGGGAACATACTTCAACATAATAAAGGCCAGATATGACAAGGTTTCAACTGACATCTTACTCAATGGAGAACAGCTGAAAGCATTTTTTTTCTAAGATCAGGAACAAGAGAAGGATGCCTACTCTTTTTTTTTTTTTTTTTTTTTTTTATTTCTAGGATAGAGAGAGACAGCGTGAGCAGGGGAGGGTCAGAGAGAGAGGGAGACACAGACTCTGAAACAGGCTCCAGGCTCTGAGCTGGCAGTCAGCACAGAGCCCGACGCGGGGCACGAACCCACAAACCGCGAGATCATGACCTAAGCGAAAGCCGGACGCTTAACCGACTAAGCCACCCAGGCGCCCCACGGATGCCTACTCTTGTCTCTTCAGTCAACATAGTATTAGAAATCCTAGCCAAAGCAATTAGGCAAGGAAAATAAATAAATAGCATCCAGATTGGAAAGGAAGAAATAAGACTGTCACTTTTGCAGATGGTATAATCATATATGTAAAACACCTAAAGCATGCACCAAAAACCTATTAGAACAGGGCACAAAATTAATATGCAGAAATTAGTTGCATTTCCATGCACCAAGAATGACCTAAGAGAAATTGAGAAATCAGTTCCATTTACAATTAGATCACAAAGAATGAAATACCTAGGAATAAACTTAACCCAGGAGGTAAAAGACCTGTACTCCAAAAACGATAAACCATTAATTAAAACAAACTGCAAATGGCACAAACAAATGGGATAATGCACATTGGTCGTGGATTAGAAGAATTAATGTTGTTAAAATGTCCACACTGCCCAAAGCAATCTACAAATTCAATGCAGTTCCTATCAAAATACCAATGGCAATTTTATAGGACCAGAACATATAATCATGGCATTTGTATAGAACCACAAAAGAGCCTAATTGCCAAAGTATTCTTGGGAAAGAAGATCAAAGTGGAGGTATCATGCCCCCAGATTTCAAACAATCCTACCAAGCTACAGTAATCAAAACAGCATGGGAGTGACACAAAAACAGACAGAGAGATCAACAGAAGGAATAGCCCAGAAATAAACCCATGCTTATATGGTCAATTAAGCTATGACAAAAGAGGCAATCATATAAAAAGGAGAAAAGATAGTCTCTTCAATAAGTGGTGATGGGAAAACAGGACAGTTACATGATAAAGAATAAAACAGGACCACCTTCTTACATATTTGCAAAAATTAAATCAAAAGGAATTAGTGACTTAAATGTAAAATATCAAATCATAAAACTCCCAGAAGAAAACCAAGGCAGTAATATCTTGGTGAGTTTTTTGGTTCTCTCTTCTTAGCCAAGGAGAACAAAAGTAAAAATAAACAACTGGGATTATATTAAATTAAAAAATTTTTGCACAACAAAGGAAACCACCAACAAAATGAAAAAGCCATCTGCTGAATAGGAGAAAAATGTACAAATGATACACTCAGTAAGAGGTTAACATCCAAAATATATAAAGAACTCATATAACTCAATATAAAAAATCAATCTGATTTAAAAATGGGCAGAGGACCTAAACAGACATTTTTCCATGGGAGATACACAAATGGCCAAGAGGCACATACAAAGGTATTCAACATCACTAATCATCAGGGAAATGCAAATCAAAATCATGATGAGTTATCATCTCATACCCATCAGAATGACTAGTATTAAAAGGGCAAGAAATAACAAGTGTTGACGAGGTTGTAGAGAAAAATATACCCTCATGCACTGTTGGTAAAAATGAAAATTGATGCAGCCACTGTGGGAAACAGTATGTAGGCTCCTCAAAAAATTAAGACTAGAAGAACCATACAATACAGCAATTCTACTTCTAGGTATTTATCCTAAGAAGATGAAAACACTAATTTAAAAAGACATATTCATCTCTATAATCACATCATTATCTAAAATAGCCAAGATATGGAAGCAATCTAAATGTTCATCAATAGGCATATAAATAAAGACTATGCAGTATATATGTGCAAGGGAATATTACTCAGACATTAAAAAGGATGAGATCTTGCCATTTACAACAGTATGGACAGACCTAGAGAGTATTATGCTAAGTGAAATAAGTTGGACAGAGAAAGACAAACATCATATAATCTCACTTATATGTGGAATCTAAAACACAAAGTGAACAAATGAAACAATATTCTATTTAGAAGATAGAGAATATTCTATATAGAATTTAAAGAACAAACTGATGTTTGTCAGAAAGGAGAGGATGGCAGAATGGATAAAATAGAAGAATGGGATTAATAGGTTCAATCTTCCAGTTTTAAATATACACGGCAATTTCAAAGGGAATATAGTCAATAAAATTGTAACAACTTTGTATAATGACAGATGACAATGACTTATTATAGTGACAATTTATACTGTACATAAATACAGAACCACTATGTTGTATATTGAAACTAATAGGATACTATCAATTATTCTTCTTTATTATATTATTATTCTTTATTATAAAAATAATAAAACTTATGTAATTCAGATAAAGCAATGCTTAGAAGAAAATTACAGCCTTATGTGCATTGTTAGGAAAACAAATGCTAAAAATCAATGGTATATATATACAGCTAAGAAATTATAAAAACAACATTGGAAGTCACAATTCTGAAATAATTTTGTAAAAGGCAGAATCAGTGAAATAGAAACAAATGCACAATATTAAAGACAAATAAAAATAAAAGTTTTTGGAAACCACATAAAATCGATAAATCTCTGGTAACATTATTCAAAAAAAGGAAAAAGATAAAAAGAACATCAGGAATGAAAGAGGCATCATTAAAGACCCTACAGACACTAAAAATATAATAAAGAGTTTTCATAAATTAACTTGTGACAGTAAATTTGAAAATCTTAGATGAATTTAAACTCTAGAAACAATAAAAAAAATTTTTAAAAAGGGGGGGTACCTGGCGGCTCAGTCAGTTAAGCGTCTGACTTCGGCTCAGGTCATGATCTCACAGTTCATGGGTTTGAGCCCTGCATCGGCTCTGTGCTGACAGTTCAGAGCCTGCTTCAGATTCTGTATCTCCCTCTCTCTCTGACCCTCCCCTGCTCATGCAGTCTCTGTCTCTCTCTCTCAGAAATAAATAAAAACATTAAAAACTTTTTTAAGCTCTAGAGAAACATAGCTTACCCAAACGAATACATGAGGAAATAGAAACCCTGAGTAGTCCTATATCTGTGAAAGAAATTATAAACATTTTTCCAGGTTCAGAGGATTCCTGATGAAAAAGCCAGTGCCCTTTCCCCAGGGAAATGTTCAGTCTCAAAAATAATTCTAGTCAGAGGAACAGGCTTAGTTTTATGAAGACTTTCTTCAGGTGGAGGTTGAGGGGAGGAGGCTCTAAGGCAGAGGGAACACCATAACCATCCAAGAAGCAACAGCACGTGGGTGAACCCTGTATAGAGCTCGGGGTTCCCCAGGGGATTTCCAGGAGATAACACTGGAAAAGGATGTTAAGACCAAATTTTGTAAATCCTGACAAGTTAGAGTGAAAAGCCTGCAATTATTTTGGTAGGTATTTTGGAGCCAAGGAGCAGAGCAAGAAGTGTATTCTACCTTAAGAATACAAAGGTGGAGGTAGTGGCAGAAGGATTAAGAGGAAGAAATGATTAGAGAGAAAAAGGAAATGGTAACCAGTCATGAGGTTACACCAATGAGGGTGAGACAGAAAGAAACTAACATTAACTCAGCCCTTACTGAAAGCCAGGCAATATACCTGGCTGCATTAGTCACTGCCGGTAGCTCTCATACTGATTCTATGATGTAACTGCCTCTGTTTTGCAGATGCGGAGACAAACTCTTGGCCAAAAGTAGCGTGCTTAAGATCAGACAGGTTAGAAGTGGTACTGCTGAGATTGGTATCTAGGTGTGACTCCAGCCGAGGTTCTTTCTCTTCATTCTTTTCTCCTCATAAAAGTGAATGAGTGACATTAACAGCCTAGGGTGGAAGGCATGGGTAAGTATAATAGAGTGGACAGGCAGGGAAAGAGATCAGCCAAAGGGCTAGGGACAAAGGAGGGCACAGGGCTGAAGAAGATATACAGATGGGGCTTCATCATCTACCTGCCCAGTATCATTCTCTGAGTGAAGAACAGTAGCACTGGCAGTTGTTGCCATGGGTACAGAAGATGATAGAGCTTCTTCCACTGGGAACAGGTAATGGGACGCTGTACCCATGAGTCCAGTTTTACTTTTTGTAAAAGGAGGATTGGCACTGATTTCACAGGGTTCTTGCAAGAATCAGAGATTTCCTGCCCAGAATGTCCAGTACAGGTCCCAGAGCAAGGTAGATACTCACAAAATGGATCTAGTATGATCAGTAATAACAAATGTCCAATAGAATTTATGTAGGGGGAAAGGGGATAAAGAGTATTGACTGAGCATAGAAAAGTATCTCATCACAGAAACTCCTCCTTCCCTGATTTATTCCTGGAAGTGAAGAGTGGGCTTTGCGGGCTACCGTCACCTGGGTTAGGCTCGGCCATAGACTACAAAGATTGAAGACATCTATTGCCATAGGCTTGAAGGGGTTGATAGGATTGAAGAAGTTCAAAGAACGTGAACTTCATAACACAATCCTTCAACATACCCATTTACAACTTGTATCTTCTCATGGGCATCACTCACCCTCTGCATAACCTACTGAGAAGCAGTGAGGGCCGGATTATCAGTCTTCTATCCCAGGTAAGGAACTTGGTGCTTATGTAAAGCTTTCCATCTTATCAAATGTCACTAAACAAGTTAGTCGGAGAGCCAGGCTGAGAACTCAGGTATTCAGACCCTGGGAAGCAAGGCTGTTAAGCTACCCCTGTGCTTGATATCAGGATCAAAGAAGAGCGAAATCATGCTGAGAAAATTATTTTAATAAACACTATGCCTAGGATTTTATTATGAATTTTATGTTGCTTTGGGCTTTTGCTAGCTCCTGAAGATACACACAGATGTATTTCCCCTTACTTCAATAGAATAATTGCCATCTTATCCCCTCACAATTTTGTAATTAAATTTTCTTCTCACTTTCACGAAGCCGTAAGTTCCTTAAGAGCAAGAACCACACTTAAGTGTGGTCACCACTATGTCCCTGATGCTCAATATGGTGTCTGACACACAGTATCCAATGAATAGTTTGGGAAGAAAACAAAGAAAAAAGACACAGGAAGGAAAGAAGGAAGGAGGAAAGGAGAGTCATTAGAGTTTGGGTTCTAGAATCAGAATGTCTGAGTTTGAATCCCTCCAGCACTGCAGATGTGCCTCCACTGAATCTACCTTGCGGGTGAGGACAGGGGCTCACTGCGTTTCAGAACAGGCTGAGGTTTTACGGTGAGGATGTGATGGAGCCTGGCTCCAAAGCCTTTGCTCCCCTAACCCAGCCTACAGCCTCCCAAATTATGGGAGCAAAGCAACAAACATTAACAACAGAGGAGAAATCAGATCCTGTGTCTTGTCGGTGGGAATATAAATTGTGAGACAGAATGGAGATTCTTCAAAAACTTAAAAATAGAATTACCATACAATCTAGTAATTCCACTTCGAGTATATATCCAAAGAATTCAAAGCAGGCTCTCAGATGTTTGCACATCCGTGTTCACGGCACCATTATTCACGATAGCCAAAATGTAGAAGCACTTACAAATATTCATCACTGGATGACTGAATAAACAAAATGTCGTATACACACACACAACAGAGTATTATTCAGCCTTTAAGGCTATAGCATGGATGAGTCTTGAGGACCTCACGTTAAATGAAAAAAGCAAGTCACAAAGATACAAGGACTGTGTGATTCCATGTATATGAGGTCCGTAGGATGGTCAAATTCACAGAGAGAATTTAGACTAGGAGCTACTAGGGCTGGAGGAAAAGGAGGGCCAGGAGTTAGTGTTTAACGGGGACAGAGTTTCAATTCCAGTTTCACAAGACAAAACATGTTCTAGAGATTGGTTGTACAATATTGTGAATATACTTAACACTATCATACTCTACTTAAAAATGGTTAAGATGGTCTAAGTTACCTGTTTTTTTTAATCACAACTGAAAATTTAAAAAAAACCTCTAGAGAGTGCTGCCTCTAGTGTCTGCCTCTAGGAGGTGCTCTGCAGATACTTATTAAGTGAAGAAAGGAAAGAATGCAGAAAGACAGGCAGGAAAGGAAGGAGGGAGAGACAGTAACACCAGACCACTTGTCACAGTTCATTCATTAACCCATGTAGTCAGCTAACTACTGAGTCTCAGCTTTGGCTCTTAATATGTCTGACCTTAAAATTAATCAAACTCTCTGGGACCCATTCTGGCATCTGTTATATTTGGATGCCACCCAATGGCCAGGATTTTGGGGGGAGCTGAGATAATTAAGGAAGAACCTTCTACAAACCACTACATTCGGTGAAAAGCTTGCCTACAGCAGCAGCAGCCACAGAAGGACAAGTAAGAGCAGTCACTGGGATTGCACACAACAGAAGTACTGCTATAACAGGACATGGTATTTTTATGCTTGGATCTTGGAAAACCTCTAAAATATCCAGCATTAGCACTCATTGCATAAAAGGGTGAGTGTCTCAGGGCGTCCGGGTGGCTCAGTCAGCTGGGCGTCTGACTTCAGCTCAGGTCATGAACTCATCACTTGGGGGTTCGAGCCCTGCATCGGGCTCTCTGCTTGCATCATGGGGGCCGCTTCTGTTCCTGTCTCCCTCTCTCTCTGCCCCTCCCCAGCTTGTGCTTTTTCTCTGTTTCAAAAATAAATAAAAACATCAAAAAAATGTGAAACAAAGGGTGAGTATCTCCCAAATCACCACATCAGCTAACATGCACAATGACAATGACCAATGTCAATGCAACGGTGGTCCTCTATTTAGAAAGCTAAAGGAAGAACACCTGAATTTCTCTTTCTCATGCAGCAAAATAAGGAACTTGAGATACATATGGGGACGTTGTACCCTTTTTGGCAACATGTGAGTTCTAGAAAAGCATTGCAGCTGCCCTAGGGGCATAACTGACCCTAAAAGCATGGGACCTTTGCACACCTGAATGCCTCAGCCTAGGGGACAACGTGCATCACCGAGGGCATGGATTTTGGAGATGTGGCCGCCTAAGTCTGTGTTTCACCTCTTCTAGTCAGCAGCTGTCCCACTTAACTAAGCACTTTATATCACTTTGGGCCTCATTTTCTTACCTGTAAAATGGGACATCAGAATGTGCCTTCTCAGCAGTATGACAGGTTGCATATGCTGACGACACCCACGGCGTCACCTTAGCCAGGCTGGATGAAACAAATACACTCACAGCTGAGCTGGCCAATGCTCGGAGATTTGGAAACAAGAGAGGTAGGTTGAAACTAAATCCCTGGCTTCCCCGGACCTATTTGTTGACCTCAGAAAAAAAGAGGCACGTGTTTCCCTCATCCCAAAGAGTCAAGGCCTTGGGCCTGTGTGAGCAGGGTTGGAACTGAGATCCCATAAAGCCAGGCCTCTCCTAGGGCTACATTCTCAGTGATACAGCTGCATTGGAAAAAGAAACATAAGAGAAAGGAGACACACACAAAAAAGTGATCTTCCTTGGCCAGGCCTCTGGAAGGAAGGAAGCGAGCCATCTCTAAAAGTGCAGAACCGCAGATCTGCTCCCCTAGCAGGTCTGGCATTCAAACACACTCCCCTGCACGATCTTCACCCCCGATGCTCAAGAATTTACTTAAGTTGTCCGGGGTTGTTCATACTCCTTCGTGCCCATTGGAACCAAGGACAAACACCTTTTGGAGGGACGAGTGATAAAAAAAAAATTATAAGTGAAATTTAAGTGTTTATAGATGAAAATAATGAGATGTGCGGAAACGGTCCTCAAATATATGTTTTTAAAAGAAGCAGTCTCTCTTATTTTATTTATTTATTTTTATGTTTATTTGCTTTTGAGAGAGAGCGAGAACGAGAGTGCAAGCAAGGGAGGGGCAGAGAGAGAAGGAGACGGGATCTGGCTCTGTACCGACAGCTGAAAGCCTAACGTCCGGCTCTAACCCATGAACGGTGTGTGGGATCATGACCTGAGCCAAAGTCAGACGCTTAACCGACCGACCCACCCAGGCACTCGAATCCCCAAACATTTTTATGAGGCATGTACCATCCTGATACCAAAGTCCAGATAAGTGCACTCTTGTTTATAAACACAGTTAACAAAAAAATTCCTGAACTGGAAATCGAATAGAGTCTCGTGTAGAAAAATAATACAACAGGAACAAGTTGGGATTGACCCTATACAAATGTCAATATAATAAAAATCCTCTCCTATTAGAAAACACAGGCAGTAAGCTCTTGAATGTGGTCTCAGCAATATGTTTTTGGATCGGTCTCTTCAGGTAAAGGCAACACAAGCAAAAATAGATAAATGGAACATAAATGGAATAACATAAAGCTAAAAAGCTTTTGCACAGCAAAAGAAACCATCAACAAAATGAAAAGGCAACTTGCTGAATGGGTATCTGCAAATGATACATCCAAATAGGGGTTAATATCTAAAATACATAAAGACTCCATACAACGCCATCTCAAAAAACAATCTGATTAAACATGGGCAGAGTACCTGAATAGAGATTTCTTCGAAGAAGTTACGCAGACACATAAAAAGATATTCGATGTCACTCATCATCAGAGAAATGCGACTCAAAACCACACTGTCATCTTACATCTGTCAGAAAGGCTATTATCAAAAAGACGAGAAATAACAAGTGTTGGCAAGGATGTGGAGAAAGGGGAACGCTTTTGCACTGTCGGTGGGAATGCACACTGGTGCGGCCACTCTGGAGGACTGTATGCAAGGTCCTCAAAAAGTGAAAAACAGAACAATCATAAGATGCAGAAATTCCACTTTGGGGTGTTTATACAAAGAAAACAAAAACACAAACTCAAATAAAGTGCCCCTGTGTTCGTTGCAGCGTTACTTATAATAAAGATATGGAAGGAAGCAACCTAAGTGTCCACTAATAAATGAATGGATAAAGAAGATGTGGTATGGATACATATATATGTATAATGGAATATTACTCAGCCATAAAAAAATAAAACCTTGCCATTTGCAGCAACGTGGATGGATCTAGAAGGTATTATGGTAAGAGAGATAAATACCACAGTATTTCACTTACAGGTGAAACATAAAAGAAATAAAACAGAACAGAAACAGACTCAAAAAAACAGAACAGAAACAGACTCAAAATAACAGAAAATCTAGTGGTTGCCAGAGGGAGGAGGGTGGAGGTTTGGTGAAATTAAGACACAGGGAGGCAACCACAGCATAGGCAATATAGTTAATAATATTGTAATAACTTTATATGGTGACATAGCAGCTAGGTTACCTGTCGATGATATATTTATCATGGTGATCGCTTCATAATAATATAAATGTCAAATCACTATGTACTACACCCGAAACTCATATAATGTTGTACATCTACCATAATTCAAAAAAAAAAAAAAACACGTAAGTACATAAGCAAATGTAAAATATAATAATATTAGAATGATGGTTACACAACCATATACACTACAAGCCACTGTATTGTGTACTTCATTTTTTAATGTTTATTTTTGAGAGAGAGACAGAGAGAGAGAGCAGGGGAAGAGCAGAGAGAAAAAGGGAGACACAGAATCCAAAGCAGGCTGCAGGCTCTGTGCTGACAGCTCAGGGGCAGGGCTCGAACTCACAGACCATGAAATTATGACCTGAGCTGAAGTTGGAAGCTTAACCAACTGAACCACGCAGAAGCCCTGGAATTGTGTACTTTAAATGGGTGACTTGATATCTCGATGAAACTATTATAAAACAAACAACAACAATAAAATCCATCAATGTAATATGTCATATTAACAGAATAAAAGAGAAAACTATCATACAGATTTAATGGATGCAGGAAAAATTTGTAAGATTCAACCCTCATTCATAATACTAACAAACCATATATTAGGAGTTTATCTGATGAAGGGCTTTTTTTCTGAACCTACAACAAATATAATATATTAAAATCATTGTATTTAAGATTAAGATTAAGACATTGTACCAAAGATCCCAGCCAAGAACAGTATGATGAGAAATAAAAACCAAAACTACAAAAGCTATTGAAGGAGAAACAAAACCATCGTTATTTGCAGATAATATGATTGCTTATCTAGAAAAACCCAAGATAATCGAATGTAAATTATTAGAATGTTTCTGCATGTAAGATCAATGAAGGAAAATAAATTGCATTATGGTCACCAGCAACAAGCCATCAGAATATATATATAGTTTTAAAAAGATACAGAAATATTAGATACCTAGGAATAAATTTCGTAACTGGCATACAATTGTTTATGAAGAAGACTGTTTATGGAGAAAATTATAGCACTTGATGAAAGGCATTATAAAAGACAGACATAAATGGAGAGAAAAAAACATGTTCATGGATTCAGTAACATAAAAATGTCAGCTCTCCCCAAATTAATCTATAAATTCAATGCATTTCCTGTCAAAACTCGATAGTTTTAATGGAACTTGACAAATGGACTGTAGAGCCTATATGGAATTACAATGAGTGACGATACCCAAGATAAAATTTGAAGATGGACAGGATGGAAAATCTCTACCACCCAGAACCTAAAACTTATTATGAGTAAAGCTATAATGAGAAAGCACGAGAGTGATTGGTGGAGGGATAAACATGCAGACCAGGGGAACAGACCCAAGCCGTATGGAAACGTGACAAGTGACAGAGATGGCATTTGTGGGTCCGTGAAGCCACATGTGGAAAAGTACAACCAACAAAGGAAAAGACTGGTAAGTTTACCACATTGAAACCGAAACTTCCAGGGGTGTCTGGCTGGCTCAGTCGGCTGAGCGTCCAACTCTTGATTTCAGCTCCGGTCATGATCTGATGGTTCACGGGATCAAGGTCCACCTCGGACTCTGTGCTCATAGCGTGGAGCCTGCTTGGGAATTTCTCTCTTCCTCTCTCTCTGCCCCTCCCCCACATGCCCTCACTGTCTCAAGATAAATAAAGAAACTTAAGAAAAACAACAACAACCCTGAAACTTCTGTGTCAAAATGCATGATAAAAACAAGCTTTAAAAAATAAGCTACATTCTCTGGGGCGCCTGGGTGGCTTAGTCGGTTGAGCGTCCGACTTTCGCTTAGGTCATGATCTCGCGGTTCGTGGGTTCGAGCCCCACATTGGGCTCTGTACTTACTGCCAGCTCAGAGCCTGGAGCCTATTTAAGAGTCTGTGTCTCCCTCTCTCTCTGACCCTCCTCTGCTCACGCTGTCTCTCTCTCTCTCTCTCCTAGAAATAAATAAAAAAAATAAGCTACATTCTCGAAGACTACATTTGGAGTGTCCCAGACGGACAAAAGACCCATATCCAGGTTGTATAAAGAACTCTATATGTTAATAAGGAAAACCAAAAACAATGGTCTGAAAAGAATGTAAAGTATCAAATGGGCACACCACAAAGGGGTCAACCTCAGAGGTCCTGGGGTCGGTAGGATACAGAAAGTCCCAAGAGACGTCCCTCAATTCAAATGTCAAAAATAACCCAGCAACGCTATAACATCATAGCTTCTCCAAACTGAGAGAAAGAGCTGAGGTGTAAAGACGTGTATGTGAAGAAAGTTATAGAAAGCGATATGTCTGCACAGCAGAGGCAAACAGCACAGCTGTGCTCATACCGGCAGAGCACCCAGAGGAGGAGGCCCCCGCCACAGATGGGAGTCGGGAGGAGCTAACTGAAGCTTCGGTGAACTTGGAGCAGCCGTGTGTGAGCTGGTACCATGGATTACAGCCTACGGAGCAGCACCCACCTGGCGTGTCTGCTCTACCCACCAAATCTGCCCCAGGGGGTTCCAGCAAGCTCAGGGGACAGCAAAGGATGAAACACTTCCTCTCTGAGGCACATGGGCCTTCCCCAAGTTCATTACCATTGCTCTCCGAAGGTGGCAGGGCAGAACTGAGAGAGACAAATCACAGGCATGCTACACACAAGGGACCAGGGTTGGGGAAGGCCTTCTCAGGAGCTCAGGGTGAAGGGACATCTCCCTTGGCACAGAAGGCTTGGGGTAGCCATGGAGGAGGAAGGGATTCCCCCAGGGATACAAAAAGCCAAGAGCCAGGCTGTAAAGCAAAGAGAGAAATCTCCCATGCTCCAGAAAGCTGGCCGCTCAGCTGAAGTGGAAAGAGGTTTCCAGAATCTCACCAGTGCTCAGCCTCCAAGCACAACAGAAAGGCATGTCCTGATCCTGCAGTCAAAACATCTGAAGCCAGGGGAGCGCTGAGTCAAATTAGGGGTGCACTGAGTCAAATTAAACTCCAAGAAAGCTGAGATCCCACACAGCTAGAAACCAGATTACCTCAGGCTATAATTCTTTTAAGTTTATTCATTTATGAGAGAGAGTCAGTGAGGAGGGGCAGAGAGAGAATCTCAAGCAGGCTCCACACCATCAGCGCAGAGCCTGATGCAGGGCTTGAACTCACCAACTGCAAGATCATGACCTGAGCCAAAATCAAGAGCCAGACACTTAAGTGACTGAGCCACCCAGGCACCCCTTCAGCCTGTCATTTTTATGGCCTGTCATATTACTTAATTCAGTACCGACTGTTCTCGTACAAAATTTCATCTGATGCAATAAAATATTACAAAACATACAAAAAATTAAAAACATGCTTATGGCTGGGGAAATAGTCCATGGCAGCACATAAAACATGGCCCAAAAGCTAGATTTATCAGAGGGACACCTTAATCATGTAAAAGTGCTCAGTCATTTCACGTAAAAGATGGGTGACATGTGTGAGAGGTGGGGACTTTGAACAGATGTAAAAAGAGAGCCAAATGGAAATGTTACATATAAATGATACAACATCAGAATTAAAAGGCCATTAAATGGGCCTAGGAATAAACTTGACTACGTAGAGGAGAGAATCAAGTTAGTTTAAGTCAGGGCCACAAGATGACCCAAACTGAAATATGCACACCTGCAAAAACAAGGAATAAAAAATAAAAAATAAGTACCACCAGAAGCTTCAAGGTCAGAGGCACAACCCTAGTGGATTAACATACATATAATAGGGGTCCTGGAAAAAAGGAGAGAGAACATGGAAGCACTACTGGAAAAGAAAGTGAGTAAGAAGTTCCATGAACCCTGAGAAGGGTGAATATAATGAAATCAGGTCTATACAGTTACCAGGCATGGACAGGCATAGTTTGGTGGAGGTGGCTGATGGGAGGGGGGCAAGGGAGAGGGGGAAATGGGTGACGGGCATTGAGGAGGGCACTTGTTGGGATGAGCATTGGGGGTTGTAAGTGATGAATCATGGGAATCTATCCCCCACACCAAGAGCACGCTGTATACACTGTATGTTAGCTAACTTGATAATAAATTACATTAAGAAGAAAGAAAGAAAGAAAGAAGAAAGAAGAAAGAAAGAAAGAAAGGGAAGGAGGGAGGGAGGGAGGGAGGGAAAGAAGGAGAAAGAAAGAAAGAAAGAAAGAAAGAAAGAAAGAAAGAAAGAAAGAAAGAAAGAAAGAAAGAAAAAAGGGAGGGAGGAAGGAAGGAAAGAGAGAGAGAAAGAAAGAGAAAAAAATTACTTTAGAATCACAAAAAAAAAAAAAGAAAGACACCAGGTCTAGGCACATGAGAGTCAAACATCTCAAAGCCAAAGATGAAGAAAAACATGTAAGAGAGGCTGGGGAGGCAGATACGATGACAGGTACCATTAACTCTCCCACGAGGGCAGCTGACTTCTCATCAAGAACAACGGAGACCAGAAGGCAGCAGAGCATATTTTATGTGCCAAAAAAAGAATCCGAAGTCAACTGAAACCACACCCAATGAAAACACCATTCATAAAAAAGGTGAGATAAAAACATTCCCAGAAAAATGCCAAGAGAAGTAATCTTCAGCCTACTAAAGCTGCACGTAAGAAATACTAAAAGGAGCTGAGCGAAAAGAAAGCTCTAGGGAAAGGATACCAGATGGAAGACCAGATCAGCAAGAAGGAATAAAGGACACTGGAGGGCACTTTTCAGCGTATGTAAGAGAAGAAATATTGGGTTCTATGCCTGAAGCCAAGACTACAAAGGATGCTAACTAATTTGAATTTAAAGAAAGAATGGCATATTCGTAAATATAAAATATATAAAAAGAAAAAGTTCAAAGTAATTACATACCTACCTGTCTACCTAATATGATATACATCTTTAAAAGACATCAACTACTTTTTATTTTAAATGTTTTTAATGTTTATTTATTTTGAGTGGGGGAGGAGGGACAGAGAGAGAGGGAGACACAGAACCCGAGGCAGGTTCCAGGCTCTGAGCTGTCAGCACAGAGCCAGAAGAGGGGCTCGAACTCAGAATGTGAGATCATGACCTGAGCTGAAGTCAGACGCTTCACCGACTGAGCAACGCAGGCATCCTGAAAGCCATCAACTATTTACAATGAAATAACAGGGGCACCTGGGTGGCTTAGTCGGTTAATCGTCCGATTTTCGCTTAGGTCATGATCTCGCAGTTCGTGGGTTCGAGCCCCGCGTCGGGCTCTGTGCCGACTGCCAGCTCAGAGCCTGGAGCCTGTTTCAGAGTCTGTGACTCCCTCTCTCTCTGACCCTCCCCTGCTCACGCTGTATCTCTCTCTCTCTCCTAGAAATAAATAAAACATTAAAAAAATTTTTTTTAAATAAAATAAAATAAAATAAAAATAAAATGAAATAACAATGACTGTAGGACTTAAGACCACATATGAAAACATACTATAAGACAACAAAGGCCAAGGCCATCAACTATTTAAAATGAAATAACAATGACTGTAGGACTTAAGACCACATATGAAAACATACTATAAGACAACAAAGGCCAAGGACAGGAGGGGGTCAGCAATAATTTAATAGTGTAAGGTTCCTATGTTGTTAATTCACACTGTAATACACTTTGAAGGCAGACTGTGATAACTTAAAGATATGTAATCTCTAGAGTAACCATTAAAAAGAGCTACAGGTTAACAAGTCAATACAGACGGTAGAGTGGAATAAAAAATTATGGTTTTCACCCAACAGAAAGCATAAAAAGATAATAACAAGTGGAATAAATATTAAACAAATGCCAAAAAGGGAGACTTAAATCCAACCATATGATTACATTAAATGCAAGTTACACTGAACATTCCAGTCAAAAGGAAGTAATTATCAGAATGAATCACAAAGCAAAACAACTACATGGGGATTATAAGAAACACCCTTCGTATGAAAAGCCAAAAAATTTAAAGTAAAAGGGTAGGAAAATATGTATAATGAAATGTCACCTTATAATAAATGGAACAGATCTAATCATACCACACAAAGCAGAAGTTAAGACAAAGAATATTACTGGAGATAGAGAAGACATTTCACAATGATAAAAAGATCAATTCTTCAAGAAAACATGGCAATTCTGAGTCTGTATGCACCTAATAAAATGGCTTCAAGATGCATGAAACAATGTGATAAAATTAAAGAGAGAAATAGACAAATTCACAAATATATGTGTGGATTTTGACAGCCTTTCTCAATAATTTTTAAAACTGACAGACAAACGATGCTCAGCATCCCTCCTCATCAGGGAAATACAAATCAAAACCACACTGAGATACCACCTCATGCTGGTCAGAGTGGCTAAAATGAACAAATCAGAGGACTCTAGATGCTGGCGAGGATGTGGAGAAACGGGCACCCTCCTACACTGTTGGTGGGAATGTAAACTGGTGCAGCCCCTCTGGAAAACAGTGTGGAGGTTCCTCAGGAAACTAACAGTAGAACTCCCCTATGACCCAGCAATAGCACTGCTAGGAATTTACCCAAGGGATACAGAAATGCTGAGGCATAGGAGCACATGTACCCCAATGTTCATAGCAGCACTCTCCACAATAGCCAAAACATGGAAAGAGCCTAAGTGTCCATCAACAGATGAATGGATCAAGAAGATGTGGTTTATCTATACGATGGAATACTACATGGCAATGAGAAAGAATGAAATCTGGCCATGTGTAGCAACATGGATGGACCTTGAGGGTGTTACGCTGAGTGAAATAAGTCAGGCAGAGGACAGCTACCATATGTTTGCACGTATAGGTGGATTAGGAGAAACTTAACAGAGGACCGTGTGGGAGAAGAAGGGGGGACATAGTGGCGGAGGAGGGAGGCAAACCACAAGAGACTCTTGAATGCCGAGAACAAACTGAAAGGAGATGGGGGTGGGGGGGAGGGGACGGGGTGAGATGGACATGGAGGAGGGCACTTGTGGGGATGAGCACTGGGTGTTATATGGAAACCAACTTGACAATAAACTATTAAAAAATTAAAAACCTTACAAAATAAATAAATAAATAAAACCGACAGACAAAAGAATCAAGGTTTAGAAGACTGAACATCGTAACTAACCAACTTGACCTGATGGCCATTTGTAGTACACTGTGTTCAACAGCTCAGAACATGTCTTCGTTCCAAGTGCACGCAGCATATTCACCACAATGGACCACATCATAGGCCATAAAACAAGGCTAAATAAGTATCAAAGGGTTGAAATTCAATAGGCTATGTTCTTTGATCACCAGAGAATGAATGAGAAGGCAATAACGGAGAGTTCTCTGGAAAACTATTTTCAAAAACATGGATGGACCTCGAGGGTATTATGCTGAGAGAAGTAAGTCAGAGAAAGACCAATACCATGATTTCACCAATATGTGGAATTTAAGAAACAAATGAACAAACAAAGAAAAAGAGACTAAACAAATAATAGACTCGAATAGAGAGAACAAACTAGTGATTGCCAGAGGGGAGGTGGAGAGGAGAGGGGTAAAGTAAAAGGGATTAAGGGTGTACTTTCATGGGGCGCCCGGGTGGCTCAGTCCTTTGAGGATCTGACTTTGGCTCAGGTCACGATCTCACAGTTCGTGGGTACGAGCCCCATGTCGAGCTTTGTGCTGACAGCTCAGAGCCTGAAGGCTGCTTCAGATTCTGTCTCTCTCTCTCTGCCCCTCCCCTGCTCATTTTCTGTCTCTGTCTCAAAAATAAATAAACGTTAAAAAAATTAAAAACAAAAAGAGTACCCTTATCATGATGAGCACTGAGTAATGTACAGGACTGTTGAGTCACTCTGTTGTACACCTGAAACTAATAAAACACAGCATGTTCATTATAGTTCAATTAAATGAATTGGAGAGAACACATTTTGGGATGAGCACTGGAGGTCGTATGAAAGAGATGAATCACTGTATTCTACTCCTGAAGCCAAGACTACGCTGTATGTTAACCAACTTGAATTTAAAATAAATTTTAAAAAAGAAAAAAGATAAATACTTAAACAATGCACCCATGCAGTTATCAACTACTCAACCATCATAGAATGGAGAAATTATAAGGGAAAAGTTAAAATACTTTGAACTAAATGACATGAAAAACAACACATTACTTTGTGTAGCTAAAGCAGTGTCCGCAAAGAAATGTGTAACTTTAAATCCTTGTATTAGAAAAGACAAAAGGTGTGAAATCCCTGATGTTTCCATCTGAATAAGCTAAAACAAAGGAGCCAATTAAATCCAACATAAGGAGGAGAAAGGAAATAGCAAAAATAAGATTTTAAAAATCAATGAAATATAAAGGAGAAGAAATAGAGAAAACAAATCAAAAGATCTTTACTTGTTTTTAAAAAATAGTTTATTAATAGTCAACTTGGTTTCCATATAACACCCAGTGCTCATCCCAACAAGTGCCCTCCCCCATGCCCATCACCCCCCTTCCCCTCTCCTCCACCCCCATCAGCCCTCAGTTTGTTTTTGGCATTCAAGAGTCTCTCATGGTATTTGAAATGACGAATAAAATTGAAAAGTTCCTAACAACATTGATCAAGAGGGGAAAATGGACAGAGAGTGGAAGTTGCCATCAAGAATTAAAAAGGGAATACTGTAAGTCCTAGGAACATTTTACAAAGATAGTAAGGGATAAGTTAGAAAACTTATATAAAATTTCTTTAAAAATACAACTTACCAAAACTGACACAAGAAGAAATGGAAAATCTCCATAAATAAATTTATTTTTTTTAACTTAAAAAATTCTGAAAAGAAATCTCTAGGAATAGATGGCTTCACAGGTAAATCTGAACAAATATTTATGCAAGACACAATACTGGTCATACACAAATCCTTTATTAAACAAAGGAGGAAGCATTTCCAAATTAATTTTATGAGGCCACCATAACTTGGGTATCAGAACATTAAAAAGATGTTAAAAAACAACAAGTAACTGGGGGCACCTGCGTGGCTCTGTTGGTTACGCATCTGACTCTTGATTTCGGCACAGGTCATGATCTCATGGTTCCTTAGATTGAGCCCAGTGTCAGGCCCTGAGGCCTCAGTGCTTGGGATTCTCTGTCTCCCTCTCTCTCTGTGCCTCCCCCACTCACACTGTCTCTGTCTCTCTCAAAATAAATAAAAACCTAAAGATTTTTTTAAACAAATAAATAAAAGACAAGAAATTACTGGTAAATATCCACATGAACATAGATGCAAAAATACTTAACATGATGTTTGGAAATTTGATCTATAAAAAGAGTAATAACATGAAGACTAAGTGTGATTTTCCTAGTAATCGCAAGGTTTATTTGACATTCAAGTGCTAATCAATGCAATTCACCGTATTTATAGGCTAAAATAGAAAAACTATACGATCATCTCAATACATGCTGAAAACAACATTTGTCAAAATTCTGCCTAGCCATGATCTCAGCAAGGAGCAGAAGGGACTGTCCTCAATCTGATAAAAGGCATGCATGAAAAACCTATGGCTGACATCATTCTTAAGGGTACAAGACAGAATGCCTTCCCCCAATGTCATAAACAAGGGAAGGATGTCTGCTGTTACCACTTCTATCCAACCCTGCATGAGTGTTATATTTGTCCAAAAGGGCAAAACAGGACCAGAGCCAGCGCCAGCACCACTATGACTACCAGCATGAAATTTAAAGAGACTCTTAAATACAGAGAACAGGGGCGCCGGGGTGGCTCAGTCGGTTAGCGTCCGACTTTGGCTCAGGTCATGATCTCGTGGTTTGTGGGTTTGAGCCCCGCATCGGGCTCTGTGCTGACAACTAGCTCAGAGCCTGGAGCCTGTTTCAGATTCTGTGACTCCCTCTCTCTCTGATCCTCCCCTGCTCATGCTGTCTCTATCTCTCTCTCAAAAATAAATAAATAAATAAATAAAATATTTAAAAAAAAATACAGAGAACAAACTGAGGGTGGCTGCAGGGGAGGGCGGTGGGTTAAATGGGGGATGGGCATTGAGGAGGGCGCTTGTTGGGATGAGCACTGGGTGTTATATGTAAGACATGAATCACTGAGTTCTACTCCTAAAACCAGTAATACGTTGTGTGTTAACTAACTTGAATGTAAATAAATAAATTTGAAAAATAAAGGGGAGCAGGAAAAAAAAAACATACATATTGGAAAAAAGTAGTAAGCTGTCCTTAGTGACAGATGACATGTATTGTAGAAAACCATGTAGAAATTAAAAAGCATGAAAACAAAAACTAGAACTAGTAAGTTAATTTAGGAAGTTTGTAGGATACAAGGACACTATTCAAAGGTCAGGCGTATTCTATATACTAGCAACAAATGATTGAAATTGAAAGAGAAGATGACTTTTTTCATTTAAAAATTTTTAATGTTTACTTATTTTTGAGAGACAGAGAGACAGAGCATGAGCAGGGGAGGGGTGGAAAGAGAGGGAGACACAGAATCTGAAGCAGCTCCAGGCTCAGAGCTGTCAGCACAGAACCTGATGCGGGGCTCAAACTCACGAACTGTGAGATCATGACCAGAGCCAAAGCTGGATGCTCAACTGACTGAGCCACCCAATCGCCCCAACTTTTTTTCATTTTAAAGAGGCCTCACTTTATTTATAATTAGGAAAAGATGACATTTTTTTTCATAGTTTATTGTCAAGTTGGTTTCCATATAAGTTGCTAATCCCAACAAGTGCCGTCCTTAATGCCCATCACCCATTTAACCCACCCACCTCCCCTCCAGCCACCCTCAGTTTGTTCTCTGTATTTAAGTCTCTTATGGTTTGCTTCTCTCTCTGTTTTCATATTATGTTTCCTTCCCTTCCCCTATTTTCATCTATTGTGTTTCTTAAATTATACATATGAATGTGTACAAACATGTTGTGTTTCTTAAATTACACATATGAATGAAATCATACGATATTTGTCTTTCTCTGACGTATTTCACTTAGCATGATACAGTCTAGTTCTATCCACACTGTTACAAATGGCAAGATATCATTCTTTTTGATCTCTGAGTAATGTGTGTGTGTGTGTGTGTGTGTGTGAGATACATATATACATCACATCTTCTTTATCCATTCATCACTAGATGGATATTTGGGCTCTTTTCATACTTTGGCTATTGTCAATAGTGCTGTTATAAACAGGGTGCATGTGCTCCTTCGAATCAGCACTCCTGTACCCTTTGGATAAATGCCTAGTAGTGCAATTGCTGAATCACAGAATGTCTCTATTTTTAATTTTCCAAAGAACCTCCACACTATTTTCCAGAATGGGTGCACCAGTTTGCATTCCCACTAATAGTGTAAGAGGGTTCCCCTTTCTCCACATCCTCACCAACATCTTTTATTTCCTGAGTTGTTAATTTTAGCCATTCTGACAGGTGTGAGATGGTATCTCATTGTGGTTTTGATTTGTATTTCTCTGATGATGCGTAACGTAGAGCATCTTTTCACGTATCTGTTGGCCATCCGGCTGTCTTTTTTGGAAAAGAGTACACTCATGTGTTCTGCCCATTTCTTCACTGGATTGCTTGTTTCTTGGGTGTTAAGTCGGTAAATTCTTTATGGATTTTGCATACTAACCCTTTATCTGTATGTCATTTACAAATATCTTCTCTCATTCTGTCGGATGCCTTTTAGTTTTGTTGATTGTTTCCTTCGCTGTGCAGAAGCTTTTTATTTTGATGGGGACCCAATAGTTCATGTTTGCTTTTATTTCCCTTGCATCCGGAGACATGAGGAGAAGATGACTTACAATAACAATTTTAAAAACGTGAAAATAGGAATACATTTTTAAAAAAGATGTGCAAGGTCTCTTCCTACAAAAAAAAAAACTGAAAAAAAAAAATAAGGCCTAACTAAATGGAGAGATATACCATTTTCATAGACAAATTCCCACATTCAAAAACATTTATGAGAGTCTATGTTTGAATCACTGCTCCAGCCACAAAAGTAAGTCTCCATGAGTGATGGTGCGATGCTCCTCTCCAGGGAGCGGTTTACAAAGTGGACAAATGCAATGCCATCTGCTAAGTGCTGGGGAGGAGAGATACACAGGTCAAGGTAAGGACACAAACTAATGGGGCAGCCTCAGGGAAGGCAAGCCTCCAAGAGGGGTGAAGAGTGGAGGCTTAGCCTTACAGAGAATGGGGGAGTCCAGACAGAGGGAAGAGATGAGATAAAGGTGCAGAGGCGTGAATGGCCACGATGCATTGGAACAGACCATGTAGTTACTGTTGCTGGGACAAGATGTGCAGTTGGGGGAGGAAGCTGGAGAAAAAGAGACCAGAGTCTAACCTTCTGTGCCACTCAGAGAAAGAAAACCCTGCCTCTGATTTATTATAGCCACATAAATAAAGTTGGTAGCACCCAACTTTTTTGAAGCTGTAGCATAATAGTTATTTTATCATCCATTTCATATGAAACATCTTAAATAGGTATGCATATATGTATGCAAGAAGCCTATAAATACAAAACAATTTTTAATTAATTTTTATGTTTATTTTTGAGAGAGAGAGAGTACAAGTAGGTGAGGGGCAGAGAGAAGGAGAGACAGAATCCCAAGCAGGCTCTGCACCTGTGAGGTGCAGTGAGGCCTATGTGGGGCTCACACTTATGAACCTGGTGATCATAACATGAGCCAAGATCAAGACTCGGATGCTTACCTGACTGGGTCACCCAGGAGCCCCTAAAACAATCTTTTAATAGCAATTATTTCCTAGGAATTCAACTGCAGGATAATTTTGTGTATTTCTTTATTACATATTTTGTATATGCTTTTTTTAACATGTTAACAGTAAATCGAATTATTTTTATTTAAAAAAACTATCTTCCAAAATAAAACTATGTAGTGAGAAGAGTGGATCTTTTTAACATTTTGCATTTATGCAAATTACATGCCTGTCTGTCTCATTAGAAGATCGTTGAATTTCCATATCTGCTTGTATTTAAGTTGTTATTTTGGTTGAAGTAGTGGGGAAAAAAATCCAGCTTAACATAAATATGTATGAGTATTTTAAATTACCTTTCAGATAATTGTGGATGTTCGTCTGTGATATTAAACAAACTATACGATCGGATATACTTTAAAAAAATTTTTTAACGTATTTATTTTTGAGAAGCAGAGAGAGACAGAGAGCATGAGCGGGGGAGGAACAGAGAGAGAGGGAGACACAGAATCTGAGGCAGGCTCCAGGCTCTGAGCTGTCAGCACACAGCCCGACACAGAGCTTAAATCCACGAACTGTCAGATCATGACCTGAGTCAAAGTCGGATGCTTAACTGACTGAGCCACCCAAGGTGCCCCACGTTAGGATATATTTTTAAGAAATCTGAGTATAGTTGACACACAGTGTTATGTTCATTTCAGGTGTACAAGACAGCAATTCAAGTCCTCTGTGTGTTATGCTGAGCTCACCCCCAAGTGCAGCCACCACCTGTCCCCACACAGTGCAATTACAGGACCCCTGACTATATTCCCTGTGCTGTGCCTTTTGTCCCCAGGATTTGCTCATTCCGCACCTGGAAACCTGTGTATCTCCCTCTTCCCTTTACCCAATCTCCCATCCCCCCAGCCCCTCTGGCCACCACCAGTGTGTTCTCTGTATGTATAGATCTGTTTCTGCTTTTACTGTGTTTGTTCATTTGCTTTTGTTTTGTTTTGTTTTGTTTTTTAGATTCCACATATGAGTGAAATCATAAGGTATTTGTCTTTTTAACTTGCCTTCAAGGCTCTTTCCCACTTCCCCGGCATCACCCCTCTGGACAGCCCGAGAACAGGTCCCACCTGCAGGTTCAGCCCTGCCTGGCCGATGGGTGGGCATGGTGTCCCTGCGCATGCGGGGCACCTCCTATTGCCAGGAGCGATAGAGCCCTGCAATCGGTCTCTCTCCCCAGACCTCCCATTGCCAGGAGGCTTAGCAGGACTCAGGGGCTGGTACTTCGCGATGGCCACACCTCCGCACAGGGCTGAGTCCTGCTAGCCTCAACCATCCCCCCAACCTCAGGCTACACGCCCAGTTCCACCAGGAGAGAGCGCATGATCTGGAAAGATACGATGCTGCCTTCCTGCCTGTCCGTCACTCGACATCTGTCCCCCTGGCAAACCTCACCTTAGCCCCAACTCACTCCAATCCATTATTCACCCAGCAGCCGGAGAAAGCTTTTCAAAAGAAAATAGGATCTTCTCTCTTTGCCGGCTCAAACCCTCCAGTGCCTTCCCAGAATGAAATGCAGACACCTGTCCCTGCTCACTCCTCCCGCTCTCGGCCTCCCTTTCCATGTTCAGTGCTTGGCTTCAGTAACACCAACCACTCAGGGCTTTGGATAAACGTCATCTCTTAGAGACACCCAAAATCTCCCCCAAACCATGAACAGCTCTCTACCTATTTTCCAGAGTGTCTCTGTCATCTTCTGTTGTAGCACTCAATTTATGGCTTATAATTATTTACTCAAGCACATTCCCCACTATTGGAACTCCCTGAGATCAGGGACACTGGCGTGTTCCCATCTGCACTGTCTGACGCTGGCACAATCCCTGGCATACATTGAGCGCTGAGAACATGCTTGCTGAGTGAATGAATAAATGAATGAATGGTTTATTCTGGTCCACCTTCCAGATGCTACCTCCTTCCACTTGCTTAAATCATGCCCGAAGCTGTGACCTCCAGGGGACACTCACTGGATATCACAAGGCCCATTGATGGACGTGTGTCCATTTCCCCAACCCCACCCCACCCAGGCTTGCCTGCCTCTCTTCACACTGGCCCGAGAGGTCACTGTGCCCACAGACCAGGTGTTCTGGTCATCTCCATCCCACTATAATGCCATCTGATTTGCCTCAGTCTCCCCCTATTAAAAGAGAGGGTTCAATTTCTTAGACATAATTTATGGCCTCTCATCACAGTTCACCTTCCTTCAGTGCAATGTCCTACCATGAGGCTCCCGAGAGTTGACTCCATTTCTGCCATGGTGGTCTATACAGAGAAGAATTCTGTGAGCACAGTCACTGGCCTGGATTTGTTGATCACTTCTCTACCCCTTCCCAAGAGGAGGGATGCCTGCCTCCTCTGTGCACAAGTACCAGCCTTTACAATGCCTCCTACAACATCAGCCACAAATGTGTGCTGACCTGTTTGCTGATCCATCTACATCCATCACCAGACAAGGCTTCTTAACTTCATACACAGCCAAGAAGCCTTGTTGAGTGCCTGACCCCCTCCATGGCAGATAGGGCTCACATGTAATTCCTCTGTCTCCAGAAGGTCACCAGCGGCTGATAAGAGCAGACGTCAGGACATGTTTACTCCATGAATAACTCAACAAACACCTACTTGGCAATGCCTGTGTGTGACAGTGTTTTTGTTAAATTAAATGTTTTGTGAGCTATTGCCAAGTCAGGTCTTCCCACCATTTTCTGGGCAATTAATTGTTTGACTCTAAATGCTGAGCTTTAGATTTATCACGGTAAGATTTTAAATTACTGTGTTTGAACCCAGGACTTACGCCAAGCAGAAACAAGTGAATCATGATTTTTCTAGCTCTGGTGTAAACAATTCCTTTAAAAAGGAAGTCACTTCAAATGTCTGCAGGGGTTTGAATTATGGCCCCCAAAAGACATGTCCACATGAAATCTGTGAATGTGACCTCATGCAGAAAGAAGAGTCTTTGCAGATATAATTAAGTGAAGGATCTCATGGTGAGATCTTCTGGAATTAGGGTGGGCTCAAAATCCAAGGAAACATCTTTTTTGATGTTTATTTATTTTTGAGAGAGAGACAGTGAGCAAGTGAGAGAGAGCATGAGCAGGGGAAATGCAGAGAGAGGGGGACAGAGGATCTAAAGCCAGTAGGTTCTGTGCTGACAGCAGATAGCCCGACACAGGGCTCGAACCCATGAACCGTGAGATTGTGACCTGAGCAGAAGTCGGATGCTTAACCGACTGAACCATGCAGGGTTCCCAGTGAAGTATCTTCCTAAGAGACAAAAAAGGGAAGAGAAGAAACAGAGAAGCCATGGGAGGATAGAGGCAGAGGCTATAGAGATGTGGAGCGGCTGGAGCCCCCAGACGCTGGGAGAGGCAAGAAGGAGCCTCCCTGCAGCCTCAGAGGGAGCACAGAGGTGCTGAAATCTTGATTTCAGACCCTGCCCTTCACAACTGTGTGAGAATGCATGTCTGTTGTTTACAACACCCAGGTTGTGGTGTGGCAGCCATAGGAAACCAACCCAATGTTGTATGCCACCTGCCATGTTTCCACCAGAGAGAGACTCACACAATTGCAGGATGTGAGCTTAAAAGAACCTTGGCTAGTTTTCAAAGTTTGTTTATTTATTTATTTTGATAGCGAGAGTGAGCATGACCAGGGAGGGGCACAGAGAGGAGAGAGAGAGAATCCCAAGCAGGCTCTGCACTCTTAGCACAGAGCCCAAAACAGGGCTTGAATTCATAAACTGTGAGATCATGACTCGAGCTGAAATCAAGAGCAGGCACTTAACCAACTGAGCCACCCAGGTGCCCCAACCTTGGATATTTTTTAATTAAACTATTTCCTTTTCAACTAAGAAAGCCATGACTGGATTGCCTGGGTGGCTCAGTCAGTTAAGCATCCGACTTGGGCTCAGGTCATGATCTCGTGGTTTGCAGTTTGTGAGTTCAAGCCCCACATTGGGCTTTGTGCTGACAGCTCGGAGCCTGGAGCCTGCTTGGGATTCTGTGTCTCCCTCTCTCTCTGCCCCTCCCACTCTCATGCTCTGTCTCTGTCTCTCAAAAAATAAATAAACATTGGTGCACCTGGGTGGCTCAGTCAGTTAAGCGCCTGACTTTGGCTCAGGTCATGATCTCACGGTTCGTGGGTTCGAGCCCCATGTCGGGCTCTGTGCTGACTGCCAGCTCAGAGCCTGGAGCCTTTTTCAGATTCTGTATCTCCCTCTCTCTCTGACCCTCCCCTGCTCACGTTCTCTCTCTCTCTCCCTCCCTCTCTCTCTCAGAAATAAATAAAACATTAAAAATTTTAAATAAATAAATAAACATTAAAAAAAAATTTTTTTAAAAAGAAAGTGACTACCTTGAAAAAGAAATCTGTGGGCTGTGGGGAGCCCGTAACACTGATTTGGACCGTTATCCTGATTCTCTTCCCATCTTAGCCAGGGAAGCCCCCAGGGGCCTTTCGACAAAAAACTCACTTTAAATCTCCAACATCACCAAACATGCCACCTGGCAGTAGAGACAGCCAACAGAGAACTCACCCTGACATGCTCATCTCTGGGGACAAAGGAGACTCTGGTGTGACACGTCCTGGTGACAGTGCGCTGGTGAGTGTTCCTCTCCGCGGCCACACTCTCTCATTAAGCCTCAATCTGTATCCCCCCCCACATTTCCTTTTTTCTTTTTAAGATGCCCTTTCCCTCGGCCTACATTTGTTGTCTTCCTATTTCCGGTAAGGCCTCCAAGATCTGCTCGCCCTTCATTCCCCGACAATTCAGTCCAGCTGGGCCTGCAGACCTCGCTGAGGACTCCCGTTTCTTTCCTATTAATCTCCCGAGTATGAAAACTCTTCACAGGAGCCGATGAAATGGAAGCAGGACATTAATCACTAACACCTGCAGACGACTTCCTTGTTCACGCAGCGTCTTCACATCCGGTTCCTCCTGGGATGTTCCCAGAGGTCCCCCCAGGCAGCCTGACACAGGCACATGGCAGTGTCGGGGGACCCTGGCTCTCTGAGGGGGAAGGGCAGCCCTCTCTCCTGATGCAGCGCAGTGGGCCGCCCCCTCCCCCCTGGCAGGGCATCAGGAAGCTGGCGTGACAGCCCCGGTGGCCAGGCAGATGATCCCATCCTGCTGGTCACAGGGAGTGGCCCAGAGGTGGACCACTGGCCAAGGTGGCCCACGTGACCAAGCCTGGCCAGAGAATGGCCTTCTGACGGGTGCAGAATTTGCCCTTCATTCAGGCTGGACGTCCCTGACAATCCCCGGAGGTTCTGAGCCATCTCTTATCTTCCTGGTTATGCATTCCACGTCTCCTCCTACAAACCACGTGCACCAGAGAGCTTCCTATGCAGCACAGTCCATGACACATGGGGTCAAGGGCAGATGATATTGTATAGCTGCTTTGACAAAGTGCATGGGAGTATCTCTTTAAGCTGGGGCACCTGGGTGAAGGTGGTTAAGTGTCCGACTTCAGCTCAAGTCGTGACCTCATGGTTTGTGAGTTTGAGGCTTACGTTGGGCTCTGTGCTGACAGCTCAGGGGCTGGAGCCTGCTTTACATTCTGTATCTCCCTCTCCCTGCCCTCCCCCACTGTCTCTCTCTCTTTCTCTCTCTCAAAAGTAAATAGACATTAAAAGAATTGGGGCGCCTGGGTGGCTTAGTCGGTTAAGCGTCCGACTTTCGCTGGGGTCATGATCTCGCGGTTCGTGGGTTCGAGCCCCGCGTCGGGCTCTGTGCTGACTGCCAGCTCAGAGCTTGGAGCCTGTTTCAGTCTGTGACTCCCTCTCTCTCTGACCCTCCCCTGCTCACGCTGTCTCTCTCTCTCCTAGAAATAAAAAATAAAAAAAAAAAAAAAAAAGAATTGTTTAAAGTGAACATGAGTACATTCCACCTATGTGCCATGACCCAATGATCCCCAACAGAAAGGTGTAGATGTTTGCACCAAAAGACTAGCAGAATGATAATAGCGATACTATTTGTGATAGCCCCCTACTGAAAATAGTCCAAAAGAGCCCATCAATGGTCGAATGAATAAATAAACCATGGTGTGCTCACACAATGAAACACAACACAGCAATGAGAACGAGCAATTAGAGAAGTGTCTACACCAGTCTGGGTGAGCCTCAAAACCCAGTGCTGAATGCAGTAATCCGGACACAAAGACTCTGGGCCCCGTCTGTGTGTCAGGTGTGCACTTTAACTCCATCTCATACCCACCGTATGATTGCATTTACAGAAGGTACAAGTGCAGGCTAAGCCAGTCTATGCCATTCCCCAAGCTGGGACACTGGCAATCTTTGGGGAACAGAACCTGAAAGGGATCCTGGGAGGGTGATGATAAGTTCTGTTTCTTGTTCTGGGTGCTGGTTATATGGATGTGTTGTTCAGTTTCTGAAAACTCTTTGAGCTATAAACTTATCATGTGCACAGTTTATTTACTTTTTCTAAAAGCTAAACAGTTTTATTTTATTTTTAAGCTTCTTTATATTTGCAATAGAGAGAAAAAAACACAAGTGGGGGGAGGCAGAGAGAGAGGAGACAGCGAATTCCAAGCAGGCTCCGCATTGTCAACGCAGAGCCCACGGCGGGGCTCGAACTCACAAACCACAAGACCACGACTTGAGCCAAAATCAAGAGTCAGACACTTGGCTGACAGGGCCACCGAGGCACCCCAAAGCTACACAATTTTAAAGAAAGAGCAAAGGCTCTTCTAGAAGGGGAGAGTTGGTGAGGAGGTACAACTGTAGGTGCTTACAGGTGAGAGAGTACCAGATAGAAAGAAGAAAGTATGAGGTTCAAGACAGAACGTGGAGCGAGGGGAAAGGGCCTGGAGACCCGCTGCAGCCGAGTATAAACGTAGATTTTGAGAATCAGAACTTCCTTGGTACAAAGCAGGCTGCCCCGAGAGGCGGCTCTGCCCACACCACAGTGCACGGCCCGTTAAGAGCGCAGATGCCTCCTACTGACCTCTCTGGTGGCCTGTTGGATGCTCAGCCCTCCCTGCTCACTTGAAGAGCCAACAAGGCCAGGACTCCAGCCCACGCCACCTGCCCACAGCCCGTCTTCTCTCCTCTGTGTCCAGCCGCCTCTCCGTCCTCACTTCCACAGACCCCCTTTCAGGAGGAGGAAGTTACATACCCAGGACCTGACGTTATTAGTCTGGCTGAGAATCTGAAGTGCGGGTGGGTTCAAAGGTTCGAAGAGAAGATTCTATTTTTAATAAAGACGAGACAGAGCAGACTGTTCTTAACAGACTCTCCTCCACAATAACAAATACTTTATCCAGGAAAAACAACATGCTGTGTTGTAACTTGGCTTTATAAGATGATGATGCCACGTGTAGGCAAATCTCAGACCTACCCGGCTAAGGTATCACCTTCCCTGTATATTTAATCATCTTAATGGGAACAAGACCTCAGATAAAGCTGCCTGGTTGTTTGGCATGCAGTCTAGGATGAATAATCTACAGAAGGAGGACACGGGGCATCCCGGTGGCTCAGTTGGTTGAGGGTCTCACTTCGGCTGAGGTTATGACCTCACAGTCTGAGTTCGAGTCCCTCATCAGGCTCTGTGCTGACAGCTCAGAGCCTGGAGCCTGCTTCAGATTCTGTGTCTCCCTCTCTCTCTGTCCCTCTCATGCTCATTCTCTCTCTCTCTCTCTCTCTCTCTCTCTCTCTCTCTTTCTCTCTCTCTCTGTCTCTCTCTTCCTCAAAAATAAATATACATTAAAAAAAAAAAAGAGGGAGGGCAATGCTCGTTTTCTACACTAATATTCAAACATTGTGGCTACCCTTCAGATGGTCCAGAAGAGCACTTGACAGTGTTATGATAAAACCTCTAAGACGAGAGGGGAAGACATGAGAAAAAGAGCAGGTACCTACAGCGTGCCATCTCCATGCCTACCGCTGTTCGAAGCACCTGCCACATGCTACCTCATTCCACCTCCACCGCAACACTAAGAGGAAACACACTGTCATCATTCCCTTTCCAAGCTGGAAAAAAAAGCACAGGGAGACTCGATATCTTACCCCAGTCACACAAGTGACAAATGTTAGAACTGGGATTCCAAATCAGGTACTACGGTTCCAGAGAACAGGCTCGGGACCATCAGGCTACGCCACCCTGCACCTGCTGAATGCTAGGCACCGTACGCAGCACTCTGCACGACAACCTCACACAACAGGCAGCAAAGTGCCCATTTCACACATGAGGGATCTGAAGTTCACAGAGGCTGGGCTTCTGGCCTCAAGCTACCCACCTCCAAATCCACGCCAAGTCTACCTCACCTCCAAATCCACGTACAACAGGGACACATTTCCATCCTTTACTACCTCATCTCAAGCAATTGGCCCAGGACCTGTCACATTGCAGGCACTCAGTTAATATTCGATGAGTGAATGAATGAATGAATGAATGAATGAATTATTACCACCCTTATTATGGGACTCCTTCTACCTTGTATCTTTGTCTTTTCTGTCTTTCTCTCTCTCTCTCTCTCTCAGCTTTTTTGTCTCAAGATATAATTCTGCCAGTCCCTCCTCTCTAAAAAAGATCCTCTCTTTTCCCTAGAACCTCATAAGACTATTGATTTCTCTCCCTCCAATTATTCCCAGTCATGATTCTTCAAAGATTGGTTTACACTTGTTTCCTCTGCTTCTTCCCTGACCATCGGTCTTCAGCCTTTTCTAATCTGGCTTCTCGTTTCCACCCACGAGAAGCATTCCATCAAGGACTACTCTTTCTAAGGTCACAACCATCCATTCCTTTGATCGATCGACATTTATTGAGTGTCCACTGTGTGCGGGGCAAGGCAGCTCGAGCATGGAAGAAGCCATTTATGAGCTTTGCACCTCTCGGAGCTCAGAAAGGCACAAATGAAGCAAGTAATGGCAAGTGTGATAAGGGGTATGAAAGAAGGGCATAACACCCTTGTGAGAGAGTTTCACGCATGGTGGGTCCTCACTCTGGCAAGTCCGCTCATTGCTGCACACCCCACAGGCCACCCTGGAGGAGCTGGGAAATTGTGCCTACCTCAGGAGGCTTGCTCGGTTACCTTTTGCTTTTCGTTCTCTGTCTCCACATGTTTCTATATCCTTTTCCATGGACTCTAGATGTGTCTGTTGGCAGTTTTCCACACATCGTTGTGACAGCCTCTCTTTCCCAGTGTCCTCTACCTCTGCCATTCCGGAAACTTCTTGTTGATCAACTCCTTAAACACTGAGCATCCAGGAGTTTCCATTCTGAGTACCTTCTTTATTGTCAAGTAATCTTATGGAAAATTTTCTGTGGATTAATCTATCCTCTGAAATACCAGCAGCTAATGTTTCTTGAGCGCTCTGTGCCCGAACTTGCACTCAGTGTTTTGCATATGTACATGCGTTCAGATGCTTCTTAAATACCAAATCGCTCTCCCAAATAAGCACTCTAAGCTCCACACCAGCCATTCTCAAACTGGGGTCCTCCAAGACCCTTTCAGGGTATGTTCAGGTCAAAACTGTTTTCATAATATTAAGACTTTACAAAACAATCATACTCTCATGAGTGTATGGTGAAGGTTTCCAGACGTCATATGACATACAGTGATGTCAGATCAAAATGAATGTGTGCTTGTATATTCTCATGTTTTCTAGAGTTTTCTAAGGTTATAGGTTTGAGGTATAAATATGTTCCTTTTCAGAGATGGTCTCAGTTTGTTCTTAAAATTTCTACCATGTTCTCATTAGCCATCTTTGGGTATACCTGCTTACCATCTGTAACTCATTAACATCCAATAAACTGTTCATTTGAAATCCTGAACTTTTCCTTATACTTGGAAACATAAAAACTAAGCTTTATTGGGAGCACCTGGGAGGCTCAGTCCGTTAAGTGTCTGACTTCGGCTCAGGTCATGATCTCATAGTTTGTGGGTTTGAGCACTGCATCAGGCTCTGTGCTGACAGCTCAGAGCCTGGAGCCTGCTTCAGAATCTGCGTCTCCCTCTCTCTCTCTGCTCCTCCCCTGCTTGTGTTCTGTCTCTTCCTCCCTATCAAAAACAAACATTAAAAAAACTATACATTGTTGTCCTATTTTGTAATAGTATTTAGAAAATAATTTCTAAGTAGTTACTAGAAAATAAAAAATAAAAAATTCTAAACCTTATCTATAACTATTATTATTTTGTAACCTTGTAATATTTTGTTCTAAAATAAAGGAACCTTGCTTTACAACAGAGTTGACCCTTGAGCACACAGGGGTAGGGTATCAGCCCCCGTGCACTTAAAAATCCATGTGTAACTTTTGATATTCCAAAAATTTAACTACTAACAGCTTAGTGTTGACTTGGAGCCTTATTGATAACAGAAACAGTTGAGGGGCGCCTGAGTGGCTCAGTTGGTTAAGCATCCAACTCTTGATTTCAGCTTAGGTCACGATCTCATGGTTGGGAGATGGAGCCCTTGCATCAGGCTCTGCACTGGGCATGGAGCCTGCTTGGGATTATCTCTCTCGTGGGAATGCAAACTGATGCAGCCACTCTGGAAAACAATGTGGATTTTCCTCAAAAAATTAAAAACAGAACTGCCCTATGACCTAGCAGTTGCACTACCATGTATTTATCCAAAGGATACAACAGTGCTGATTCGAAGGGACACATGCACCTCAGTGTCTATACAGCACTATCAACAATAGCCAAAGTATGGAAAGAGCCCAAATGTCCAAGACTGATTAATGGACAAAGAAGAGGTGGTATATATATACAATGGAGTATTACTCAGTGATCAAAAGGAATGCTATCTTGCCATTTGCAACATGGATGGAACTAGAGAGTATTGTACTAAGCAAAATAAATCAGAGAAAGACAAAGATGTGGAATTTAAGAAACAAAACAGATAAACATAGGAGAAGGGAAGCAATAATAAGATAAAAACAGGGAGGGAGACAAACCATGAGAGACTCTTAAGTACAGAGAACAAACTGAGGGTTGCTGGTGGGGTGTTGGTGGGGGGACAGGATAAATGGTTGATGGGCTTTAAGGAGGGCACTTGTTGGGATGAGCACTGGATGTCATATGTAAGTGATAAATCACTAAATTCTATTCCTGAAATCATTATTACACTATATGTTAACCAACTTGAATTTAAATCAGAAAAAAAGAGAAAAAAGGCTCCCCCCCTTTCTAACTCTTTGCCCCTCTCCCACTCTCTCTATCTCTCTGTCACTCTCACTCTCAAAAATAACATAAAAAGTTGAGAAACATATATTTTGTATTTTATAGGCATTATATACTGCATTCCTACAATAAAGTAAGAAAACATTAAGAAAATCACAAAGAAGAGGAAATACGTTTATAGTTCCATGCCATAAAAAACTGACGTATAAGTGGACCCACAGAATTCAAACCTGTGTTGTACTAGGGTCCACTGTGTATTTTTCTTATGTTTAAGGATAAATAATTAGCTTGCAAAAGCTTAGACTACTCATCTCCTCAACCTCTAGCTGAATCATCTATGTCTAAAGATGCCGAAAAAGATGAAACTGTCATTTCAGAGAGCTCTGACTCATGGAGGAAAAACTCCGCTGGAAAGGAATGAGGCAAGAATACAAACAGAACTACTTTCTCTCCCTCAACTCCACAGATATCAACCTCGCACCTGATTGTGTTTGATGGGCACAGTATTTGAGAACAGAACTATGACATCAAACTATAGCATCATTGCAGGCCATTCATTCAGAGTTCAAAGAAAAAGGAACTAATTATTTTAAATAGAGAATAAAACAAGTTCCTTAAAAGCCAAAAGACTGCTTACTAAAGTTTTCCAAACTATAAATAAAAAAGCCCCGGGGGCATGTTACAGAATAAGTTATCATATTTCATCGGCTGGGGAAACATAGATGAGGGCTCACAGGCTAACAGAGCCTTACGCCATTGACATTCCTGGACACCTGCTGCCTGAAAAGTCAGCACTTCCAGTTTCCAACAATACAGTAATGCTCTGAATTAAATATTTAGTTCCAAACATGAAGCCAGAGTCAATCAATCAATTGCAGGATTGTACTTTTGTTTTTCCAATGGCTGAAATCTATAGACATGGCTGGACTTAAGCAACTTTGCTTCGATTCCTCTGGCATCCTCACCAACTAATCATCCAAGAAAATCTTTGATGTAAAGACCTTGCAACAGTGGTCCTGAAATATTGTAAGCACTGAAAAACTTTTGAATCTGGGACATCTTCTCACTGATGGTGCGGATGTAATGATATGTAAAACCGATGGCACCTTTGTACAAATTAAAGCGACACCACCCTGTAGCGGTTCTCACTGTTTCTCCCTGCCAAATACTCACAAAGAAAAGCCAATTTCACTTAAGAATGTATCAATGCAGCAGGGAAAAATATTAACCTTACTAAAGCATCCTTGATATATCTTTTGAATATTCTGTGTGACAAATGGGAAGTATGTGTAACACATTTCTTCCCAGAAAAACAAAACAGAACACTTGTGCAGCTAAATTGTAAGGGGAACTAGACACCTTCTTTTTCAAGGGACACCATCTTTACTTTGGAAAATGACTGACAAAACTGAGGATGAATGAGGTAAGCCTGTCATTGTAGGAAAAAAAAACGTATATCTAACTGGATTTGTTGCTGATGATAAAATTTGAGTTCTCAAGTGAAAATTAGACTTTTGAGGGACTTGTATCTGTCATGTTTGAAAACTTTCCAATATTTAAACATGCTGCTGATGAGTTTAGTAGTGAAATTAATAAATGTGATTCTAAAATATTATATAATGGAGTGTGCCAACACATGAGAGTCTAAAAAAACCAGTGGAGGTTTTCCAAATTACCAATGTATTATGTTACAAGATCATGCACTTTTAAAAGAGCCACTTAAATTCAAGACAGATTAAAGGATTTTAAGGTAACCAAATGTGAGAAGTTCAGGATTCAGCTCAGAGATCTTCACCTGATCTGACCTCAGCAGGGTGACCTAAGTGTCCCTTCCCATACTTTCTATCTGAGCACTCGTCACACCGCCCTGGGATTTCTTGAATCTCTGTGAATCATTGCAAAAAAAAAAAAAAAAATCTGTGAACTTACTGAGAGCTAGAACCATGTAACATGAGTTTTTATTACATATTTTTCCAAATTTTTATTTCAACTCTAGTTAACATACAGTGAAATATTGGTTTCAGGAGTAGAATTCAGTGATTCTCCACTTACATACAACACCCGGTGCCCATCACAAGTGTCCTCCTTAATGCCCGTCATCATTTAACCCACCTCCTATTTACCTCCCATCCAGCAACTCTGTTTGTTCTCTATAGTTAAGAGTCTCTTATGGTTGGTTTCCCTCTCTCTTTTTTTCCTTTCCGTATTTCATGTGTTTTCTTTCTTAAATTCCACATATGAGCCAAATCATATGGTATTTGTCCTTCTTTGATTAATTTCCCCAGGCATAACACACTCTAGCTCCATCCACGTCATTGCAAATGGCAAGATTTCATTCTTTTGGTGCCTGAGTAATATTCCATTGTGTTTATATACCACATCTTCTTTACACATTCATCAGTCCATGGATACTTGGGCTCTTTCCATAGTTTGATTATTGTTATTATATTGTTATAGACATTGGGGTGCATGTACCCCCTTTGAACCCGTATTTTTGTATTCTTTGGGTGAATACCCAGTAGTGCAATCGCTGAGTGGGAGGGTAGTTCTATTTTTAACTTTTTAAGGGACCTCCATACTGTCTTCCAGCATGGCTGCACCAGTTTGCATTCCCACCAACAGTGTAAGAGGGCTCCCCTTTCTCCATATCCTCACCAACATCTGTTGTTTCTTGTGTTAATTTTAACTATTCTGACAGGTGTGAGGTGGTATCTCACTGTTGTTTTGATCTGTGTTTCCCAGATGATAAGCGATGTTGAGCATCTTTTCACATGTGTGTTAGTCATCTGGATGTTTTCTTTGGAAAACGCCTATTCAAACTTTCTGCCAATTTCTTAGCTGAATTATTTGTTTTTAGGGTGCTGAGTTTGTTAAGTTCTTTATAGATCTGGGATACTAACAGATATGTCATCTGCAAATATCTTCTCCGATTCTGTAGGTTGCCTTTTAGTTTTGTTGATTGTTTCCTTCGCTGTGCAGAAGATTTTTATCTTGATGAAGTCCCAATACTTCATTTTTGCTTTTGTTTCCCTTGCCTTGAGAGATAGGTCTAGTAAAAATTGCTCCAGCTGAGGTCAAAGAAGTTGCTGCCTGTTTTCTCCTCTAAAGCTTTGGTGGTTTCCTGTCTCACCTTTAGGTCTTTCACCCATTTTTTATTTATTTTTGTGTATGGTGTAAGAAAGTGGTCCACTTTCGGGGCACCTGGGTGGCTTAGTCGGTTAAGCGTCCGACTTTCGCTTAGGTCATGATCTCACAGTTCGTGGGTTCGAGCCCCGCATCGGGCTCTGTGCTGACTGCCAGCTCAGAGCCTGGAGCCTGTTTCAGTCTGTGACTTCTCTCTCTCTGACCCTCCCCTGCTCACACTGTCTCTCTCTCTCTCCTAGAAATAAAAAATATATATATATATATTAAAAAAAAAAAAAGATTAGTTGACCACTTAATTGTGGGTTCATTTTTGGGTTTTCTGTTCTGTTCCACTGATCTATGTATCTGATTTTGTGTCAGTACCATACTGTCTTGATGACTACAGCTTTCTAATACAGTTCGAAGTCTGGAATTGTGATGCATGCAGTTTTTCTTTTCAGGGTTGCTTTGGCTATCTGGGGTCTTTGTGGTTCGTTACAAATGTTAGGACTGCTTCTTCTAGCTCCTTTAAAATTCCTGGTAGTATTTTGATAGGGATTCTGTTAAATGTGTTGATTGTTTTGAGTAGTATAGATATCTTAACAGTTTGTTCTGCAAATCCATGAGCATGGAATGTTTTTCCATTCCTCTGTGTCCTCTTCCATTTCTTTCCTAAGTGTTCTATAGTTTTCAGAGTGAAGTTCTTTTACCTCTTCGGTTAGGTTTATTCCTAGGTATCTTATTGTTTTTGATGTAATTGTAAACGGTATCGATTTCTTGATTTCTCTTTCTGCTGCTTCATTATTGGTGTATAGAAATGCAGCAGATTTCTGTACGTTGACGATCTATCCTGCAAGTTTGCTGCATTCATGTACTAGGTCTAGCAATTTTCTGGTGGACTCTTTTGGGTTTTGTATATATAGTATTATGTCATCTGCAAATAGTGAAAGTTTGACTTCTTCTCTGCTGATTTGGATGCCTTTTATATCTTTTTGTTGTCTGATTGCTGAGGTTAAGACTTCCAGTACTATGTTAATAGCAACGGTGAGAGTGGATATATATCCCTGTCCTTTTCCTAACCTTAGAGGAAAAGCTCTCACTTTTTCCCCAGTGAGGATGATATTAGCTGTGGGTCTTTTGTATATGGCCTTTATGTTCCATCTGTACCTGCTTTGTTGAGGTTTTTTATCAAAAACAGATGCTAGGTGTGATTGGGTGGCTCAGTCATCCAACTCTTCATTTTGACTCAGGTCATGATTTCACAGTTCATGGGATCAAGCCCTGCACTGGGTTTCATGCTGACAGTGCAGAGCCTGCTTGGGATGCTCTTCCTCTGCTTGTGCTCTCTATTTCTCCCTCCCAAAATAAATACATAAACATTAAAAAAAAGAATGGATGCTCTATTTTGTCAATGATTTTTTTTCATCTATTGACAGGATCATATGGTTCTTATTCTTTCTTTTATTGTGGTGTATCACATTGATTTGCAAATATTGAACCACCCCTGCAGCCCAGGAATAAATCCCACTTGATCGTGGTGAATAATTCTTTTAATGTACTGTTGGATTTGATTTGCTGAGAATTTGTTGAGAATTTTTTCATTCATGCTCATCAGGGATACTGGCCTGTAATTCTCCTTTCCAGTGGGATCTTTATCTATGGGTCTTTATACTCCCAATGCTGATCACAGTACTGGCACAAAGCCAGAGGCCACTAATGGATGCACAATGGAGTGAGTGCTTCGGGACTCTGGACAGTTCCCAAGGAGCCCCTCAACTCTAATTTAGATTTCTGAATATTGGGACGGTTCTAGGGTTAAACCTATCTTCTCTTTGGGATTCTCAATTATTAGGAATCCCTCACATCCCACACAGACTGGCCTTTGTAGTTCTTAACCTAGAGACTGAATCCATTATCTGATTCTACATTCAAAATGTATATCTTCTCAATTTATTTACTACACATCTAATCCAAGACATTATTATCTCTTCCTAAAGCCTCCTAAATAGACTTGGGGATCCCTATCTGTCTTCTACACAGCAGCCAGAGCAATCTTTTAAAAATACCAATAAGCTTGGTAAATTAAAGATGGACACAACTTTGTCACTTATCTCATCAAGAGGTGTGATCCATTTCCTCTGCCTTGAGTCTGGGCTGGCCCAGTGGCATGTGTTAACTAACAGAATCCAGCCAAAGTGTCTCTGTAACTTCCAAGGCTAAGTGTTAAAGAACAGTCATATAGATCAAAGGAAAAATACACACAGAGAGAGACAAACTGAGAACCAGACTCTGAACTATAGAGAACAGATGATGGTCGCCAGAGAGGAGGAAGGTGGGGGGTTGTGTGAAATAAGCGATGGGGATTAAGGACTGCACTTGCTGTGATGAGCACAGGGTGATGTGCGGAATTGCTGAATCACTATATTGTACACCTGAAACCAATATAACACTATATGTTAACTGGAATTAAAGTAATCAAAAATGAACAGTCGTAGATTTAAGCAGGTTACAGAACCCTGAAAGGTTGATGACAAGGTATCTGACCCACTGATACATCACAGGGGAGAAGATAACAACAACAACAAATAATAATACTAACAATAACAGTAAGAATTTCCATTTAGGAAGGATATTTAGAAGACCCCAGACCTTCTCATGTATACAAATTTCATTAAGTCTTGAAATCTTGTGAGTTTGGTAGTACTATCCTTGTGTTTCAAAGCAGAGACTGTGGCTCAGGAGACTAATATTCAAACCTAAGGCTAACTGACACTGACACTCTACCTCCTTCCGCCTCCCTTACCTGAAGGAGAAGCTCTCAAGTCACCTTCCTCTCTATTTGGAAGCTATAGCAAATGCTCTTCTCCAAGTCCAGACAGTGCCATTAAGAGACAAGCCCAAAAGTTGATGAGATCTTGTTTTCTCCAAATTATTAAAACCATATTTCAGATGCTGCATGGTATGCCTGTGATTTCCGTCCTACCCTAAGGAACTCCCCATTAAGTACAAGGGCCAAATCCTGTAATTAAAGCCATATGTTAACCAATGCCCTAAGCACATTTGCACCTTCCCTTCTTCCAAGTTTCATTGCTCTTCAAAACACACTAATGAGGTAGAAAGGGACTGGCATCCCCATGTCGCTTCAGTCGCAAAATCTGTGGTCAGGGCCACCTTTTTAAATGCCTCCTTCCCTGCTGCCCCATGACCTTCATGTTCCCCACACCTTCCTTCTCATAAAATGCAGAACGACCTCCCGGTAAGACAAAATGAAAAGTATTTTGGTTTTGTAGGTCAGCAATATTGTTATGAACCTTAAATTACACTATTTTTGCCTTTAAACCTGAAAGAATGCAAAACTATGTCTCCTATAATTTGAATTAGTGACGGCTTAAGGGCACCAGTGCCATGGTGTTATGCATCGAACAGTGCAATCAGCCTCAAGGGACCTGAGCATTAGCAGCTCTCCCTACGACATAAGCGGGGTTTGTTGTACATAAGCTGTTCATTTACTAGGTCATTGGCACACACATACACAGGAATGTCTTAAAAAGCGGCAGTGTTCAACACCTACACACATATGTGCACACACACATGCATGCATCCACCAGCTTCGGGGAACAAATATTTCTGGGTAACTCTCAATGCACAAAGAGCATTTCAGCTTCTCCATGAACCTACATTAGGTACTGGAAAGAGTTCCAAATAAGACTTGATTGTATAAATGAAAGCAAACTCACACCCACTCCACTTGGTTTAAAACCCCATGGCGTTTTAATGGCTCCCTATTTACTTTGGAATAAAAACGAATCCTCGTGAACTAGTTCAGAAAGCGTCTCCAACTCCTGCAGCCTTCTCATTCCTTTCTCCACGTCCACGGCCCCGGCTGTCTGCGCATCTCGGTGCTCATCCTCACCCATGCTGTGCTCTCTCCAGAGAACCCCTCTTTCTCCTGCCCCTTCCTCTTCTCTTCGGCTTCACAAGCTCCAACTTCTTTTTCAGGTCACAGCTCAGAATTCACTTCTGCAAGGAGGCCTCCCCGACCCCGATCGTTAGATTAGATAAGGTCCCCCGCCTTATCTTCCCAGAGTTTCTGAACCTTTCTCTGTCATAACACACACCTCGCCTTACTGTTTATAGTTCCAGGAAGTCCCGCTGGACATAAACTCCATGAGTGTAGGAGCCCTATCTGTTATGTTTATTGCATATCCCTGGCAGCTAACAAGATGCCTAGCACCTTGAGAAAGGGATGTTCTTTGTCTTTAAGAGAAGTTCTCCAAGTGACGTGTTAGGAACGCAAACTCTCTGGTCCATCCCAGACTATGGCTCCTGAGGTGGGAGCCAGCGTCTTCAACAAATCCTCGAGAAGACTCTGACACACGTGAAGTTGAAGAACTGGCTCTGTCACATGAAGGTGCTCACAATCCATTAAGCGGGACTCCCACCTGTGCAACCACAAAAGGCCGGACTAGAACCAGCTTGTGGATATTCTTTGCTCATTTTGGAGAAGGGACGGGAGGGAGCTTCTCACAGTGAGGAAAGTTTCATAACACAACGCCCCCTGAGAAGGTGACCGGGGCCCAACAGGCACCCAAATGTGCAGGTGCCTTTCCTGGCTTGGAGTGAGTGCTCGGTAAATGTTGGCTTGAACGCTGGAGAAGAGATTCCCAAGGTAGGCACCACGGTTATGTTCTGAAGGTTTAAAGGAGTGTCATGAAGCTTGGAGTCGGCTGGGTTAAAACAACATCTACGGCTGAATGGATATCACGAAAACACCAACACTTGCCCAACCTGCCGCAAGAGAAACCAGGCAATGAAGGTTTTATAAATGGCTATAAATAAAAACCTCAATTAAATCCAAGCAGGAAACGACCTGACAGAACCTGAAGCCCTGGCTTCAGGAGACCTGAAGGAGAGAAGGTGCCTCTTTCGAAACCCCACACACACCAAAAGGAACGTGCTCTCATGTGAGAGGTGCTCCGAGTTTACCCTTCATCTCCTATCTGGAACAGGCCGAATAGCTCATCATCCGGAGACGGAATGATGTCGGAAGGCCCACAGTCAAATTACAGGACGATGTAGAATCCGACCAATGTGACCAACACCTTTAACCTGCCCCCTGAATAATAACCAACACATCAGCTCCCTAATTAGAAATCGCAGTTCACACCATTGCCCCTGCAGCTCCTAGTGTGATCGCCCTGCTGACTCAGCTCAGCCGGAACACTGTTTCCCCAGAGCTCTTGACCCCCCCGCCGAAGGGACTTCCACATCTTCTGGTGTCGTTGGTTGTTTCTGAAATAAATGGTTTGCGGATGGTCCCCTACAACGAATGGTTTGCTTCCACCGAAAGGATCTGAACGATGTTGAGGCTTGAATACGTCTCCCCATATGCCTTCGTGTCAAGCTTCTCAGTGGATGACCCAAGCCTTTCTGTGCCTGGTTACAGTTCACAAAGCAACAAGAGAAGTACTATGTAACTAAGTCTCAGAGATGTGGGGTCTCCCTACATGAAAATACTCTCTGGCTTCCTCTTAAAATTTTAACCCTCCTTCACATCTTTCTCATAATAAGGACATAAATCTGGAGCACTTGCCAATATGCGGCAAAACATAAGGGGAAAAAAGTTAAATATGAAGCAAAAAGTGAAAATTCAGATCTATATATATATACAGTCTCTCCTGAATGTATAAAAAATGCATAAGCAGGGGCGCCTGGGGGGCTCAGTCAGTTGAGCATCTGACTTCGGCTGAGGTCATGATCTTGTGGTTGGTGGCTTCGAGCCCCACGTCGGGGTCTGTCCTGACGGCTAGCTCAGAGCCTGGAGGCTGTTTGAGATTCTGTGTGTGTCTCTCTCTCTCTGACCCTCCCCTGCTCATGCTGTCTGTCTCTCTCTCTCTCTCAGAAATAAATAAAAAAATTTTTTAAAAAAGAAAAAATGCATAAGCAAAAGACTAAAATGAAATGCCAAAAACCCCTGTGATACAGACAGCCGTCATGAGGTGGCTCATGAAAGACGTAATTTCTTATTAATTTTCTTGCATTATTATTAGATTGTAATAATTCATACACTGTGGCTGAGGTAAGGGTTGGACAAACAGACCACAGGCATGGAAAAGACAATCCAAAAAGAGGTACAAGGAAATAGTGACACACAGCAGCTCACTGGGGGAGACACAGACATTCTATCCAGGAGGGACTCTAATAAATGACGCTGTAATAATGGAGTCTCCAAAAGGAACAAAGTATCACTGCATCTAAATAGCAGCATACCCAAAATCAGTACCTCACACTGTACACAGAAGACTGTTGACTTGAAGTATCTAATGGGAAAAGCCAACCTTCAAAGTTCCAGAGGAAAATATAAGGAAATCTCATTATGACCCTGCGATTGAGAAAGATTTTTCAAAGCAGACACAAAGCACGCTAACTTTAAAAGGAAAAGAGACTGGTAATTTAATTCCATTAAACCTAAAATCAATTTTTCAAAAGTCACCATAATGTGTAAAAACTAGCTACCCATGTTAAGAAGATATTCAACATATATAACCCCTTCCCCCATAAATTAATAAGGAAACAGATAATCTTAATAAAAATGAGCAAATGGTGGGACACCTGAGTGGCTCAGTTGGTTAAATGTCTGACTTCAGCTCAGGTCATGATCTTGACATTCCTGAGTTTGAGCCCCGTGTCGAACTCTGTGCTGACAGCTCAGAGCCAGGAGCTTGTTTCAGATCCTCTCTCTCTCTCTCTCAAAAATAAACATTATTTTTTTTAATGTTTTATTTATTTTTGAGAGAGAGAGAGAGAGACAGCATGAGCAGGGGAGGGTCAGAGAAAGATGGAGACACAGAATCTGAAGACAGGCTCCAGGCTCTGAGCTGTCAGCACAGAGCCCGATGTGGGGCTCAAACCCATGAACTGTGAGATCATGACATGAGCCGAGAAGTTGGACGCTCAACTGACTGAGCCACTCAGGCGCCTCTCATTAAAAATTTTTTTTTAAAAAATGAACAAATAGCATGAACATAGATGGGAGGGTGACAGTCTGAAACAAGACAGGAAGCCTTTCGTGACAAGGCAGCCCTGTGATTTTAATGACGCAGGCTTCTCTGACGGGAGAGAGAGTGGAGCTGGGCGTGTTTTAGAAGCCCACTCACTGAGCAGACACCAGCTATGTTCTTCAACCATGACCTCTTTATAAGTAATAAACAGGATAGTTGCAACTCATCAGTCTCAATTCTGGCTTCATTTCTCAACTGGTTCTAAACCAGGGCAGGAAGAGGGAGGCAACAGTACTATTTATTAGCCTCAAATCCCAACGGGAAGGAATTTTATTCTGGATGGGTTTGAATAAGGATGACATGACTCGACTTTAGCTTTGCTTTGAAGTTCATCCTGATGGCTCTACGGAGAAGAGACAGCAGGGGGCAATCATGGAAGCTAAAAGATCACTCGTCGGCCTTCGCCATAACCCAGGACAGGTGTGAGCGGGGGTTGGTGACAGTGGTGGAGGAGAAATAGGATTTCGCTGGCACATTGGAGGGGGGAGGGGAGGGAAGAAGGGGATTGACATCCAGGATGAGCCCTGGAAGTAAATCAAAACCAAACAAAATCATGGACAAGAAGTATGAAAACAGAGGTGCTCTCAATCGCTTTTAAATCATACCTATCAGAGCAGGGCGATAGAAACCACTTTGTGGACACAGAATAAGAAAGTACAGAGAGGGGCGCCTGGGTGGCTTAGTCGGTTAAGAGTTCGACTTTCGCTCAGGTCATGATCTCGCGGTTCGTGGGTTCGAGCCCCGCGTCGGGCTCTGTGCTGACTGCCGGCTCGGAGCCTGGAGCCTATTTCAGAGTCTGTGTCTCCCTCTCTCTCTGACCCTCCCCTGCTCATGCTGTCTCTCTCTCTCCTAGAAATAAATAAAAATATATTAAAAAAAAAAAAGTACAGAGAGAGGAAGCATTGGCTTGGAAGAGAACCAGGGAGAACCTTCTGCCTGCTCTAATTCAGTTCTCTCTGCCTGGGTCACCAAAAGCTGCGTTCCTCTCATTCACCAAGACTCTGGTGGGTCTAGCCCATCACTCGTGAACATTTTATACTTACAATCAGCAGCCCCGGTCTAGCACAAATATGACATTTATGTCCAAATCGAATGTGCGTAAAATGTCATCCTACCCTCAGCCAGCACGGCAACTTCCAATTATATCGTGTTTTAAGGGACAAAGATGACAAGCGTGGGAGAAATTGCCTAGTGGCCTTTGCTAAGATAACAAAATTGTAAAGCTGGGATTAAACCACAGGACGGGCGTTCTGACGTGGGGGGTGCCAGCTAACTGATCAAGCAGCCAGTGTGTGGCCCCAGGGAAGGGGCTGGGGTTCACCCACATCTTTTGTACCCTTCATGCCATCTGCACATCATCACCCCTGCAGAGCAGAGAATCATGACTCACGTCCTGAGAGCTCTTTATCAGGCTGAAGGCAAGGCCACCGGCGGTAGGGAAGGAACATCTGTTTTGAGAGGCGTCACATCTGATCGTTTCTTGGGCCCATAACCCTGAATGCCTGGGTCCGGGTCCTGACCTGCCACCCGGTAGCTGGACAAGTCTCCTTGGACCAGTTTTCGTGAATCTCGTGCCTCAGTTTCTCCATCTGCTACACGTCGCCACGAACCCCACGTGCATGCCCACGAACTGCGAGGATTAAAAATGCTGACCCACATAAAACTTCTCTGAGCTGCGCTAACAAAACACCCCGGACCAGGGGGCTTCAACAAGAAATGTTTACTTGTCTCACTTCTTGGAGGCTGAAGTCCAAACCAAGCTGCCAACAGACTCCGTGTCTGGGGAACATCTGCTTTCTGGTTCATAGACAGCCGCCTTCTCGCTGTGTCCTCATGTGCAGGAAGGGCCGAGGGAGCTCCCTGGGACCTCTTTTATAAGGGCATGAATCCCACTAACAAGGGCCCCAGCCTCATGACGTAATTACCTCCCAGAGGACCCACCTCCAAACACCATTGTGCTGGGGATTACATCTGAACGTACAATTTTGGAGGGACATCAATAGTCAGTCACAGCACCACAGCACATCAAAACAGGGCCTGATACCCGTGTATGCACAACGAAACTACCAGGTAGTATCTTTTTAAAAATTTTTTAATGTTTATTTTTGAGGGGGGTGGTCCAGAGAGAGGGACACACAGAACCGAAAGCGGCTCAGGCTCCCAGCTGTCAGCACAGAGCCCAACGCGGGGCTTGAACTCAGGAACCAGGAGATCATGACCTGAGCTGAAATCAAGAGTCGGACGCTCAACTGACTGAGTCCCCCAGGAATCCCTAATGGGTATTATCTTTACAGAAGCTCCATCCAGGGCATATTCTATTACAGCTCCTGATGCCCAGTAGGAGCTCAGCAATTGTTGCACGGATGTTGAATGAATTACCACGACCTTCTCAGCTCCAGTTTCCACACTAGTTTAAAAAAAAAAAAAAAGGAAGTAGTAACATGAACCCCCAAGGTCGTCAGGAAGAAGAAAGAACGTGGCAGATAACAAGCACCTGGTGGTTTATAAAATGGACTTTAAAAGCCCCACTCAGTGAACTAAAAAAATCGTGGAGACGTGCCGTCTGATTATTTTGGAGCTTGCCTGATTCACTGCTGAAAACGCAAGTCTGTTTACTTTCCGAAGCGCAGACTTGCATTTTAAACGGTGACACAGAGATGGTGTGCTCATTTGTTTTTGTTTATTTCTCCCTGGAAAGAGCCGATGGGGTCGTTAGGCAGAGGAAGTGAATTAACACAAGAGAAGCCAGGCAGGTATAAGTCTGTATTGAGCAGAATCTCCTTCCCTCGAAACAAACAAACAAACAAACAAACAAACAAACAGTGTGCTCCGTCTCCACCTCCCTCTCTGCCCTGACTGAGCCTCACAAGCCAGGGACGCGAGGTCCCCTGCTCCTCCCGCATTCCTCCTGTGACCCCCGTGGTTTCACCTCTATCACTGAAGGGGAGGTAATTCTTCTGGTCATTCCATTGTTGATGAGGCCACTTCTGATGGGCGCTGATCTTGATCTTTCCACACGACAGCTCTACTTCCAGAAAGCTGAGGTTGAAGGAAGCCCTCTCTTTCTCCCTCTGCCGGAATTACCAATCCTTTCCAATAGCACTGTCTCCAAAAAGCCTTATTTTCTTAATTTCTTACAACATGTACAAGGAAAAGGTCTGCTGAGTAATGGGCATTTGTGGAACAGAGATTCATGGGCAAGTCAGTTCCCTAGGTTGGAAAACGAAAGTGGGTTTCCTTACTGTGGGACGTCTCAGGGCCTCTGGCATGTCACCATTCACGTGGCTCTTCAGGAATGGGGATATAAGAAGCACTTCTAGAACTTACTTGACCGGGAATACCTCCTGGTAGAATACACTTTTGCACAGTGGGGATCAATGGCGTTCTAAGGTATACGAATGCATGAAATGCCTACTTACTGCTGCCGAATGCCTGCGGTACCTCCTGCTGGGCTGGGGACGTGACCATGAACTCCCCACATGGTCCCTGCCTTCCTGAAGCCTGAGGTCTAGTAAGGGCACGACTGACAAATCAATAAACCCACCAGTGGAGTTCATAACACACACACGTTAAGAATGCAAATGTGCCACAGTTCAGGCAGGACCAGTACGGCTTCTGGGGAAAGGGAGTATTTGTGGTCTGGAGGAAAGGTGCTCCGGCTAAGGTGTGAACGGGAAAAGATAGGGTAGTAGAAAGAACAGCACAGACCAGGACAAGATTAGAGAGCACGAGGAGGGGCGAGGCAGGCACAGTGAGTCAAGGGCATCCTAGGAAAGCCTGATGATGGTAGCAAGGAGGAAGAGGAGGAGGAGGAGAAAGAGGAAAAGGGGGAGAGGGTAAAAGAAAAGACGGAGGGGAGAGGGGGAGGGGAAGGAGAGCAGCTGATAGCCATAATGATAAAAGTGCTCCTACTACCGAGTTGAACACCCACTACAGTCCACACCTGTAACAGGTGTCTCACAATTTCGGATCTTGTTTAGACCTCTTAAGAACTCTCTGGGGTAGGGAAGGCTCCCTGGTGGCGGTGAGGAGTACAGGTTTTGGAAACACAAATACCTGGGCTCGAACCCGGCTCCACTACTTACTGACTAGGACTGAACCTCTGTCTCCACAAGACAGGGTTGGTTCTCTATCTCATGGTATTGTTGGAAACCGCCAAATACATGGAAAGCACTCAGCAATGTACCTGATATTTAGCAAGTCCTAGATCGATGCATGTTGATTGAGGAAAAGAGAGATTCAGAAAGCACGAATGGCTTGTCTAAGGTCTCACAGCTGATCAATGACAGTAGGCATTTGACTCCAGAGTCAGTGCTCATCCCACGGTGAGCTTTCTGCACTGTGATGATGGTGATGGTGAGGTGATGATGGTAAACAGATAATGTGCACTGAGTGCTTGCTCATGGTCCTGAGCATGTCATATGTATTTTCTCAATCTGAGCAACAATCCAATTCAGTAGGTACAACTATATATCCACTTGACAGATGAGGAAACAAAGTCCAGCTCACCGCTGCTCCCCATCCCGAGATGAAGGAAATGGCAATCCGGGGGGGAACCCCCTTATTTCCCACTACTGAGCTGCCCTCATGAAATAGGCCCCTTTCCCGGCACCACACGCCCTACAGCTATGGAAGGAGGGGTCCCCGAGTCCTCACAGGGTCATTGGCCCTAACCAGACTCCGTTCCTTTCCTCAAGTGCACCCAAATTTGCATATGTAGGCTGGAGATTCAGTCTGCGACATTATGCCTTTGTAACAAGATGCTATTTTCAAGGAAATGGCTGCTAGATTGCATATGTGCTGAGCTGTGGGTGTGTGTTTGACATTTTAACTTTCTAATGGAACTGCTTCCGTGGTGCATAATTTAAGCCTTCTAGGAATTTTGCTGTTACATGCAAACCAGGGAGTTGGCCTCTAAAAATTCACATATTTGACCTAAATTCCTTGCATGAGCAGCAAGAAACATACTGTCCTGGGAGAGATAGCAGCACAGAGGCAATGGTCTGGGTTTTGGAAGGAGACAGCTGTGGGGTCACATCCTGATTCAGTTTCTTTGGAGAAGGTTTTTTTAAGTTTCCAAACTATTTTCTCATATGCAGACCGAGGGTGTTATACATGCCTCAGGGGGTGTGGTAATTAGGTAAGATGATATAGATGAGGGATCTGGCAGGGAGATTAGTGCAGAGTAGGTGTTCGGCACAGACTGCAGCTACTATGGTCATGGTCATTTCATCCTTATCAAATCACTTCACTTCAACAACTATCTATCGAGTGACATGGTGAATTATGTGCCAAGTATGTACACAAGAGACAAGGGGAAGGAAAGGTGGGTCCCTGCCTCCTTGGGACATAGAAATAAGGCGAAGATGAAACCTCATGAGCTCACGCTCATGCACCTGTCATTCTCTTCACTGTCTTCAGAATTTCAATTGCCGGTTGCCCCAGTCAAGAAATATACACTCTACTTCCTCATACGTGGTCTCTCAATCTCTCTCTCTCTCTCCATCTATCCCACCATTAGTGTCTTAGTCCAGTCTTGCACCTTTCTGCCCTGAACTTCTACATCTAAGAAGCACTGAAGGGTGGAGGCTGGAATGGAGATGTAGCACCCTGAACAAGAAGGAGGGGCTGTGAGGGGGAGGAGGGCCCCCACTGAGCAGGATTTTGAAATCCAAACAAAGACATTGAGATTTTTTTTTCCTGAAGGCAATTGGGAGTCAGGAGCACTTCTCACAGAGGGGAGGAAGTGATTTCTAAAAATGGAATTTAATGAAGGATGTCTGTGAAGCATTACGATGATTTATCCGACATTGAAGAAAATGATGTTTACCAGAGGGAATGATTTAGGTGAGTCAAGCCAGGATTCGGCTCTCTCATCTTTACCCAGCATGATCAGTGAGCTCGTACATGGACCGTTCCCCCTGCCCCACCTCAGTGGCCAGCGGCTGGGACACCACAGGCGGAAATCCAAAGCCAGAGCTATAATAGTGAGACAAGGTGCCCTTTGCCATCACGGACACAGCTCTCGCTTTGAAGTTAAGATTATGCCTTCAAGATCTATGAGCTGAGCGACTCTAATCAAGTCATTTCATCTTGCTGGGACTCCTTTTTAGCACCTGTGAGCAAGAAAACTTGCCCTGGCTGGTGTGACGATCAGATGTCCTAACGACTACAGAGTGTTGTGTCCGTAGTAAAAACTCAGTAAGTCACATATGAAACTTGGTTCTGCTCCAGGGCACAGACTGTGGTTTGTTGGTATTTATCTCTGTATCACCTGTGTTTGGTGTCATTCTGCTGAACAGTATCTGCTCCTCCTTCCTTTCTAGGCATGTGGTAGAAGTACATTTTCTGATCTCCTTGTGGTTGAATGGAGCCCTATAATTCTGAGCTATCAGAAGAAATGGGTGTATGTCACTTCTGGGCTGAGCTCTTTCTCTCTGGCCCCAACATGGACAATGCTCAAGATGTGCCATTGACCTACAGACCTGGGTCACTGTGATGACCAGGACCTCCTACTAGGCCAGGATGGATTACCGTAGCATAATAACCAAGAGGGCTTTGCCGTTTTAAGCCACGGAGATTTGGGAGTTGTTTGTTACTGCAGCAGGGCCTAGCCCCTCCTGACTAATACATGAGTGCCTGTATCATAAGAGCAAATCAAAGGGCATTCTTTGTGAATAAGTATACATTAAAGGAATTGGGGATAAGAGAAGAAGGGGAGAGGAAAGGAAAGGAAATGTCCAGGTGACGGACAACAAATATATGACAAAGGTCACATGGCTCCCTCTTCAAACTCCCAGAATAGGCAACTAAAAGTGGTCACAATCCTCTTTCCCTCTTTCTGTGTAGACTTTGACCCTCTATCAGTGCTTCAGGCAGCTAAGACCAGCCCTTTGCTATTGACTAGAAAAAAATAACAGGTCTGTTTCCCTCCTGGGAGTACTCCCACAGGCCTGGGTCGGGATAAGTGGCTGGGTGGTTGGGTCGCAGGCCTGGGAATAATCAATAGGGCTTTAATCCTCCAGGAAGCTGAAGAAAGGAGACAGAAGCAGGATGAGAAGAGTCAGATTAGGTGTCATAGGCTAAGTATTTCAGGCTCTGCAGCCATCCGGTCTCTGTTCTGACGACCTAACTTCACCTCTGTCATGTGAGAGGAGCCATATGCAATACATAAATAAGTGAACATGGCTGTATTCCAATAAAACTTTATTTACAAAAACGGGAGGCACTCTAGTTTTGGCCTATGAGCCGCAGTCGGCTGACCATACCCAGACTGAAAACCAGAAATATCTAAAACAGTTTGAAATCAAGAACGAGTTGAGTCTGCAATCGCATGTTGGCCCAGGTAGTAGCTGGCCAGAGTGGGAAATTTTTAAAGATAATTAAGGAGCAAAGAGCAGAAGAACCTGTGGAAACAGAGAGAAGGGAGAGAAGACAGCCAGTGAACAAAGAGAGAGGTGCTCCCCCCAACCCGGTACTTTCCAAGACCCCGGAACTCAGTCTCCCCTTCATATGTGTCCCTGTCCATCTAGGTGCAGAAGGGATCTGGCTCATGCTGCCTTATTTCTGCAGAAACAGATCTGGGTTTATGAAAATGCTCCACAGATGGGCCTTTTCCTACCCCCTCCACAGCTGCTCCCACTCTGCTTGTGTGTGTATGACTCACTGTCAACCATTTCAATTACCAAGGCCGCCACTCTCCAGCCCCTCCATCTGCCAGGGCTTTTCCTCGCCAGACCACCAGCTACCACCAGGGAGACATAATTACTGTGTTGGGAGAAGATATGCCTCTGTTATTAGTTCAGGGCTGGAGAACTGTGGTGATCTCTCCTTGCGATAACCACCATAAACCAATGACCACATCATTGTGTCCAAGGAGCGTGGCAGCTCTGTGACGGAGCACAGGGGTCAGGGGGCACTGGAAGTGCACATTCAATAGGATATTCCTGAAAATATACTCACCTGGAAAGCCACTGCCTGCCCTATAGCTAGGCTATCCTTTTGTTGAGAAAATGTGAGGATCAAAAGGAAGATTCCAGTGAATTACTACAAGAGAAGGTCAGAGCTTTCATTGGAATATAAGGGATTTGTTTTTCTATTCTTTTGCTGGGCACGATGGCCTGAGAAGACATTTGTCCAGAATCTCGAATAGCTCTGTATCGCTATCACAGACTTGAGAAGAAAGTAGCAGAAGGGACACTCCAGAACAAATCATTTGGTTTAATAATACTTTTGATCTCACCCCCAGTGGGCAAGGCTTGGTCCCTCACAGCCTGGACACAGCTGAGCCACCTGGGGCTAAGAATATTCCTTTTGACCTAGGCAGAGACAACCTATGTGGCCTGAATTAAGCCTTTGCCCCAAACCCCACCCTAACCTGTATCTCAGTATCTTCTCGTGGTGAGAGAGGGGAGGTGAGAGCAAGCAGGAGGGAATTCCTCTAAGTCAAGAGGGATTTTCCCCAACACCCAAGGTGGAGGATAAGGGGTCTATATAATCCTAGGCTTCCCTAGGATTCGAGCCACCCCAGACACACACAGTCTACTGCCATCTCTGCCCCTGGGTCCCCCACGGTCACATCCATCTCTCCACACTCAAACCTCTGAAATTACAACTCAACTAAGATGAAATCACCCCTGCCATTGGCAAAGCCCACGGAGGCCAGCCAGAGGAGCCCTCAAGCCAGAGAAGCCCTTAAGGGTCTAGACACCGACAACACAGTCCAGTTGGGACCATGGGCAACACCCTTCCTCCTCCATGTCTCCGTGTGCACCCTGGACACTGCCTTGCCTTTAGAGAGAGTGAGGGAGGAGGGGAATCTTGAGAGCCCCACCCCCACCTACAGCCACCAGACTTTCCTAAAGGAGGAGGAAGAACTTAGAGCCAAGGACTGTATTTCTCCCAGGAACCAGGAGACTCAGATTCTTGTCTTCCCACTATCACTCCTGTGCTCTGTGCCCCACATCCCCTCTCTAGGCCTCAACTTACCCATCTGCAGCCCATCAGAGTCCCAGCCCAGGACACACGTTCAATAAGATGTCCAAAGAGGTGAATTATGGGAATCTTACTGATTAACATCCAGGGCTCGGTCCAGTTCTCAAGTTCTAAGTTTCTACCCGTGACTCTACTTTTTCAGATACACATTCGTCTTCATTAGGCTTTTCCAGACACAGACCCTGAGATAAGGATTCATTCGCAAGTGAGTCATTAAGGAGCGCTCCGAGGAAGATCAGCAGGTCAGGGAGGCAAGGTGACATCGGGCAAGTACAGTCCCAGCCTGATCCCATGGGAAGCTCTGAAGGGCACGTCATACCTCAGTGCTAGGGAGCAGGCCATTCAGTCCCAGGGCACTCCTGGGACCACCAGTCACGGCCACAGGGCCACCAGGGAGGGCCGTGTGAGCTCCCAGGCACCTCTGGCTCTGCAAACGGGCAATATAACTGGCAAAATAACTCCAGGACAAAGACAGCCCTCTGGAGAAAGTGGTAGGTGGCAGCCCTTGGAGGTGATGCATAAGGAAACTGGGAGTTGGGGGGTGGGCAGACAGAATGGACAAGAATGATCTCAAATTTGGGTGACGAGCAACAAGATTTGGCTATGCATACAAAAATTAGAAATGAAAACACAGAATTTGTAGGTTGCAGTGAAGAATTACAGACTATTTACTGTATCCCAGCAGTGTGTTAGGCACTGGGCCTACAGTAGTGGCCTACTGAAGCAGGCACTAATCTAAGCATGACCCAAGTCCGTGCAAAGTCACAACAGTGGTAAGTGCCGCAAGGAGGTGGCAAACGTGTGTAGGGAGAACACGTGGGAGGTGGGATTGGGAAATGGGTGACGGGCTGCCTTTCGAGAGGAGACACGTTTGGCCAGTGCAAGCGCGGTGGGAAGAGACAGATCAACATTCCAGGCAGAGGGAACAGAGTGTGCAAACTGTTAAATGAAAGACTGAGCGAGAAATGGTCAGAGACAAAAATCCTGGTAATTGAATCATTCAGGAGAATAAAAGCATTACAAGATCATCTAAAGAGATGCATCTGGGGAAGACGGGGTGATTATGAGTTGCGAAACACCCCTGTCTGAGGTTGGATGCACTGTATATAACTTATCTAATTATTCATCACAACAATAGCTTCATCTGTTTAGGGAAAAGTGCAATTGAAGCCAGAGAGGTTGAATTACTTACCTGAGGCCACACTGATTTGTAGTAGAGCTAGGATGCCATTTCATATTTCCCAACTGCCAAAGGGCCAAGCCCTTTCCATAATTCTAAACCAAAGCACGATTTCAAGTAGGGGGCATGCTAAGGTGAGGCTAAAAACAAGCTAATGTGTGTTTTATTAATCACTTTATTGAGGTGTGATTGACATTTAAAAAGCTGTACATACTTAATGTACCCAACTGGATAAGTATGTGGATAAGTATACACCTGTGATATCATCTCCACCATCAAGAACATACCCATATCCACCACCTCCCAAAGTTTCTTTCTATTCCAATGATGATGAGGAGGACAATGACAGTGATGATGATGATGATGATGATGATGATGATGATGATGATGTATTTAGAGCATTTAACATAAGATCTACCCCTGCAGCCAATTTTAAGTCTACAACACAGTATGTGCAGCTATAGGCGCTTTATTATGTAGTGGATCTCCAGCACTTATTTATCTTGCACAGGTGAAATTCTATCCACTTTGATCATTACCTATCCATTTCCCTCTGGCCCAGCCTCTGGCACCACCATTCTACCCTCTGCTTCTATGAGTTTGACTTTTAGATTCTACATGTGAGTGAGAACACACACACTTGATCTTCTGTGTTTGGTTTATTCATAATAATGTTTTCCAGGTCTATCCATGTGGTCACCAACATCAGGTTTTCCTCGTAAAGGCTGAATGATACTCCACTGTGTGCATGTGTGTGCACATGGGTGCCACATTTTCTTTATCCATTCCTCCATCAATGCAATTTAGGTTGTTTCCATATTTTGACTGTTGAGAATAACACTGCAAAGAATATGGGGGTGCAGATATCTCTTCAAGATTCTGAATTCAATTATTTTGAATACCCAGAAGTGAGATTATAGGATCATATGGTAGTTCAAATTTTAATTTATTTTTTCAGGAACATCCATATTTGACTTTCTCCACATCCTGGCCAATGCTTGGTGTCTTTTTTTTTTTTTTTTTTTTTTAATAATAGAGATCCCAGGGGCACCTGGGTGGATCAGTTGGTTTAGTGTCCAACTTCGGCTCAGGTCAAGATCTCATTGTTCGTGGGTTCGAGCCCTGCATTGGGCTCTTTGCTAACAGATCAGAGCCTAGAGCCTGCTTTGGATTCTGTGTCTCCTTCTCTCTCTGCCCCTCTCCTGCTCATGCTCTGTCTCTGTCTCTCAAAAATAAACATTAAAAAAAACAGACACCCTAACAGGTGTGATTTGATGTCTCATTGTGATTTTCATTTGCATTTCCTTAATGGTTAGTAACACTGAGCATCTCTACATATACCTGTTGGCAATCTGTATGTCCTCTTTGGAGAAATGTCTAGTCAGGTCCTCTACCCATTTTTAAAATGAGATTTTTTTTTTTTCTATTTAGCTGTAGGAGTTCCTTATGTATTTTTGGATACTAACTTATTGTCGATGCTGTGGTGTACAATTTTTTTTCCCTTTTCTGTAGGTTGCTTTTTCTATTCCATTGGTTTCTGTGTCTGTTTTTGTGCTTGCACCATATTGTTTTGATTACTACAGCTTTGTAATATAGTTTGAAGTCAGAAAATATGATGCCTCCAGTCTTGTTCTTCTTGATCAAGACCTCTGGCTATTAAAGGTCTTTTGTGGTTGCATATGAAGTTTAGGATTATTTTTCTATTTCTGTAAAAACTGCCATTGAGGGGCGCCCAGGTGGCTCAGTCAGTTAAGCGTCCGACTTCAGCTCAAGTCATGATCTCTCAGTTTGTGGGTTCGAGCCCCGCATCAGGCTGACAGCTCAGAGCCTGGAGCCTGCTTTGGATTCTGTGTCTCCTTCTCTCTCTGGCCCTCCTTCATTTGTGCTCTATCTCTCTGTGTCTCTCAAAAATAAATAAATGTAAAAAAAATTTTTTTTTAAAACCTGCCATTGAAATTTTGGTAGGGATTGCATTGAATTTCTTAGGTCACTTTGGGTGGTATGGACATTTTAACAATATTAAGTCTTCCAATCCATGAACATGAGCTATCTTGGCATTTATTCATGACTTCTTTAATTTCTTTCATCAATGTTTTATAGTTCTCAGTGTGCACATCTTTCACCTTCTTGATTAAATTCATTCCTAAGCATTTCATTCCTTTTGATGCTATCGTAAATAGGATAATTCTCTTAATTTCTTTTTCGGATAGTTTGGAGCCATTGTATAGGAATGCATCTGATTTTGTATTGTTGACTTTGTATCCTATAACTTTTGTTTACTCATTCTGACAGTTTTTGTGGGGTTTTTAGGGTTTCTATGTATAGGGTCATGTCATATGCAGAGACAATTTCACTTCCTTTCTGATTTGGATGACTTTTATTTCTCTTCTCAATTGTTCTACTTAGGATTTCCAATATTGTGTTGAATAAAGGTGGAAAGAATGAACATACTTGTCTTATTCATGATCTTGGTGGAAAGACTCTATGACCTTTATGTATGATGTTAGTTGTGGGCTTGTCCTATATGGGCTTTGTTAAATTGGAGTACATTCCTTCTATACTGGACTTATTGATTTTATATCAAGAAAGGATGCTGAATGTTGTCAAATGCTTTTTCTGTATCCATTGAGATAATCATGATTGTTATCCTTCATTCTGTTAATGTGATGTATCACATGTATTGATCTGTGGAGGTTAAACCATCCTTGCATCTAAAGGATAAATCCCACTTGATCACTGTATATGATCTTTCTAATGTGCTGTTGGATTTTTCCCTAATATTCTGTTGAGGATTTCTACATCTATGTTCATCAGAAATACTGGCCTGGAATCTTCTTTTCTTGCAGTGTCCTTACCTGGCATTAGTATCAGAATTTAGAAGTGTTTTTCCTCTTCATTTTTTGGATGAGTTTGTGAAATATTGGCATAATTCTTTTTTAAGTGTATGATAGAATTCACCAATGCAGTCATGTGGTCTTGGGCTCTTATTTGCTGGGAGGTTTTTGATGACAGATTCCACCTCTCTACTTGTAACTGATCTGTTTTGACTCCCTATTTCTTCACGCTTCAGATTGGTAGTCTGTATGTTTTGAGAAATGTAGTCATTTCATCTAGGTTATCCTGTGTTTTGAGGTATTAACTGTTCATAGTAGTCTCTTAGCATCCTTTGTATTTTTGTGGTATCAGTTGTGATGTCTACTCTGTTCATAAGTTTATTTATTTGAGTTGTTTCTCTTTTTTCTTAGTCTAGCTAAAGGTTTGTCAGTTTTATTTATCTTTTCAAAAAACAACTAAGTTCCACGGCTAGTTTCTAGCATTTCTCTAGGTCTCTCTTTTTTTTTTTTTTTTTTAAAGATTTTTATTTATTTCTAGAGAGAGAGAAAGACAGCGTGAGCAGGGGAGGGTCAGAGAGAGAGGGAGTCACAGACCGAAACAGGCTCCAGGCTCTGAGCTGGCAGTCAGCACAGAGCCTGACGCGGGGATCGAACCCACGAACCGCGAGATCATGACCTAAGCGAAAGTCGGACGCTTAACCGACTAAGCCACCCAGGCGCCCCTAGGTTTCTATTTGAATTATTTCTGCTCTTATCTTTATTATTTCCTTCCTTCTGCCAAACTTTGGGCTCAGTTTGTTCTTTTTTTAGTTCCTTGAGGTTAAATTGGTTTGAGGCTCACTTTTTTCTTAACATAGACATTTATTGCCATAAAATTCCCCTTTAAGCTGCCTTTGCTGCATCACTGAAGTTTTGCTGTGTTCGCTGTGTTTCCATTTCCATTTGTCTCAATATATTTTTTAAATTTCCTTTTCGGTTTCTCTTTTGGCCCACTGGTTGTCTGGGATCATGCTGTTTAATTTCTATCTGGTTGTGAGTTTGTCTCCCATTATTCATTTCTGGTTTCATACCATCATGGATGGTAAAAGTATTTCATATGATTTCAATCTTCTTAATTTTGTGACACTTGTTTAGCAGCCAACATGTGGCCCTCCTGGAGAACGATCTGTGTGTGCCTGAGAAGAGTACATAAGTCAGTCCCATGATGACCCACAAAGCCGGAAGCTGAAGTCAACATCAGCTAAGTTAATTTGGCACCAAGCCCAGGTGTTCATTCCCAAGATGAACAATAATAGTTGAATCTGAGCTAAATTACCCAGAGGAGAGTCTTGAAGTAACAGACACTGGGGGTACAAACAGGAACAAAGAGCTCTGTGGCTAACGTGCAGGACCTTGCAGATCCTCCATTTGGGGAACGTAAGCCCCACATCTAGGGACAGCTCCATGTTCCCCGCTGGTTAGCTTAAGCAACAGAAGAAGATGGCAGCCACGCTGGTTTTCTCCCAAAAGTGTCCTACACAGGAGAAATTTGCTTCCTTTTCTCGCCCTTCCTCGTACTTTAAGACCAGACTACAATTAGCTGGGAGGGTCAAGTTGGCACCCCAATCATCAAGCCACATGTAGATATCAAACAGAACTTTCCCTCAAGCAAGATGCTGGGCTGACAGCTTCCTCAGTAGAAACCCACAGGACTGAGATCTCCCAAGGCTGGGGGTGGGGGTGCAGGAGTGCTGGCTTCACCCTCAGACACAGGTGTCCCCTTGAGCAACATCACCTGTCTGGACAGCAGGGAGCTCACACCCCTCCCACTCCAGGATATCTCAAAGGACACTGCTGGTCTCTCTCCTCTCCATTCACTCACATCTCCTTCAAAGGTAGCGAGGCTCCATCCAGTTGGTCAGACCCTGACATTCATCCGATGGGTCTCAAAAAAAGCAAGACTGTGTGTATCTTCCTGCTGATTATTCCTCCATCCACAGAGTCCCAGAGAAGTCGTGGCCTCTGTTTCCTGTCCCCATTCAAATATGCACCACCTGGTGTTAAGGGGCCTAGGGGCTCAGTAGTTTCAACCCTGTCTGGTCTTAAAATCACCTTTCAAGCCTGGCCCCTGGTCAACTGAAAGCCCGCTGAGTGGGGTCCCAGCGCCCATAGCTGGTAAAGCCACCTCAATGATCTGATGTCCAGAGGGACTGTCTGGGCAAGTACACTCAGGGTCTGCCCACCACGACTCTTACATCTTCTGCAGCTACATCTGAGTTCACGGATCCCCACATCTCCATGAGCTAGAGGAAGAAGTTCCCATTTTGGCCTCTAGTCCAGTCCAAGCCAAACTTTGCAAACCTGCATTTGGCAGTATCCTGCAATGAGGCGCAGGGCTTCTGCCAATATATTAATAAAACCGCACTCGCCCATCTGTCCCAGCATCCCTGTGGGCTGCTCCATCATCGGCTCAGCCCCGGAGGAGAACAGCAGCGTGGGAGGCCCTGGGTACCACGACTCCCTCACAAACTGCGCAGGGCCATTTCAACCCCTTCAAAAACAGAATAGTTATTTCAGTGTATCTTGGCCAGTTTCATGTGTGTGTTTAGGTAGCTTACCACATAAATGCAGAAAACACAACGATAAAAGTAGAGCTTCGGGACCGAGGAATTTTTTTTTAATATTTTTAAAAATTTATTTCTAGGAGAGAGAGAGAGACAGCGTGAGCAGGGGAGGGTCAGAGAGAGAGGGAGACACAGACTCTGAAACAGGCTCCAGGCTCTGAGCTGGCAGTCAGCACAGAGCCCGACGTGGGACTCGAACCCACACACCGCGAGATCATGACCTAAGCGAAAGTCGGACGCTTAACTGACTAAGCCACCCAGGCGCCTCTGGGACCGAGGAATTTTAACGTTGAGGAGGAAGCAAGACAATCTTTAAAAGGAGACCAAAGAAATACAGATCAAAACGGGGCAGGAAATGAACACAACCACTGAAGATCGAATGTTTGTCAACATGTCAAGAGCTCAAGCACTGTGTCACTTAGTAACATACATTTAAAATCTAAGAACTAGGGGCGCCTGGGTGGCCCAGTCGGTTAAGCTTCAGACTTGAGCTCAGATCGTATTCTTGCCGTTTGTGGGTTCGAGCCCCACACTGGGCTCTGTGCTGACAGCTCAGACCCTGGAGCCTACTTTGGATTCTGTGTCTCCCACTGTCTTTGGCCCTCCCCTATTCACGCTCTGTCTCTCTCTCTCTAAAAAATAAACATAAAAAATGTAAAGAATAAATAAAATAAAATCCAAGAACTAGACATTAGTCCCATTTTACAGACGATACACTGAGTCTCAACAGATTGTCCTGCAGCCAGTGACCTGGGACTCAAATTCAGGCTTGCTCGTCGGGGGGTTCTCTACTCTCATGGCTCCACATGGCCTCTCTAATGTGGTTTAGCTCTGAGCTTCCTTTCAGTCAGAGGGGAGAGGATGACACACAACTTTCATGATCAGAATGAGGGAGCACTCCAGCTTCTCAGTAAAAGCAAATCGTTTTTTCAAGCACTCACTTCAAAAAAGGCATCATTCGGGTAGAGCCAAGGAAGGCTTCACCAATGAGCCATGGGCACAGTTCTGTGCTAGAAAAGGGAACCTCTCAAAAGAAATGGCACAGGAGGGATTTGCGGGCTTGGAACAGCATGTACAAACACCTGGACAGCTGTCCGGAGGCAGCCAATGTTTCCCCGGAGTCCAGCCCCGGGGGGCATCCCTGGTGATGCCACCTAATTTAATAGCACCGTGAAGCCTAGTCAGGTTGGGAAACCAAAGAGGAGTGAAGAGAAGATTTAAATTAAAGGAGTGGACTAAAATCTTATTACAGCAGGCTCCACTAATTTGGAACATGCAGTCGTTCGGAGAGGTGAAACGGAGCGTTCGAGGGGCTGGTTTATACCGTAAGCAAGACCGGAGGTAGAGCCGATGTATAATGTAAGCGAGATTGGAGGCACCAGTTCAGAGCCGCAGAGGCCAGTAATTGGTTTTCAAATATTCAGGAGTGCACGGTCACATAGCAACAAAGATATGCTAATGACAAACACTTAATATATTCATTAAAAGAGGTCCCCATTGTACGGCTCCTGTCTACACCTTATTAGGCTTTCTCCTTTCCGCACACGGCTGATGCACATAGGTCTGCCTCACTTGGGCTCTTTGTAAAAATTAACTACCCTGCATCCATAATTAAAATGATGCCCACTGCACGCCCCTGACTTAAGCTGGGCCTGGGGTAGAGAAGGGGAGCGCGCTCTACCCATATGAATTCCACTGTCCCATAAAGGCTCTCCGTAGGCTCCACACTCCTTCGAGATTAACACCTACCCACGAAACCTGTGACTGGCTCACGGCTTGTCAGAAATCTTACTCTCAGTACAGACCTCCAGGGTGTGAGCAAAGTGGAAACTGTCAGACTGCCCTGGGCCGATTTTCCCTCTCGCTGCACCTCAGACGGAAGTGCTTAATTCGGAGGGGAAGCAGGATTGACCACGTCTGTGTCAACGCTGTGCACGGCAGGAACGGTAATCCAGCCTGAGGCCAAGATCTGCCGCTGTGTCTCCCACGTGACCTACTGCACCTAAATGTGAAGTGAGGACGTGGTGTGTGCACATGCCATGAAACCCAAGCTCTTGAACCCCTGCTCACATTGTCCCTCGGCCCAGGGCTTCCTCCTTCCTCTACCCTGAAACCCTGCCTCTTCTTTAGGACGGAGTGCGATGTTGTCACCCCCTGGACTGTCAGAATAAACATGGACCGCAGAGCTGGCCGTGCTGGGGTAGGAGTGTGGGGCTACCCCCCGCTCTTGCCAAACTGACATCCCCCACAGGGTGAATGTCAATGCTTTCTTCTAAACTTGTCCTGTAGGACTGAACTCAAATATTCATTCAGAAAACCTTTACTGAGGGGCATCTGGGTGGCTTAGTCGGTTAAGCGTCCGACTTTTGCTTAGGTCATGATCTCGCAGTTCGTGGGTTCGAGCCCCACGTCGGGCTCTGTGCTGACTGCCAGGTCAGAGCCTGGAGCCTGTTTCAGAGTCTGTGTCTCCCTCTCTCTCTGACCCTCCCCTCAAGCTCACGCTGCCTCTCTCTCTCTCTCTCCTAGAAATAAATAAAAAAATGAATAAAAAAAAAGAAAACCTTACTGAAATAATGATCAATAATCTTCTAAAAAAGATCAGTCTTACCAGGAATCGAAGACACGTACTCAAACAACGTACCATCCAATTCTCCGCCGGGAAGGAGGTGAAGGAGGCCTTCTGCAGATTGCTTATCAAGAAGGCACATTCTGAAATGCAATTCCAGGGGAGGGGGGACGCCTGGGTAGCTCAGTCGGCTGTGTGTCCGACTCTTGATCTAGGCTCAGGTCATGATCCCAGGGTTACGGGACCAAGCCCTGCGTCAGGCTCCATGCTGGGCATCAAGCCTGCTTGGGACTCCCCCTCTCCCTCTGCCCCTCTCTCAGTCATGCACGTACTCTCACTAAAATAAAAACAACAACAGTAATAATAAAGAAACCTGTAATTTCACAGTATTTTCCAAAAATCTTTCAACCCAGTGTTGCTCACTTCTAGGAATGAATATTTGAAGCAAATAGTCGGAGATGCAATGTTTTATAATCATACAGCGAACTTTGGGATTTACCCACTGTTGGGCACCATACCCTCATTATACCTAGATTTTGTGAGGTTCTCCATCCTGAGAAGTGCTCAGGATGACACAAACTAGCACATGTCAGCCACCTTAAAGAGAAACTGACATGCAGCAAGAATGCAGTGTATTTTAGACACTGCTATTACTGTCACTCTTATTTTTCTGGAAAACAAGGACCCATGTTCTACCATGGAACATAACAGCGGAACTTCTCCCAGGTGGGATGATGCACTGTCGGTAAGTTTACTAACACAATTAACCACACGTCTAGGTCAAGAAAACCAAACGTCTGAACATCGTGATAATTCTTCAAAAGGCATCTGATAAAACTCCAAATCGATTTCAAAGATAAAAAATCCAAAATCGATTCCAAACGAAATGATAACATCCTCAAGGCCATCAATGCAACTGAACAAGTGAACTAGTTAAGAGGTACAACTTTTGCCCATCATCCCCCCTCCCCTCCCCCTCACCCCATGGAGGAGGGCACTTGTGGGGATGAGCACTGGGAGTCACATGGAAACCAACTTGACAATGAACTATGTTTTTAAAAATTAATAAAAAAGAGGTACAACTTTTGGAAAAGTGGAATCTGTTGAGTTTTCAACCAATTATTCATTCATTCTAATGATATTTCTGGAGTGAATTCTTTGTGATCAAGTTCTAGTGGCTGAGACGTGATGCATTCATTTTGGAGGAGGAAGTAAATGGACAGCAGAGCAGATAAATAAACAGGATAATTTCTGATGGTGACAAATGCCCGGAAGAAAGTGGTATAGAGGGGTGAGAAAGAGATCAAAGGACCACAGCCAGAGGAGTCTCTCCATTGCACATTCTCCCTCTCCCTCCAGAGACCAAAACGGCTCCACAGAGTTCAGTGTGAAAACCACAGGTCAGTCTACCCATCCCTGTGCATCATAGGGAGGTGTGATCAAGAGGAAGACCAGTGGTGACAGAGGGTCAGCCCCGGACAGCAGGTGATCTACGCAGCCCAGGCACCCCTACCAGCTCCGCCCTGTATGACTCTCACAGGTGACAATGCGCCAAGGCCCAGCAGCAGGATGAGCTCTCTGCCTGCCACACTCGCCACCACTCCCTAATGCCCCAGACACACCAATTCCTTCATTCATTTCTCACGTGACTGCCCATGTAGGCATCCGAATGTGTACCTTCTGACTTGGCACGGCTCTTGGCACCAAGAACCTGAGAGTAAGACCATTTCTCAAGCCCACATGCTCATGGAAAGAAACCAACTGAGGTCCCAGCAGACCGAGTGCCTGCTGCTTCCAAAGAGGTTGGAATGGGGTGTAGGGAGACGCATGTCTGCCTTGGTAGCCACCATTCCCATGGGTGTTGCAGACAGTTCTGAGCAAGAGCAATATTGCCCCAACCCCGACTCCATGCAGAGGAGCGGGGTGCTTATCTGCCCTCGGATGGAGTCCTAGCTACGCTTTCGCTCCCTGCGTGCCCCATAGGAGTCCTTCCTTTCATTTTCTCACTTACCAATAACACATCTTATGTTGAATTTCTAAGAGTTTGTGTTAGTGGCTTAAAGTAATTTTGGGGACAAAACCATAAGGAGGGAAAGCAATGGAAGAAAGAGGAGAGAGGGATGGGGGGAAAGAAAGAGTAAGACCCTTGCAGAGTGGCACCCGGCCCACAGCAGGCTCTTAACATCCAGTGCCACTGAGGCTATGGGCCATGGATCATAGGTGCTACCATTGAGATGACCCCAGTACCTTTGGCAGGCACTGAATGCCATCAAATGTGGAGCAGGAAGCCCACTCACTCCCATTCCGATTGCATTTCCATCCTGATTATCACAAGGAGAAAGTCTGGCTTGGATGCTGGCCCGTCTCCACCCACCACTCTGCCACTATGCATCAGTCAAACAACGAAACACCTGATCTCAAGTTCACAACCTCGGCAGACAATAGCACTTAGCTAGAATTTAATGACAGTGTGTATGTTTCCTGGTATATAGTCTCAGGGTCACCTTCCATTTGAGACAACAGAAGCCAGGTTTTTACTTAGAGGGGTAATGCCAAGCTTTGAACATCACATTAATTTCATAAGAAATTGAGCTGGTATGAAAACGTTAAGTCTGTACCACGCATGCAAATGGTTCTCAGATACAAAGATGGCCCCCATGCAGCTATGAGGGTCCATGAGGAAGCAGCGCGAGGCCTTTCCAGCTTCCTTCTCCATGACCTCACAGCATCAATGTATCATCTAGAAAGTGGATGATCACTTTGCAGGGGCATTTCAACAACCGGTTTACTGGCGGCAGTGTGCCTTGGAAAATGCCACGTTGCTGCCAGAGGAAGGGGGGCGTGGGGACAGGGAAACGGCAGTCCAAAGCCTGGAGGAACACGAACCTGGTAGAAATACGGTTTACAAATACCCCATTTCCCTCTTTCATGTGAGCAAATGGCGTCAGGCCTATCTTGCAGAAAACACAGTGGCAAATCAAAGGTGCGCGCCCTGCCGATCAAAAAATACAATCCTGTGGGGCGCCTGGGTGGCTTAGTCGGTTAAGCGTCCGACTTTCGCTTAGGTCATGATCTCGCGGTTCGTGGGTTCGAGCCCCGCGTCGGGCTCTGTGCTGACTGCCAGCTCAGAGCCTGGAGCCTGTTTCCGTCTGTGACTCCCTCTCTCTCTGACCTCCCCTGCTCATGCTGTCTCTCTCTCTCTCTCCTAGAAATAAATAAAACATTAAAAAAAAAAATACAATCCTGTAATGAGTTTGGGAGAAAATAATTAAAAATAAAAGCTGAAAAGGATTTCTGAGAGCAAGAAGCATTTAAGTGCTTTATTCTACTGCCTTGGCACATATGTTTTGTATATTAAACTCAGCATGCTATGGGGGTGATTTATCATGCATGCAAAGTGTGTTTCGTTCTGCTAGGGGCTATAGATAAAAACATGAAAAGGGCTAGGCCCCATCCTCAAGGACTCACTGGGAAGGGCAGGCGGCTTCCTTCTTCCTTCCTAACATCCATCCCTCTTTTCTCTTCCATCCTTTGAGAATCTACTATGCCCCAAGCCATTGGATGGTGCAAACATCCAATTCAACATAACCAATATATTATCAAGTGCCTACATATGCCCAATACTGGTTTAGGTCCTTGAGACATTCTGAAAAATGTCTACAAAGAAATGAGCAAACACACTAACGTCAGAGACTGAAAGATAGCATATTTATTTATTTATAAATAAAAGAGGACAGCTTGGCAGAGAAAGCCCGGAGCTCCATGAAACTCGTGGTCTGGCACTGCCGCCCTTGTAAGAACAAGCTGTGGGGCCCTCTCTCAAGATGCTCAGACGGAAGACTTGCAGGGCTGCATGAGCACGAGCCACATGCTTCAGGAACAGGGATTTCTGCTTCAGAGAGGAGGCTCTCAGCAGGGATGGCTCGGAAGGATTGAGGCTTCCCAACAGCAGCTGCTTTTATAAGTTTGCAGTAAAGCGTATCAACAATCTAGCAAACACACTGGGCTTAGGAGTCAGCAGCTTTCCTGACATCCCTTCTTGCACATTTGTCAGAGGGACCAGCATCAAAATACAGACTCCACCTTACTGGCCCCACGATGCCAGGGAAGTTGCTGTGCCCATCACGTCTCTATCATGTCATCCACAGATCTACAGACCGAGCTAACCGCTTCATCCTTCCTTTCTCTTTTGTGTGGGGAGAAGGTCCATGATCTACAGGAGGGAAGGGGCTTGGGAGGCAGAGAGAGTGAATGAGGTCCAGTCTTGCAGAGGTGAAGTAACACAAGCAGAGATCAGGTCAGGAGCAGGGAGGGGGGAAATAGCCCACAGAGATCTGGGAAGCTGGTACCCAGGGAGGCACAGCCAGAGTCTTAGAAAGGGCAGTGGCTGTGGGCATAGCTTCTTCTTCCATAGGGGGTGTAGTGGTGGGGAACAAGGGAGACCAAGAGTCTCGACCTTGACCTTCCAGGGTCCTGGGGACCAGGCTGCTATGCTGTAGGAGAATGTGAAGACATGATGGTCCCCCAGAAGGTATGCAGAGCAGAGGTCTGGCTGCGGATCCAAGGGCGGGAAGAATGGCCCTCCCAGTCCCTGATGATGGGCATTCTAAGAAAATACTGCCATTTCGGATGTAAGGCCTCCTAAATCCCCACTCTGCTCTTTATGGGCAATGTGGCTTTTAAACTGATACTGTCATTTACTGTCGCCTCTGCACTGCTCTCCCAGCGGAAGCGCCAGCAACCATTTATCAGTAAACATACTTTCCGGAGAGCAGACGTTTATCACAACTGTTTTCTGGTCTCTACTAACTGCACTTACTTCTTCACTTCTTGGGCACCGCGGGGCACCCCGCTGAGTGGGAAGCAAGCACAGGGGTCCCTTCCTGTCCCCTGGGGTGTCTGTCACTGGCCTGGGGCACAGTAGTTAGCATGGGTGCAGGACACAACCCACTTCTTTAACCACTAATGTGCCACCTTTGTTTTAAAGTTGGGGTGTATTTTCATTGAACCCATTCTTTTATTAACTTGAACGCATAGTCTGGGTCACGCCCCTCTGCTGATCCAAGCTGGCTGTGCCTGGACCCAGGTCTCAGCCCACAAAGCAGCCTGTGGGTGGGGTCAAAGCTAACTCACAGAGCAGGAGACAAAACCTAGGCTCCTGGCTGTCACATGATCAAGCAGCAAAACTCCTTCCTTAAGTGAAACCAAAGATAAAACACTAACACGTAAGAACAGGGAGTGCAAGGTGCCTGGGTGGCTTGGTTGGTCAAGCGTGGGACTCTTAGTTTCAGTTCAGCTCATGAACTCAAATGGCTGTGAGTCTGAGCCCCGCGTCAAGCTCCACGATGTTACTGCAGAGACTGCTTAGGAGTCTCTCTCCCCCTCTCTCTGTCCCTCCCCTACTCATGCTCACTCCTTCTCTTCCTCAAAATAAATGAATAAACTTAAAAATAAAGAATAAGAATGTAGAACCTGGACCCTATCTGTTCAACCCTTTCAGCCCCAGGGAACCCTAAGGTATTTCCTGGACCCCCTGTGGAAACTGAGGAAAAACCAATGGACGGAGTCCTAGGCTTTCAGTCCACAGCTGAGAAAAGTACAGCCTGGAGGAGGAGAACATCACATTTCCAGTTAGCGGATGAGATCCCAATGGCAGGTCTGTTTTCCCTTGGAAATTCCTTCATGGCTTCAAGCAACATTTATGGCATCCGCTAGAAAAATGAATGCCACACCATGTTCAAGAAAGTGTAGCCCTTGAGTCAGACAGGTTGGGGGTGAACCCCGGCTTCACCCCTGCTAACTGTGGGGCTTGCATAGTCAATCAGCTTCTCTGAGCCTCAGTTTCGTCATCTGTAACAATACCTACCGTGGAGAGCTGCTGTGAGCTTACGTGGCACCAGGCCAGGTATCCAGCAAGCGCTGAATAAATGTTCACCATCAGAATCGCCAGCACCATTACCCACCAGAATAGAAAAGCTCACCTTCCTTCCCTTGCTTCGCGAACTTACTCTGGATCAGAAGCATGGGGGTGGAGACATCACGCATTCAGCCAGCACACAGGTCAGCAAAGTAATTTCTGTTGGGCTTAGAGGACTAACGTGTTCACCTTTCGTTTCGGTTTCCAGGTCAGGGTGGGTCGGTGAAACCCAAGGGAGCTCGCCCCTACGGCTCTCGGTGCACAATTCCACGGGGAGAAGGGGACATCTACTCATGCGGTTCATCCATTCAACTAGTACTTAGTAAGCATCTATCGGATGCCAAGACAGGCTTCTGAGCGCTGGGGACAGAGCAGTGAAAATGGAGACGGGACCCTCCCTGCCCCCCACCGCTCCGCAGAGCCAGCCTGCCTTCCACTGTCTGTATGTGAAGCAGACACAGAATGTAAGCAAGATCAATACATACTATACATTTTGTGCTGTAAGGGGAAACACGTGTCACAGCAGATAAAGCAGGGAAGAGGGCTGGGGGGTTAGGGACAGCCAGCGCGGGCGTTCACACTGGGCGGTCAGAGAAAGACTCAAATAGGTCATAGAGGCAGAGATGCGAAGGAAGTGACGGGGCGCGCCTGCAGGTGTCCAGAGCAGATTATCCCAGGAGGGCAAAGACCTGGGGTGGGATGGGGGGGCGGGGGGCCCACGGCTGGCGGAGGAACTCAGGGAGGCAGCCACGTGACTTGCCCAACCTTGAGGCGCGAGAGCGCCACAGCCTCCAGTTTAATTACGCTCACTACAGCAGGGGACAACTCCCCATTAAAATGTATCACGTTCCCATGCGGTGTTTGTGCTTCTTTGAGACGTGAGCTTAACACACCCCGGCCGGGCCACTGGGCAGCCCAGCTTTGTCCGCAGTCCTTACAGCTATAGCTGGGCTCACCGCCTCCCACCGGCAGTTTCCTTAGTTTCCCTTCTTCCTTCCTTCCTTCCTTCCTTCCTTCCTTCCTTTCTCTCTTTCTCTCTCTCTCTCTCTCTCCCTCCCTCCCTTCTTTCTTTTCTTTTCTCTTCTTTTCCTTCTTTTCCTTCCTTCCTTCTTTCTTTCTTTCTTTCTTTCTTTCTTCCTTCCTTCCTTCCTTCCTTCTTTCTTTCTCTTTCTTTCTCTCTCTCTCTCTTTCTTTTTTTTTAAGTTTTATTTATTTTTGAGAGAGAAATAGAGATAGTGTGAACAGGGGAAGGTCAGAGAGAGAGGGAGACACAGAATCCGAAACAGGCTCCAGGTGCTGAGCTGTCAGCACAGAGCCTGATGCGGGGCTCAAACCCACGAACTGTGAGATCATGACCTGAGCCGAAGTCGGACGCTTAACCGACTGAACCCCCCAGGCGCCCCTCCACCGGCAGTTTTCACGCTCAGGCACTGCTCAGAGAATTTGCAGGTCATGCGTCATATTTACCTTTTCACCAAAAGGAACAGCTGGTAGAATAAGGTACATCTCCCCAGCAAATGATCATTTCCACAGGGCTTTCACCCTCTGGATCTCACTTGCGTTGGCCTTCACAAAGCAGGGAAGGGAGGGAGCTATTGTCCCCATTTTACAGATGAGGAAACTGAGGCTTCCCAAGAACACCATCCTAGGGGAGGATGCTTTTCCGCTTTCCTTTTTTTTTTTTTTTTGTGCAGTAGGCGCCCACCACATTCCCCTTCCCATTTCTCTTACAACATCCCTTTCCTGGAGGGCAGGGGCTCCTCGCTGACTCCTCTTCCTGACTGTGAGGCTTACCCCCATCCCAGCGCACAGAAGCTGGGTTTAGGGAGAGCATGGCCTTTGCTGTTAGATCTGGGACTCTCGCCACTGTGCTGGAGCTGGCTTATCCCGGCTCACGAGAATGCTACATTTCCAGCAATTTTGCGAGCAGGCTGACTGGCCTCCTGATGCCCATCTGAACTCAGCCACGTCTTCGTCCGTCCGGCCTGCTATAGCAGTACCACAGATGAGTGGCTTACAAACCACACAAACTTCTTCTTCACAGTACCGGGAGCCGGAAGTTCGAGCCGCAGAAAGATTTGGTGTCCTGTGAGCATCAGCTTTCTGGCTCCTAGATGGTTGTCTTTATACGGTGTCCTGACGTAGGTGGGGAGGGGGCTCCCAAAGGCCTTCGCTCCCGCTACCATCCCATTAGGGGTAAGGCTTCCACATACGATTTTGAGGACGACGCCAACATTCAGTCCACGGCGAGTCACGGCATCACAGAGATCAGTGAACTGTGCAATTCAGGGCTTGCTCTGTTTCCCCTTGGAAAGCAGGCGATCAAGCGTTTACTGGTATGTCATTGGCTTCCAATCCCAATGCTGCCCCCGGTGAACTATGTAGCTTTGCATGAATTATTTAGCCCCCTAGCCCTCGGTTTCTTCAACTATAAACTGGGGAGGGTGACATCCACCCTGTAAGATGGTTCCGAAGATTAATCAAGATATACTAGGGGGCGCCTGGGGGGTTCAGTCAGTCAAGCGGCCGACTTCAGCTCAAGTCATGATCTCATGGCTCATGGGTTCGAGCTCCCCTTCGGGCTCTGTGCTGACAGCTCAGAGCCTGGAGCCTACTTCAGATTCTGTGTCTCCCTCTCTCTCTGCTTCTCCCCCACTCATCTCTCTTTGTCTCTCTCCCAAGAATAAATAACAATAACAAAAAAGGCATAGTAGGAAAAGAGTCATGCACTGCAGGTGATCCGTAAAGGTGGTATTATTAACATCAGGCACTGAAGAAGTGTGGGCTGAATTTCATAGCTCCCAATGCACCAGGGACACTCCTAATTACAGAAAAACGCATGAGGGGCAGTCAGAGAAATGGGCACGTGAAGGTGTCTATTGGGTCAGAAGGTGGGAAGAGCAGAGCACCCCAAAGGTCACTGGCAGGCCTGAGGTAAATCTTTGCTCTTCCACATGACCTTGGGCAAACCCCCGGCCTTCTGGATGGATTGCAGGATCTGCCATTCACCCACGGGATTGTCCGATACACCGGGGCCCAGCTCCGCCCTCCCTGCTCCCTGTGTTCACACAGCACCGCCTCCGTCTCCTCTCTCCGCCCTCTCTACAGGCCAGTGCCCACCCTCGGGATGTCAGAAAGCAGCCTGGGCCATCCTGTGATCCACACACGCAACCCCAGCTCTGCCCCTCGAAGAGGAGCAAACGCAGGGCACTGAAACATAAAATCTGGGAAACCCGTCATCTCGAAAGCACGAGCCGAAGCTGCAAGCGACGTTAACAAATGCAAGAATGGTAAAGCTTGCCCAAAGGATCCTGGACAAGACAGCCTCGCCTCTTGCCCCCTTTTATGAAGGGAGTTTCCATGGTGATGGAGACGGAAGAAGTTAGTGTATTTTCCATCTGTGTGTCCTGGCTGGACCAGGGTATCACGAAAGTTATCCCAGGACCCCGAAGGCTGACAGTGGCTACTCAAGACGTAAGGAAGAGAGCAGGGGAGCACGTCAGCTGTTGGCTTAGTGGCTGTCCTCTCTCATCTGCAGGTTCTGTGAAGACACAGAGTGACTCTCACTCACTGTTCTGTCACAAGTAAGTGTGGGCACAACATTTGCTGTATTGCATGTTGGCCCTTGACACTGAACCAATGAGCTTAGTGAGGCGTGGCCCGTTCCCCAGGCAGCTGGCTGCCGGCGGTGGAAACAGACATACAAGCAGATAAATGGCTCTGGGCTACCCTGTACTGTAAGAGTCCGAAACACATGGCCAGCTGTGGGCATGGCCAGCAGTGCTGAGGAAGGTGGAGGAGGTGATGCCTGGCCTGTGGGATCCAAGAGGGCAAGATTTTCTTCATCCTTGGACCCTTAGAAAATAAGATGGTATCTCATACACACTACGGGTCCAATGAACACCTATTTAATGAATGGATACTTGGGGGCGGGGGGGAAGATAAGCAGAAGTTCTCACAGTGAACAAAGGGAGATGGTGCATGTGCAAAGGCCCGGAGATGAAAACAGCCAGACGAATGACAGGTGTCACTAATCGGTAGGTGGGGCTGGAACAAAAATGGAGCCAGACGGTAGCATAGGTTGGTGTCAGCGTCAGAAGCCAGGTCACGGAGAGACAGTCAGTCTACGGGGTTTGGGATGCCAGGGATGGCTTCTGCACAGGGACACGGGGACCTTGGATCTGCACTCTGATAAGATTTGCCCTGTGCTATGGACTTAACGAATGTGTCCCGCCCACCCAGTCGCCAGGGGAATGGTATTTGGAGATGGGGCCTTTGGGTGATGAATAGGTCATCACAAGGGAGCCCTCATGATAGAATTAGTGCCTTTTAAGAAACAAGAGAGAGAGGGTGCTCTGCCCCCCTCGCCACGTATAAGGACCCAGAAGAAGACTGACAGTTGCACACCACGAAAAAAGCTCTCACCCGAACCTTCCCATGCTGGCACCCTGACCGCAACTTCCAGCCTCCAGAACTGCGAGAAATACGTTTCGTTTTGCAAGCTGCCTCATCTGTCATAATCTGTGATGGCAGCCTGACTAAGTCACACCGGGACGGCACAGTGATGGATAACTGGCTGAACGAGAAATGCCGAAATGCAGGCTGGGAGGCTGTAGCAATCATCAAGGCCAAGGGTGATTATTTTTATGGAAATGAGACTGTTCAGCAACTGGTGACTGCAAAGGGCTTTTATCCTTCACCAGGAGTTCCTGGTGGGGGTGGGGGTGGGGCAACTCCTCCTTCCCCGCTGTTTCAGCCAGAGCAGCTCCACATGTAAGCACCTTACACAGTTTCACTCTGCTCAAAGCCTCAACACTTAAACATGTATCCACTTCTGCTTTAACTGTTTCTTTCTTGGCTCAGAGTGCTGTACAGAGATCTGTGTCTTGAGTCAGTCCGCTGCTACTCAAGGAAGGTTCTAGAAGCACATACTTGCTATGAGGATGGTTTAAAATGGAGCGCCCAGGGGGCTCAATCGGTTAAGCCTCTGGCTTGATTTTGAGTCAGATCCCAGGGCTGTGGGAAGGGGCCCTACATCGCACTCCACACTGAACCTGGAGCCTACTTAAGATTCTCTCTCTCTCCCTCTCTGCCCCTTCCCCCAGTTTGTGCATGCTCTCTCTCTCAAAATAAAAAGGGAGAGGAGAGGAGAGGAGAGGAGAGGAGAGGAGAGGAGAGAAGAGAAGAGAAGAGAGAAGAGAAGAGATAGAATAGAAGAGATAATAGAATAGGATAGAATAGAATAGAATAATAAAGTAATGTAAAGTAAAATAATTGTAGGCTGTCTGTCTTCATTCTGTCCTGCCTGGGATCCACTCACACAGTGACTTCAGCAGTAAAATGGGCGGGAGAGCCACCTGAGCCATTTTATTTTATTTTTTAAATGTTTTATTTATTTCTAGGAGAGAGAGAGACAGTGTGAGCAGGGGAGGGTCAGAGAGAGAGGGAGTCACAGACTGAAACAGGCTTCAGGCTCTGAGCTGGCAGTCAGCACAGAGCCCGACGCGGGGCTCGAACCCACGAACTGAGAGATCATGACCTAAACGAAAGTCGGACGCTTAACCGACTAAGCCACCCAGGCGCCCCCCACCTGAGCCACTTTAAACGCCACATTTTAACAGCTGGTCCAGTAAAAACAGGCAATCGGGTGAGAGGAAATGGGTTTTGAAAACGGGATGAGGGCACAGGTAAGCAGTCCATGCGGCGGGGGCCACCCCAAGTGAGCAGGTGCTAAGAACATCAGCACCAACCGAGACCCGGGGCCCAGTGGCCGCCTCTTGCCCAGACCCTGTGGGCACCTGCTTGGTAGGACCCCCTCTGGCCGTCACGGCCGCCGTAAGGCGTAGTTCTCCTTCTTCTCCCATTTTACAGCTAAGGAAACTGAGGCGCAGAGAAGACAGTCGGTTTGCTCTCAAGGGTCCATGTCCCCGGCCAGGAGCACCTGACACCACCTGGGAGGCTGCAGCCACAGAAAGTCCTCGTCACAGTCCTGGGGGCTGGACGTCTGAGATCAAGGTGCCGACGTGGCCAGGTTCTGGTGTCGCTCTCAATCTCGTGTGCAGAGAGCGTCTCCTCGCCGGGTCCTCACGCGGCAGACAGACACTCCCCATCGTCTAAGGCCACAGTCTGTGCTGTCCGGGGACCACCCTAATGACCTCATGTCACCCACTACACCTGAAGGCTGCCTCCACATACGGCCACACTGGGAACAGGCCGTCGACGCACCATCTGGGGGGGTGGGGGCTACTCAAGGCCACTACAGCCTCGAGGCCTGCACGATCAGGGCTGCCCGGGAACCCGGGAGGGCAGACTCGGAGCCCAGGTGCCGAGACACTGCCTCCCCTCCCCCCCCCGCCTCTTCCCTGCCCTCCCCTCCCCACCTCTCCAGGGCTCCCACTAATGCACCGCCCACACCCCTCCCGGGTGTGATCCCTCACTCCCCTTCCCTTGGCTCTGCTTGTCTTAAGCCCCAGAGAGCAAAACAGCGTCGCTTTGGAACCAGCAAACATACTGCTCTTGCCAACACTGTGGAGAACACATCATTCATTCCTCGGAGGCAAATCTGCCGTGCAAAGAGTTGGCGCCCAGCCTTCGCCTCGCCAGTTCCGGAGCGCGTCAGCAAAACTGAGAAAGGGGCACCGTGCGGATTTCCAAGGCTGCCACAAATCTGCCCTCCTTGTAAACGAGATGAAAAGCTGACATGTGATTAATACAAAGCGCCGGCGGCCTCAGGAACCCAGCAAGCAATTCTGCGCTGCGTTCCCTTCCGGCGGGGGCCAGAGAGCCGGCCCAACAGAGGCCCGGGAAGGAGGGTCTCGTGCAAAGGCCCAGGGCCTCCTCACAGCGGCTGTGGGGTTCAGGCTGACACCAGACAGCCCAGGCTCCATCTTATCCCCTCCACTTATTAACAGCGTGACTCAGTTACCCCATCTGTATGATGGGGACAATAGTATTAGGATGATAGTAGGAAACCAGCAAGGCCATTGGGAGGGCGAGGGGAGTTAAGTATTACTCATCAATAAATGTTAGTGGTCATTTCCCTGCAGAAACTGAAAACCTCAGGGCACGGAGGGACGGTCTTGAGTTTAAATCGCAATTTGATTGATTCTGGCAGGTAATGAGCTCCTTTGAGCTGTGCCCTCCCTCTCTGACAAAGGGATCCCAGAGCCCTCACCTTGCAGGACGTTAGGAAGACACCAGCATGCCAACAGGAAGCACGGGTGGCAGGCTCTGACCACGGGGCAGGCACACTCTCTACCTGGAATCAGGCGCCCGGCTCCTCTGCAGGTCTCTATTTCCTCCACCTCCTGCCCCGCCCCCACTGCTTCAGGAATGAGCACGTGACCCGAGCCACGTCAATCCCGCCTTGACCTTGGTCCTCCGCTGGGGCGGTTCCACTAACAGAAGTCGGAGCCACCCGTGGTCAGCACGAGCCGGCGCTGAAAATGAAACTAACATGCAGGGAAAGCAAGACATAGAGGCCAAAGCCAGTGGGAAATCTAGACTTGGTAGATATAAAACCGAGAAACTCTGTTGCGTGCGGAAGCAAGGTTGAGCTTCTGCATAAATCCTGAGCCATAAGGTACTCAGTACCGACCAACGGACTGAGGGGCACATCACTGCTTGTCTGTCAGGGCTTGAAGGGCTCTGCCCACCTCCCATCCATCTATTATCACATATCCCCATATGCGCCTGCATATACTCTCTTACACTGAGCAATACTTTCATTTACACACCTTCGCTCCGCTCCCTCTCCGTGGATCCCCGAAACAGCCCTAGCAGTAAGCGGGGGCATTATTATCGCCATTAATGGGTAATAGTTCAAGACATGAGTCCAAAACCCAGCAGCCGTTCCCTCCCTCTTGCTCACCATGGAAATGCAAAGCCACCAGCACCTGACACCCACAGACAGCTCCTCATTTACCCCGCGTGTTCACGTAATCATGGGTGTGTAACAGTCACCTGTGACCTGGAGCACCTAAACCCAGCACGGAAAGGTGGGGCCTTCAGAGAGGCTGCTCCAACATAACACGCATCACATGTCCAGGTATCTGTCTGACCTCTTCGGTCCCCTGTAAAGAAGGAGTTCCCTGGAAAGGCAGAAGCTCAGACGCACCCATCTAAGCATCATTCTCATTGGCAAGATAGTGAGAAACAGCCCTATGTCCCCTCTGTGCAAGGACACAGGCTAGATGTCTCACTGAACACGTCCATGGTGGAACGTTATGTGTCATGTAACTACTAAAACGACTGACAAAGAATTGGCAATAAAAAGGCGATCACTCTCCTACCCGACTATTAATTTGAGAAAGCAGAATACAAAATCATGCATTCATTTTTATATCAATGACACACATGGTCATATTCATATGAGGACAGAAATACAAAGAGAATTACATGCCAAAATGTAGTTTAGGGGAAGGTGGGATTCTGAGTCTCTGTTGCCTTCATACGTCCTTTATTTTGTGTTATTTTGCAATAAACGTATGCTACTTTTTGGATTAGAAATTTATTTTTTGAAAAAGTTCCTTCTGGAGCAATCACAAGAGGGGTTTATTTCCCACCAACAACCGAAGTGTCTGGGTCCCTGCCGGAGACGTGGAGAACTTGTTACTCAGGTGCTGGCGTGTACCATACAGGTAGGCTCGTCCCCGTGGAGACGCCCAGGCGTGTGACATTGGCCAGGAAGGCTGCCCTTTTCTCCAGCAGGACAACTGAGGTCCCCCTGTCTCATCACCCTTGTTCGGAGCGCTCTGAGCGGGAACAGCACTAGGAATAATGGGAGGTACTAGATGAGTAAGACAAGCTGGACTAGACCTTTCCATGGGGGGTCATGTAGAATGCTCAACGGAGGTGCAGAATGAGACAGAATGGGTTTCCTAGAACACCCTGTTCTGTCCCCTTCAAAATCCCGCTTGGGGAACCTTGGGCAAATGCCTCCAACATGTCTGCCACCGTGTGAGACCCTCAGAGACGAAGAACCAAGAGATGGCGCCCTGCATTCAAGGAGCACACGCTGCTCCTTGGTAAGGCCGGGCAAGTAGGCCAACGATTCGGACTCAGGCTCACTGCGGGAAAGGCTGTGCCCAGTGGGTCAAGCACAGAGCAGGTGGAGACAGTGAGGGGCACACAGCTGGCCGGTGGGTCAGGGAAGGCTTCCGCCCCCAGTGCCCTCCGAGCTGGATGAAACAAAAATGCAGGATTTGGTTAGAGGAAGCTGGGGGTGAGGTGGAACTTTCAGGAGGAGGAAATACCACTGCAAAGGCACAGGGTCAGAGAACCACCAGCAGGTAGCATTTCGAAGATGCCAATTTAATGCAGAGACGACAGCCAGGGAGGGGATGGAGAGAAAGTTCTAGAACATGGATAATGGCAGGCCTTGGAGCGCCACATTCAGAACCCGGCATTTAGCATATTCACACTGGGCAACCGTCCTGAGGCCTACCTGCCACCAACACGATGAGTGATATTTTTGAAAAAGCTCAAGTCCCCTCAGATTTTGGCCTTCTCTTACAACATTCCACGTGTTTCCTCAAGAAGTACAAACCCTTCTCTTCAAAATCTATTTCCAACTCTGATTCACCACGTAAGGGAACAGGCTGATCCTGGGTTTCGGCTCAGATCATGATCTCACGCTTCATGAGTTCAAGCCCCATGTCAGGCTCCAACCTGAGAGCTCAGAGCCTGCCTGGGATTCTCTCTCTCTCTCTCTCTCTCTCTGCCCCTCCCCTGCTCACACACTCTCCCTCTCTGACTCTCAAAATACATACATGAACTTAAAAATATCTATTTTTTAAAAAGTAACCAGATCCTTCCAGATTTCACGAGAGCATGGACCCCAAAAACTACCCATCGGAGTATATACTGTACAAAATACTCCAGAGACTATCCGAGCCCTGAAAACGTCCTTCGTGTGTCTTCCCCGGGCAGGGGCATCCTGCCAGCACGTGGCCCCGCAGGGTGGCTGCCCCAGGAACCCCGAGCGCCCTCACTCACCACAGATTGACCAGGAAAGGATGCTCCAGACCCTGCATGATCTGCAGTTCCCTGAAGACGTTGCGGACTTCATCTCTCTCAATGCACTTCTGCTTGTTCATGTACTTCATCGCATACATCTTCTTTGTGTCTCGCTTCTGCACGATGCACACCTGAGCAACAATGGCCAAAGAGGAGAACATTCAGGCCAACATTTACCAAAATGGGGAAAAAAAAAAAAAAAAGCTGGCCCTCCCCACACTTCTCCCTCTGGGCTCGAGTCTCTGTCCTGGAAACTTGCTAGTGGAGCGGATCTGGCTACGCCACAACCTCTCTGCACCTGGAGGACGGACGGCTTGGACCAGAAGCACCTGTTGATCAGGTATTTACACTAAGGACGAGCTGTGTGCTAAGTGCTGGAAAAAGAGCTGCGCACGTGGGAGACAGAAGGCGCAGCCCCTCCCTCAAGGAGCACACAGACTAGGACAACAGACAAGTGCATCAACGTCCGCAGCCCCCCGATATATGGTGTCACCGCCCGCCTGCACCCCCGGGCTCTCCCCGCATCCGTGCACACCTCCGTCTGCCAGCCTTGCTTTGCTCAGCTCAAGGATGCTCTCCGCCGGCAGCGCCCACCGTTGCCCAGGCAGCAGGCTGGCGATGCCGGAGACTCAAGGCCTGCAGGAGCAGCGTCTCTACCCCAGGCCCCTTGACCGTCCTGTGAAGTAAGTCTGAGGCTCCCAGAGTTGGAGGGAGAGCTGGCCTCCCGCTGGCTTGATGGAATGTCCTTTACGGGCACGTTCCTGCCTTTCCTCCCCTGACTCACTTCCCAACCCACCTCCCCCATGCCGTTGCCACCTCTCCGGTGCCCTGGACTCAAGAATCTTGGAGCCAGCTCCTGGGGATCCCCAGTCTAAGGTGCGTGGGGTCCGGGGGAGCAATAGAGGAGTGTGACACAGTGCCGACAGCTCCCGTGTGCCGAGCGCTTTACTGCGGGCCAGACGCTGAGCAAATGCTCTCCCTGATAATCCGCACAAGGGCCTCTCCAGGAAAACCCCCAACTTCTCTCAGGCTTGATGAAGTGCCCTGAGTGCACTAATTAGTCCACCCAGCATCCAACAAGCCCCCAAGTGTCAGGATAGAGTCAAATCCAGACAGTCTGACTCTAGGGTGCTTTCTTTCCAGGGCAGCGGGGGCTAGTGCGAGAACAGGTCATCAGGGAGGGCTCCCTGGAGGAGTTCGTGTCAGAGGGTGGACACAAAAGGGTGGAACAATGGAAAAGGAAGAGGCTTTCAGGGTAACAGGGGGATACAGAAGAACTTGAATCCGGGGGGACACTATTCAACCCATGATGATCCTCATTTTCAGATAAAGGAAGGGAAGCAGAGGAAGGTTCCGGACTCTGCCTCCCCAGCCGGCACTTCTCACCAGCATGCTTCCTCCCCGAGAACGGGGCCCTGGAGACAGAAGGCGCGGGGTGAGATCGCGGGCGCGGGGGCTTCTGCGGCATGCCACGCTGCTCCCGTCCCGGAAACGACTCCTTTTAGCTCTGACGGGCCGTGAATCCGTCTGAGCCGATACAAGACAACGGGGTGCTTGAACGCCAACTCGTGCTTTGGTCCCGCCTCTCTGAGCCCCAGTCTCTGCCTCTGCAGGAAGTGAGTCTGCCCAGCCCACCGTGGACCACGGGAGGAAGGAAACTCCCAGCGACTAAATGAGACCGAGGAAGTAGGAGTACCCGGCTTACTAGACGCTGGTAAACGTCCTGAATCTCAATGTCTTCGGTGGCACATTCCATGCTCCCTCCAACAGGATCATTTCCGGGCGGTAAAATCAGCGGCATGAGGTTGAAGTCCATGGAAGTTCCTTTCCCGTGAACTTGAAACTACAGAATGCCGGGAGGCGAAGGTGGGCCGTAAAAAAGCACCACGGCGCCCCTGGCTTCGCGGAAGAACTTCTGGAACTCAGGACACAAGTCTCCGAGCCCCCCTCCACCACGTGCAGGCAGGCACGCAGCAGACAGAGGTTTCTCATCACTCACTCCTCTGTGACCTCTCGGAAGAGGCGATTGGTGGACACTGTTGGGAGCCCCAAGGCCAGCCGCGTGCATCAGCTGAGGAGGCTCAAGCTGTGATTAGCTCGAGTCCGTGCAAGGGCCCCGTTCCGTGGCCGGGCAGACTAAGGCCTCCATGACCCTCCTCAGTGACAGAGGGCAAAGGGGCCAAGCGATGGCTGTCACCCCGTGGGCAGGGGAAGCACGACTCTCCCACTGCTCAGGGACAGGGACAGGGGAGGGACTGGAAAAGCCTCTTCAAGTGCAGTTAGGACCCTAGGCTTCGAAGAGAGCTGGGGGTTTCAATGGAGCTTGCAACGTGACTTTCCAGAGAAAGGCAGAGAGGGCGGTCGCACAGCAGGTTGGGGAAGTTCGGGTTCACAAGCAAACGAAGGGGACCTCAGGGCATGAGGCTCTACCAGGTCAACACTGAGGAGGAGTATGGCTCAATGTGCCTTGACTCCATCCTGGGGAAACTGAGGCTCGGGTCTATTTTCTAAGACATCTCAGAAGCACTCTCTGTGAGCTCGGGAGGCTGGACCCGGCACCAGGAGAGCGGGGCTCTGCTCCTAGGCCTCTTGCCGCCCACGAGTGGGAACACCCACCTGTCTCTGGCCTCACTGCCTCACTGGCCAAGCGAGGTTGATCACAGCAACTGAATCAACCTGACCTGGGCATCGAGGCTGAAACGAGAGATGTAAGGCAAGTCTCCTGCACTAGGTAGAGGTGAATATCTGCTGGGAAGTCAAAGACACATAGAAAGTCTGGGCTCTGGGGACACTGGGACCTGGGCTTGTATTCCAGCTCTTTGCTATGGGACCATGGGTAAGTCACACACCCTCTCTGAGCCTCAATCTGCTCATCAGTAGAATAGGAGTGAGATGTTCTTCCTCCAGGAGCTGTTGTGAGGACATGGGAAGGAAAGCATCCAAAGGGTGTGGTACGGAGCCGCACGTCACAGGTGCTAACGAGACTAGCGTGCTCGACTCTGGATGGTGTTGTAACCTGTGATGCTCCTGGCGCAGGGGCGCCCACAAACGACAGCTTTTATTACAACTACCAGGCCTTCACCATAGCCGCCATAGAGTATTCAGCCGAAGGAAGGATGGGGGTGCCGTGGGGAGGTCCGGGCTGGTCAGGGAGACGCTCACCTCGCCGAGGTGGCTGAGAGGAGCCCTTCCTGCTGCAGAACAAGGAAGTGGGGACACCCAGGGACAGCCCTCGGGCTTTCCCTGGGGCAGGTGAGGGGGCACAGGGAACGGAATCCACAACACCAAGGAGGAAGGGAAGATCTGGCTTGGTCACTGGCGGAGCAGCTGTTCTCGACAAGAGGTGTCCACGTCCTCCCCTCCGGAGCCTGGGAATGTGACCTTATGTGGATAAAGCGGCCTTTGCAGAGATCATTAATCTCCCTGGATTGGGGTGGGCTCTCAATTCACCCAGTGTATTTATAATAAGAGAAAGGAAGGGAGAAGACACAGAGGAGAGGGGGATGTGACCGTGCGGGCGGAGCTTGGGGAGACGACAGGCGTACAAGCCAAGAAACACGGCGCTTTGCTGGGTCCCCGCTAGGAGAGAGGCACACGACGGACCCTCCCTTCAGCCCTCAGAACAGTAGGATCAACTTCTGTTCTCAGCTTCCAAAGGACAACCTTATGGCAACCAAAGGACACGAAACAGCCTCTGCATGCCCCTCACCGCCATCCACCTGCGGCTGACCGACTCGGCCACGCACCTCTGCGATCCCCACTCTCCCGTGGGCGTCAGGGCTGACCCCACCGTGTCTCCAGTCAGCTGCCCATGGAGCCCAGCAGAGTGTGTGGTCCACACAGGCACCCAGCAGCCGTGGGCTGGTGGGTGATGGACAGACTGATGCCTGGAATCTAACCCTGAGCCCTGGAGAAAGGGAAGGTGTGGAGTGCACTCAGCTCCCCATCTGTGCTTCCCAGAACCCCCCATTCCAGCCCAACCCCATGGCTTGGGTCCTCTCCACAGGAGTCCCTGCAGCCAGAGCGATTCCTGCTGTTCAGAGTTCAATGCATGACATTTCGGACAGGAAGATTTCACTGTATAACAGCTTCCTAACCGGTCGGTTCCACCTCTGCTCTGGTCCTTCTGAAAAATGGGACTCAAAGCCCTTCAAGGGCTTTCTTTCGCCTTCAGGAAATTTTCAAGGTCTATATCTTGGCATTCCAAGCTCTCCCTGCCCACACTACCCCTGACACGTCTGCGTGTGGGCATGCACATGCCACACAAACACACACACACATATACACCACACACATGCATGTACACACACACCACAGAGCGCACACACAACACGTATACAAACATATGCACACCCACACAAATACACACTGCATACAAATACACATACCACACAACTATCTCAAACCCTTTAGAATTTCTTTGAAGAATGACTCCACCCCGGCTACCATCTTCTTTTCCTTCCTGCCTCCTCGCCTACCATCTCACTCGCTAACTCTGCGTCCATTCCCTGCCTTCTTTAGGAAGCTTCCTTTTATCCTTAGACTGTATTTAGCAACTCTTCCCAATGGGCTCCCAGAGGCCCTGTTTTTATCAAGCTGCTTTACATGCTGGTTTATAAACCCTGTGCTGCTTCCTACACGGGATCATGAGTCCTGTGGTCCTTCATACAGATAAGAGACAGAAACAGAATGTGAATGGGGGCACAGAGAGAGAGAGAGGGAGACACAGAATCCGAAGCAGGTTCCAGGCTCTGAACTGTCAGCACAGAGCCCGACGCCAGGCTCTAACTCACAGACCGCGAGATCATGACCTGAGCCACTGCCCAAGTGCCCCCATACAGGGGATTATAAATCCCTGTTTACTGTCTGACAGTCAGAACCCAGGCATCATGAAGGCTGGGGCCATGCTGCCTGGTTCCCTATCGAGCCCCAGATTCTCAGGGGCTCAGACATGGGAACTTGTCACCTTGGCCCTCGACTCCTGGCAGGAGCATATTCTATTCCTTCTGCTTAGAATTCCCTCCTGCACGCCCTCTCCTGCCTCGGGCCCCTCAGGCATCACCACATCCTGATCCGAAGGCCTCCCTGGCCCTGACCTCCAGGCCTGAGTCAGAGCCCGCAGGGGAGCTGGACTTTCTTTACAGCTGTATCCACCATGCCCCGTGTGGCCCTAAGCAGGTTGGCATCCTGCGCCACCATATCCTCAGCATAAGAGGCAGGGCTTCTGTCCCTCCCAGCTCCAAATCCCACACCAACCGTGTGACGAAAGGGACCTGTTGAAACCCGGGCAGCAGCTCAGCCTCACGAGCTCATGGCAGGTGTTCTAGAGGCGAGGTCGGCGCTCCTCTGCGCCACGTGACTGCCAGGCTCCTGGCAACCTCCCCCTTCAAAACAGAAGAGGTGAGTCCCCAGTGGCACCAGTGCTCCTCAGGGCGGCGCAAACCCTTTCCAGGAGAAGTGACAGCTAACGAGGCAGAGAGTGAGCGATTTGGCCAAAACCACCCAAGCTGCCAAAAGGCAAGCACCCAATTAACATCCCTCATCATTCTAATTCCATTAGGAGCTGACGTTAGCACTATGAACCAAAATGTATCGAGACAAATAAACACACGCTAGCTGGCCTGGATTTCAGGGGACCTGCTAGAAGAAAGGCACACGTGAAGCCGACGTCTCCATCTGGGGCTGGGGAAGGGGGCGGGTGCATACGGAAAGACTCCGCGGCCCGGCATCCGTGGGTCCCCAGCCCCACTTCCCATTCAGGGTGCTGGCGATGTGGGTTTTGCAGCAAACCCGGATGTCTGGGGAGGGACCCTGGGATTCTGTGGTTTTTAAAAGCTCCCCCGGAAAATCTGAGGTTGAGAATCCCTTTGCTGGACTCCAGGAAAGCCCCTGCGTGGCTGCATCGTCAGGGATGGTCAGCAACTCTAACCTCTGCCTTACAGCTCGGGCAAGCCAGACTCCGGGGTTCAGGTGAGCCCAGAATCAGGGCTGAGCTGGGAACTCCGAGCCGTGTGGGGACAAAGGCTGACGCTGCCCTTCCGTGAGCCACCCTGAAGCCACCCACCCCCCCGCCCCCAACCAGACTCTGCTAATCCCAGTGCTGCCCACCCACCCCAGCTAAACTGCGCTTAGCAAATGCTGTGGGGTGAATAAATCGCTATAGAGTGCATTAAAGCATGCTGACTATGCTCGCGGAAGCAAGAATCTGGGAAAGAACCAATTCAGGGAAACACAAGAAGAAAAGAAACAGGATGAAACGCAGTCCCTAATGACAGTGATCATGCTGGATACCATTGTTCAGATACTCTACACGACAAGGGGACTGTATTCTCAGACAGCGATGGTGAACTACGCAATATGCATCCGCCCCCCACCTTCCTCCATAACAGGGCAACAATTTTCTTCAGGAAGGCAGTGTGATCCGTAAATACTCACTCACAGCCAGTCAGTGCCACAGTTCTGGCCAGTAAGATATTATCGTCTGCTGGAGGCTTCTAGAATGTGTCGCTTTTTGGATAACGGGAAATAGCCACAGACGGTCCTAATTCCTCGTCCTTCACCACTTTTCTTGCCCTTCCTACCTTGAACACATATGTAATGTCTGGGGCTGCAGCAGCCCTTTGTGACCATGAGGCCAAGGACATCTCAGAAATGCTGAGCTGTTATCATGGGGTCACCTACCTTCAGATTTCTTGTTACATGAGACCAAAAAAACCCACTTTCTTTGTTTAAACCACCATAAGGCAGACGTTCTGAGAACATTCCCCTCTAATACACAACATATACGGCCATTTTTCTCAGCAGCCCCCACAAACTCAAGGTTAAGTGGGACGAGCAGACAATATTCAAGAATAAAAGCCAAAGTCATTCACCATTAGCCACTGGGCCCTCCATGGTGCAGCCCCACCTCCTCTCCATGCACATCTGTTACTCTATTCCCCGCCCAGCCTCTCTGCCCTTCCTGTCTCTGCCACACTCTTCCCCGCACAGGCCCCCGTCTTGGGCCCTCACCTCCTCCAGACGCTCACGAGGCATTTGATCAGATAGGCATCCCAGACTTCTCTGCCCATTTTCTCTACCACCTGACCAGCTCCCGTGGCTGAACATGCTTCTTGGTTTATTGGTTTCTCCACTGTCAGGACCCCACTCTGTGTCGTACACTCCATGGTAACTCTTCTCTCTTTCGTTCCCGGCCCCATCCTCAGTGACCAGACGGTGCCTGGCACGTGGCAGGCACCTGGCTGAGGTGTGGCCAGCTGAAGGAACAAATGGATGGATAATGACTATTCAGGAAAAAGCAGTGGTGTGGGCGAGGTTAGCACATGAGACAAAACGACCCAGAAGAGGGTCCCAACCAGGTTCTGGGATTGGGGAAAGGCATTCTGGAAGAGGCGGTTTCTCAGTCCTCAAGGGTTGGCTTCAGGAGGATGGAGGTATAGCAGGGGTTGAGGGGGGAGAGAAGGAAGTGTGTCCCCACAACCCCTCTGGAGGTGTAAAGAAATAACACGCCACGGTGCATGTTAGCATACGACCGCGGCTTTCTCGGCTGGCTCATCTGTAAAATGGGGACAGGAGTGTACTTATCTTACCCGGTGATTATGCAGGTTGCACAGGAATCACTTTCACTGCAATAATACTATGATTATGATCATCACTCGTATGTGTTCCGAAGGTAAAAGCAGAGAATGTCCTAGAGATGTGCAGAAGTGGTCCTAGAAAGGAACAATTTCACAAGTGTGATGATGGGGAATTTTATGTGTCAGCTGGACCGGGTCACGATGGCCAGATATGTGGTCAAACGTTACTGTGGATGCACCTGTGACAGTGTAGCCTTGGGATACAATTGTGGCTGGCTGGAAGAGGGACAGAACAAACAAGGTATAAGGGAAATTTGAGTTTGGGGAGGAGGGGCGTTCTTTCTGACCACAGCGGGGTGGAGGAGGCTTTGGAGGTAATCCCAGGAGCTGATCCTGTGTTACTGTAAGTAAATTAATGCCACTGCTTATATCTGTACGCTGATCCCCCCCACGAGTGACAGAGGAGACCACACTGTTGAGAAATGCCAAACAAAAGTCATGGGAACAATTGCCCTAGGACACCCTTACTGCTGGGAACGTGTCCTTTCTGGTGGGGCCAGTTTGGAACCACTCCGTGGACGAAGAAGGCTAGAGGATGCTCGTCCAGAGGACAGAATGACACACCCTTATGGGAAGATGTCAGGAAACGCAAGAGCACTGGGAAGTCTGACTGGTCTGTAATGGACCATTTGCTCTGGTCGATGGCTGAAAGCCATTCGCGAGGGAGCCTGCATTTCCTGTGATATTTCGCCCTTAATAAAGCGATCCCCAGGAGCCCACCAATTCCTCCAACGTGTGGCTCACGCCAAACATGACCTAATTAATATGAAATGAATAAACATTTCACCAAAAAGAAATAGATTCCACTTTTTATAAAAAGATGTCTGCACAAACGATAAAGGCTTCTAGGAAACGCATCGCGTTTAAGAACTCTGAAAATGACTCGTACATACGAGGAACAGCTCACGGGCGCAGGAAGTCAGGCAACTTGCCCTGAATCACCTGCTCGAGCCAGAATTCCAACTCCGCTCTGTCAGACTCCCGAGCCGTATCTCTTTAACCTCCTTGTGCTATAAACTGATTGGCATGTGCGTTTTCCTAAAGAGAGCCACCATGTCCTCCGAGTCCTCACGGAGGCAGCCACGGTGCTGGTTGCGAATCTTACGCACATCTGCTGTTACCTGCCCCTCTGCTCACTGTCCCTGCCACAGGGCCTTTGCATTCCTCGGTGCCTGCCTCCGCCCTTCTTTTCCCAGATCTTCACGCTCTCTGTTTTCCTCTCAGCAATTAGGTCTTAGCTTAAATGTCTCCTTCTCAGAGAGGCCTTCCCTGTTGTCCTCCGTCCAAGGAAGCAGCCTCCCGGGCTGCTGCACTGTACATTGTCTGCAGGATAACTGTCGTCACCGCCTCCATGTTTGTTGCAGTTTGTTGCATGTGTGCGTGTTAGTCTTTGTGGCATCGGGGACCCTGTCCAGCCTGCCCACCGAGCCATCACAAACGCCTGGAAGAGTGCCGGGACAGAGCGGTTACCGTACACATTTACTATTTGCTTCCTGCTGCGTATGCTACCATTAGCTTAGAGACCCAGCACCTTAAAAGATAAAGAAAAAAAAAAAATCCAGAACACTAAAAAGACAAAACAAAACAAAACGAACAAACCTAAGTCAAATGTTTCTAAACATTCGAGCTTGTCTATAGAAAAGCGCATCTCTGTTTAATTCTAGGAGATTCATCTCAGTCTGGTCACTAAAGTGGTTAGTCTGCTAACAATCAGATATATAGATATAGATTTTTCACGCCATGAATTTACATGCAGATCAAAGTGCAGAATGTGGAAGGAGACAACTAATAATGAGCTCACATATGGAAAGGATCCTCATTGCATAGTAAGGCAGGATGGAGTCTGGAATTAGCGCGTGCGTCTCCTGCTCAGTCTTTTCCAGAACTTTCCTTTGAGGGACACAGAGAGCTATTATCACATAACTCGGTGCCACTTTCTGCTATTTTATGTGCAGACTGCCTCTGGCGACCCATGAATTTTAATTAACTCCTGTTTGTTTTGCTTCAACCCTGCAGCTCTTCAAGCCGGGGGCCCAATGGCCAATCTGAGAAAGACACGTGTGAAACAAACTTCTCAGAAGGTTCTACCAAATGTTCCTCTTCCTTCCTTGAAAATAAGTTAGCCCCACTGACTTCAAAGTTAACTCAGAGTGGAACACTTCACCCTCTCGAGAGAGAGATATTTCTGGACTCTGCTGGTGCAGAGTCTGGACTTCTGCTGGTGCAGAAGAAAGCGTGTGCCGGCTCCACCATTGAGAGTCAAGGGGAGTGTGCAGAGGGCAGAGACGGAGGCTGCAGAGCACCCATGGGAGCTGGGGGGCCAAATGCGAGACACAAACCTGCAGCCGGGGAGACAGAGGCACGCCCAGGGACCCCAGCCCAGAGACAAGAGATGAACAGTCAGCTCATCGGCTGTCTGGGTAATTGCCAAGTCCCTTGTTCACTTATATATGTATGTGTGTGTCATATACACAGCATATATGTATAGATATGTATGCACAAATGTATAGGCATATACACACTGCTCAGTGGGTGTACATATATGTTTATGGATATGTGTGTGTGTCTATGTGTGCATACAACTTGATGAGGATACATATATGTATATACACATGTGTGTATCTATGTACTATGCATATACATATACTGCTGTATGTTGTGTGTTTTAATACTATATATATAGTATATACATACTGCTTATAGAGTATATATCTATATATGTGTATATTCATACACTTTATGTCTGTGTATACATATATACTGTGTGTGTATATAAGCATATGTATCTACGGATGTGTATATATGTGTCTACACATACACATGTGTGTACATATACTGATTACTGGGTGTGTGTGTATATATGCACGCACATATATATACTGCATGCATGTATCTATAGATGTGTATATATGTACCTATACATGCACATGTGTGTATATATACTGCTTACTGGATGTGTGCATATATGCATATGTATCTACAGATGTGTATATATGTACCTATGCGTGCACATGTATGTACGTATGCTGCTTACTGGGTTGTGTGTATATATATCCATATACATATATGTGTGTGCGTATATATACTGCATGTATATATATGCATCTGTATCTATAGATGTATAGATATAGATGCATATATATATAGATATATGCATATGTATCTATATGTGCACATGTGCGTTTATATACCATTCAGTGTCTGTGTATGTGTATCCACATATACTACTTAGTGGGTGTGCACAGTATGCCTATGCATTATGCACACACGTGTATACATGAGTATACATATGTGTGTATACACTGACTGGGAAGTGCTGGGGGACACAACAGTGAACTCGGGAAACACTGCTGCCCTCACAGAGCCTATGTGCTCACGCATGAGACCAGTAACAAGGGGACACATGAGTAAATACATAACAGAATCCCAGGCAGCGACAGGCGCTCTGAAGCAAAGGGATTGGAACAGGTAAAGGACGTGGGACACAGGTAAAGGTTATGGAGCACTCAGGGGAGGGCGGTCAAAGGCGGTGGGTGCTCAGGGCAGAGCCCAAAGGAGGAGACACTAAGGCAGAGACCTGTATGGTGTCCGCGGGGTTGGCGGAGACCTGTGGAGAGCAATTAAAGCTGAGGACGCAGCAAGTGTGCAGATTCTGAGTTAGAGTTAAGCTCGGCGTGTTCAAGAGACGAGAGGAAGGGGCCAAAAGATGGAAGGGGTGGAGAGGAGTGAGCCAGCCTGTGGGGCTTTGCGGGCTGGTGTGGAGGGGGGCTGGTTGTTGGTTGCATGGGAGGGCAGCTTCTGGATGTTTGAGGCAGTAACCACAGGATGGGATTCAAGCTTCACGCACCGCCGGATGGCACGTGGACAGGACCTCTCTCTCTCATCCATTCGGTACGCAGCACTGAGCTGGGTGCTGGTGGCACAGGGCAGGGCATACGACCAGTCCCGACTTCACAGCAATCTCAGCCTGACAGTGAAGGCCCATGCGGTGCGCAATGACCAGGCAAAGCTAGGGAGACCAGGCCTTCTCCCCAACATGTCCCTCCAGGTGGCTGCCCAGCCCTTCCCAGAACCCACCAGGTCACACAGGAAAATCCCAGCCATGCTGACTTCAAGAAGACCCAAAAGGCATTCGAAAATGCCAACCACATGCCAGGTACAGGACTGGGGGCTGCACAGTCTCTGTCCCTTATTTTTGCATTAAACCTTTAAGAACACTCTGGGGGCGCCTGGGTGGCTTAGTTGGTTAAGCGTCCGACATTCGCTTGGGTCATGATCTCGCGGTTCGTGGGTTCGAGCCCCGCGTCGGGCTCTGTGCTGACTGCCAGCTCAGAGCCTGGAGCCTGTTTCAGAGTCTGTGATTCCCTCTCTCTGACCCTCCCCTTGCTCACGCTGTCTCTCTCTCTCTCTCCTAGAAATAAATAAAAACATTAAAAAAAAAAAAATAAGAACACTCTGGACATTCTGGGGGCAAACTGAGGTTTGCAGAAGCTATGTGAGGGGTCCAAGCTCACATGGCCAGAAGTAGCGAGGCCAGAATCTGGGCTCAGGCTTCTCCATCTCGCTCGCTCCTTCTTCTACGCTCTGCTGCTTCCGAAACCAAACACCGAAACCAAACAGTGCTGTTGGATGCTGTTGGGGGTTCCGCTCCTGACCACCGTGGGTTCCAACTCATGTGCCCATGAGGAAAGCAGGTTTCAATCCAACTTCACTATTTGGGAGGGACATGTGGAAACAAGACAGGCTGTGTGTGGCCATGGTATCCTCTAGGCTTCCGACTCCTCCTCTATGTAAAAAGGAGATAATAATGCCCAGCGCACTTGGCCTTTAGAACAGGATGATAGCAGGTGTCTGGTCCCCAGGACAGTGACTGCAAGTTTCTGACCGGTCTGGACTCCGCAGGTGGCAAATGCTGGGAATGCCCATGTCCCCTCTCATTTGCCTCCACATCCTACAGGCTGCTCACTGTGGGTACCTACGACTCTTCTGGAGGGGGCTGGGGCGTTCTTCTCTGAATGGAACAAGCCAGAAGTACAGGAGGCGCAATGCTTCTGGGAGCAGCCCTCCACCAATGAAGAAGGAGGAACTGTGCATAAAAAAACATCAGCTGCCCCCAGGGCACACTCTGTGCTGTCTCCCAGCCGTCCCCTGGGGAGGTGAGTCCAGGTGCCACAGCGGTGAAGTGGCTTCATCCAACACCCATCATCGGCTGCCTTTCTTTCCATGTCTCACTCCCCTTCTCATGCAGGTGGTTTTTAGGGTTCACCTCCCAATAAGCTGCTTGCACTTCAATATGAGGTAACTCGAAGAACCCAAGCTCAGACGGTCACCAGCAGGGCCATGGAGGGTAAGGCAAGCAAGGGGCCTAGAGTACAAAGTATGGGAAGCAAGTATGGACCTGCACTTTATGGACTTGCACTTGCAGGACCCTGGGAGCGATGCCGCCTTGAATGTTGTGCCCAGCTGCCTCGCTTCTCACGCTACTCGGTACCCTACCCAACGAGGGCCCTCCCTTCCCCACCCACCTCTTATATCTGTTTGTTTCTTTATCTGTAGGCCTCCTTCCTTCCTTCTACAGAACCACTTCGCCTTTGCCAACCACCAACAAGCACAGACATGCTTTCCTTCTTTTTTTTTTTAAAATGTTTTATTTATTTCTAGGAGAGAGAGAGAGAGAGCATGAGCAAGGGAGGGTCAGAGAGAGAGGGAGTCACAGACTGAAATAGGCTCCAGGCTCTGAGCTGGCAGTCAGCACAGAGCCCGACGCGGGGCTCGAACCCACGAACTGCAAGACCATGACCTAAGTGAAAGTCGGACGCTTAACCGACTAAGCCACCCAGGCGCCCCACAGACATGCTTTCTTACATCACATCAATCACGAGGGGAAAAGAACAAGCCTTCCATCGCTGATTCCCTGGGAAGATTACGAATGGCTGGGCTCGGGTCCCCAAGCCACTCCTTAGAGCAAGCACTGGTCTAGCTGAATACGGTCCATCACATGCCCCTCTTGGAGGGTGAGCGGGGTACCCTGGCTGCACGTGGAGTGGGAAGGTGTTCTCTAGAGAAAGGGATGTCAGGATGATAACAAAGTGGACCGGAAAAAGCACACAGGATGGTCAAAACCTGCAGCCCTTACGTTCTCTATGGTTCTCTGTTCTCCTCCCATTTTACAGACGAGAAAACAAAGCTTCAGAGTGTCTACTGTCCCCAGGACCCACAACTAATACATATCAGAGTCAGCACGACTCTAAACCTCAAGTGCTTCCCCTGGATAGATAGATATTAATCTGTTGCACCACCACTGTCCAAGAATTCAGTCACAGAAGGATTATTATTTTAAAAATTCTCTGTAAATTCTCAGTAAAATCAATGGATCAGCCACAGCTGTTTACTTTGGTGCTGTACTGAGGAAGCACAACCTCTCCCAGCATGAAAGTAAAATGAGATTTCTGTGCATTCACATGTGCTCTCTCCTGATAACCAAGGCTATTGACATTGCTTACAATGAAATGTCTTGCTTGAAAACTCTTAATAAATGCCAGATATCGAAGCTGCCAAAGGTAGGCAGCAAAGCCAAAATATCCATTCATCATTGGGTGGGTGGTTTTCTCCATCCTCTGCCAGTCCACCCCCACCTTGAGGATAAGAAGTCACACGGACTTCATCTGCACCTACCATGAAAGGCAGTGATTATTTGGTATTTTGAGCAGAACAAAGTGGTTCTACTGCCTGAAAGTAAACCAACGCCATCCTGAATCCTGGATGTTTGTGTACAATCTGCAAGAATTTGGGTATCATCAAGAAACTGAGGCAGCCCAAGAGTGACTTAAAAATTGAGCCTCTAGAAAGTTTGCATTTTTCAAAAGATCCACGATCACTATGATTTTAATACATTTATTCTCTGCACTACAGGTTCTGAAAGCCAAGCCAGCAGGCATTAAGCAGCAGCACAGGTATGGGCAGAAAATGTAGACACGATGTTGAAGGATGCCGATGGGACAGAACCAATTCAGAAGTCATGAGGCCACGTGCATACAGACTGCGTAGTGTGGCATGCAGAGAGCTCTGGCCCAAACCGTGAAGGTAAAAATGATATGCTTCTCTTTGGTGCCAACCGTGCTATGAATTCAAAGAGATGCTTCCGTTTCCCTCAAGCCATTAAATGCTCAGCAGAAGGACTATAAACAACAGAAAGTAAAGGTTCCGTAGGATTTTTAAATGCCTGTTGGTGTTATGGAAGTTCAGCCGCTAGCCATGAGATTACAGGCAAAACTCCTCTTCTGAGAAATCCAGATAAAGAGACACTCGAATGTAGCACCCTGGCTCTGTCTAAATCTCTGGCTGACTCCTAAGGATTACTGTATGGAGCAGGCTGTAAACAGTCTAGTGAAGAAAAAAAAAAAAGGGTGGACTGAGATTTGTGTGCCTTCCCACAAGGCAAGTGTGAATCCAACCAAGTAACTGCTTGTTAACAATATATTTTCTAAGATGGCCAAGATGTTGGAATTAGGATAAAGGACATTAACACACATACAATGGCCATGCTGCATAAAGCAAAGGGCAATACAGTCGAAATAAATAAAAATATAGGAAATCTAAGAAAGAGAAAAACTACTTCTTAAAACCTCAAGAATTTCCATTTAGGCACACCATAGTCAAACTGTTAAAAGTCAAAAGATTGAAGAGAAATCCTAAAAGGAGACAGACAATTACATACCAAATAGTAACGATTCAAAGATTTAGGACTTCTCATCTGAAACTATGTAAGCCAAGCAGCAATGGTATAAAATCTTTACTGTAATAAAAAACTGTCAGCCCAGTAATCTGTATTCAGTAGAAATATTCTTCAAGAAAGAAAGTGAACGAATTACAGTTCAGATAAAACAAAATATAGAGAATACATTGGCAGGAGACTTGCACCATATTAAATACTAAAGGAAATTCTCCAGGCTGAATGGAAATGTGATTAGAGAAAACTTCAGGCTTTCATGAAAGATGTAAGTAAATATCAAGGACTATTTTCCTCTTAATTAAAAAAACCAAAATTACCTGTACTTTTGATATTATATATATGCATATTTATATTTAAAGCAAGAAGATGTAATATTACATTGGAGATCTATGATTTAAGAAGTTATAATACATGTGACTATAGTATACAGTTTGACCGGGGTGATAAGTGGACTTATACAATTGTCAGAGTCTCACATTTTATGTGAAGTGTAAAATAATAACTCTAAGCAGACTGAAATAACTTAAGGATGTATATTATAATCCCTAGACCAATAATTTTAAAACATAATAGAGAAAGTAAAGCTATGAAGTCAGTAGGTAAATTAAATGGAGATGCTAAATATTCAACTAATCCAACACAACATAGGAAAAAAGAAACCGACAGAAGCGGAAAACAAGTAAAATCATGGTAGACCTAAATCAAACCATATCAGCAACAACATTTACTATCAATGGACTAAATACTCCAACTAAATAATGGAAATTGCCAGAACGGATTTAAAGAAAAGCAAGAATTAACTATATGTTAATTAAATATAAAAGCATAGACAGGAAGGATGGGCTAATTGGGTGGCAGGGATTAAGGAAGGCACTTGTTGTGACGAGCACTGGGTGTGATATGTAGGTGCTGAATCATAAAATTCTACACCTGAAAGTAAATGTATGGAAAAAACATATGTCATGGAAATGGTAAGCACCAATAAGATAGAACAGCTATATTAATCTCAGAGAAAATAAGCTTCAAAGTAAATATTAGATACTATTAGCAGAGACAGACAAAAGGAGTAAAGACATAGAAGATCTGAATACCATTAACCACTTCAGCAAGTGACTTAAAAAAATTTTTTTTTTAATTTTTTATTTATTTCTGAGAGAGAGAGAAGACAGCATGAGCAGGGGAGGATCAGAGAGAAGGGGAGACACAGAATCTGAAGCAGCTCCAGGCTCTGAGCTGTCAGCACAGAGCCCGACGTGGGGCTCAAACCCATGAACTGTGAGATCATGACCTGACCGGATGTCAGATGCTTAACTGACTGAGCCACCCAGGCACCTCCACCCAGTGACTTTAAAGTACATAGTTTTTTTTTTCAAGTAGGCATGGTGTATTCTAAAATAAGCCATAGACTGGACATAAAACGAGTCTCAATAAATGTAAATGGATTAAAAATACATAATACATATATATACACACATATGCATGTATGTATGTATGTTCTTAAACCACAGGGGAATAAATTAGAAACAAGAGCAATTAGAAGTTTAGAAGAAAAACACCCAAATGTTTAGAAATTAAGGAAACACATCTAAATAAATCATGGGTCAAAGAAGAAATCACAAGAGAAATCAGAAAATATTATAAACTAATGAAAATATGATACTTCAAATTTCAAGCATATCACACAAATTGTGTGTGACATAGCTAAAGTAGTACTTAGAGGGAAGTTTATAGCTAAAAAAGTTATACTTTTTCAAATGTCTAAAATCTGTAACTGATAGTTCCATCTTAACAATCTAAGAATATAGAAACTGATCAAGAGAATAAGAGAAAGAACACAAATTACTAATACCAGAAATAAAAGAGGAGTTACAATTATAGACAGTACACAAATTTAAAGGACTATATGAGAATATTATAAATTACTTTATGCCAACAAATTTGCTAACTTAGAGAAAGTTGCTAAATTCTTTGAATGCTTCGGCTTAACAAAATCCACATAAGGAAAAAAACCAGAAAATTTGAATAGCCTTATATCTGTTAAAGAAACTGATTTTGCTACCAAAGCCTTTCCACAAAGAAAACCCCATAACCCAATGGCTTCATTCATCAATCCTATTAAACATTTAAGGAAGTGACATCAATTTTACACAAACTCATTCAGAAAATAGAGAAGGAAAATGTTCTGGCTCATTTTATGAGACTAGTATAATCCTAGAAAGAAGTTGAGGAAGACATTACAAAAAACTGAAATTTCAGAGTAATATTCCTTTTGAATATTTGAACATAAATGTAAAATTCTCTAAGAAGATATTAGCAAACTGAATTCAACAATATGTAAAAGGATAAAATATACCCAAGTGGGATATATCTGAGGAATGGGAGATTGGTTTAAAATGTGACAATCAATCAAGGCAATCCATCAGAATAACAAAATAAGGAGAAAACAATATGACCATTTCAACAGGTGCAGAAAAAGCATTTTACAGAATTCAACAATCAGATATGATAAACACCCACAGCAAAGCAGGACTAGAAAAAGAGTTGCTCAATCTGATAAAAGGCATCTCTGAAAACCCTAATAATTAAATATCGAATGCTTATTACCCCTTAACATTAAGAACAAGGCCAGGATGGTCACATTCATGACTTCTCGTCATCAATGTACTGAAGATTATAGCCATTACAATAAGGCAAAGATTCCATGGTATAGATAAACCACATCTTCTTGATCCATTCATCTGTTGATGGACACTTAGGCTCTTTCCAGGTTTTAGCTATTGTGGAGAGTGCTGCTATGAACATTGGGGTACATGTGCTCCTATGCATCAGCATTTCTGTATCCCTTGGGTAAATTCCTAGCAGTGCTATTGCTGGGTCATAGGGGAGTTCTATTGTTAGTTTCCTGAGGAACCTCCACACTGTTTTCCAGAGGGGCTGTACCAGTTTACATTCCCACCAACAGTGTAGGAGGGTGCCCGTTTCTCCACATCCTCGCCAGCATCTAGAGTTCTCTGATTGGCTCATTTTAGCCACTCTGACTGGCGTGAGGTGGTATCTCAGTGTGGTTTTGATTTGTATTTCCCTGATGAGGAGGGATGCTGAGCATCGTTTCATGTGTCTGTTGGCCATCTGGATGTCCTCTTTGGAGAAGTGTCTGTTCATATCTTCTGCCCATTTCTTCACTGGGTTGTTTGCTTTTCGGGCGTGTAGTTTGGTGAGTTCCTTGTAGATTCTTACTACATGGCAATGAGAAACAATGAAATCTGGCCATGTGTAGCCACATGGATGGACCTTGAGGGTGTTATGCTGAGCGAAATAAGTCAGGCAGAGAAAGACAACTATCATATGTGTGCACGTATAGGAGGATTAGGAGGAGCTTAACAGAGGACCAAGGGGGAGAAGAAGGGCAGAAATGGTGGGGGAAAGGGGGAGAGGCAAACCATGAGAGACTCTTGAATGCTGACAAAAACTGAGGACTGGTGGATGTAGGGGGGAGGAGGAGAGGGCATGGAGGAGGGCACTTGTGGGGATGAGCACTGGGTGTTATGTGGAAACTAATTTGACAATAAACCATTTGTAAAAAAAAAAAAAAAGTACTTGTGGAAACTAATAAGCAAAAGCAAGAACCCTGTTAGAAAAGTGGACAAAGAAAATAAATAGGAATAGGTAAATACCAAAATGAAAAAAATATATGTCTAATAAAATGTGAAAAAATGCCCAATCTTTCTAGTAATCTGAGACATCCAAATTAAAGCAATAATAAAATGCTATATTTTGCCTTTAAGTTTTATAGAAATTTAAAGAAATGTAATATCCTATTTTGGCCAGGGAATAAGAAAATCACTTATCTTGTACACTATAGTAATTTTTGCTGGTAAAAGCTTTAAAAATAAACATGACTTTTGTTGTACCTGAAGAAAAAAAAACAATAAGGCAAAGATTAAGAAAACATAAATATTGGGGAGGGGGAATAGATAAAACTACTTCTACTAGCAGATGTCATCATTGTTGATACAGGAAATCCCCAGAAAAATACAAAACAACTATCACAACTAATAACTTAGTTACTAAGACTTCAGGATAGAAGACTACAATGTAAAAATCATTGTATTTTTGTATCTAGCAGCAATTAAAACTTAAAAACAATCCTCTTAAAATTGTGTTCAAAAAATCCTCATGAACTATTTAAGGAAAATTTTAATACAAAAAGGGCAGCCCCTGTCCAAAAAATTATGAAATATTACTAAAAGAAATTAAAGATTATCTAATAATAAGTAGAGGTAAGTAGAAATAAAGACATATACCATGTTCATGGATTAAAAGCCTTGATGCTGTTTTTTAAATTTTTTTTAAAGTTTATTTATTTTTGAGAGACAGACCATAAATAGGGAAGGGGCAGAGAGAGAGACACAGAATCCGAAGCAGGTTCCAGGCTCTGAGCTGTCAGCACAGAGCCCGACTTGTTCGAACTCACGAACCTCAAGATCATGACCTGAGCCAAAATCAGCCGCTCAACCAACTGAGTCACCCAGGCACCCTTCCTTGATGCTGTTAATATGTCAATCATTTCCAAATTGATACTAGATTTCATGTAATACCAATTATAATCCCACCAGGTTTTTTTTTGTAGAAACTGACAAGCAATTTCAAAATTTTTATGCAAATCCAAATGCCTTAGAATATTCAAAGCGATCTTAAAAAAGAATAAATCTGGAGATATATACTACCTGGTTTCAAGACTCACTATAAACCTACAATAATTAAGGCTTGCATAAGGATCAACAAGTAGGTTAAATGAACAAAATAAAGAGCCTAAAAGTAGGCCTGCCACTTATACAAGGTATCTGATTTTATACAAGGTCACCAAAGTAATCCAGTGAGCAAAGAAAAAATCTTTTAAAGACATGGGCATCCATATACGGAAAAAGTGAACCTCATCACCTGCACATACAAAAAGTTTAATCCAAGATAAATCACAGACCTAAAGCCATAAAGCTTTTAGAAAATATAGTAAAATGTCTTCATGACTCTAGTACATTTTCTTAAGCCAGTTTTCTTACACAAGTCACATAAAGCAATAACCTTATAAGCTCACTTAACAAACTAGACTTCACCATAATTTAAAATTTCTGTGCCTCAAAAGTGCCACTGGTGAAAGTAATAGGAAAACGATATTCTGTTTAAAAAAGAAAAAGAAGTCTCATATCTGACAAAGGACTGGTATCTATATACATATCCCACAACTCAATAATAAAAAGAAAGCAATCCCTTTTGATATACTGTTTTCATTTCCTTCGGATATTTTCCCAGAGATGGGATTGCTAGGTCATATAGCAGTTCTACTTTTAATTGTTTTAGGAACCACGACACTGTTCCCCATAGTGGTTGAACCAATTTATATTCCCAACAGTGCACAAATGTTCTCTCTTCTCTGCATCCTCACTAACACCTGTTACCTCGTCTTCTCCACAATACCCGCTCTGACATGACTTCATTACATGAAATAATATCTCATTTTGATTTTAATTTCCTCATGACTAGTTGAGCACCTGTTCATGATCCCATTGTCCATCTGTATTTCCTATTTGGAAAAATAATGATTTAGTTCCTCTGCCCATTTTTTTAAAAAGTGTATTTATTTCTCTTGAGAGAGAGAGAAAGCATGAGCATAGAAAGGGCAGAGAGGGGGAGAGAGAATCCCAAGCAGGCTCCAGGCAGCCAGAGCATAGTCGATGCAAAGCTCAGATGCATGAACCGAGAGATCATGACCCAAGTGAAACCAAGAGTAGGGATTCAACTGAGTCACCCAGTTGCCCACCCTCTGCCCATTTTTTAATAGGATTTTGCTGTTGTCAGTGAGTTGTAGAAGTCTCTTTATAGATTTTGGATATTAACCCCTTAGGTGATAGATGATTTGCAAATATATTCTCCCATTCTGTAGGCTGCCTTTTTCATTTTGTTGATTGTTTCTTTTGCCATGCAGAAGCTTTTAAATCTGATGTAGTCACATTTGTTAATTTTTTATTTTGTTGCTTTTACTTTCAGTGTCCTGCCCAAAATATTGTTGCCAAGTTCGGTATCAAGATGATTTTCCTTATGTTTTCCTCTAGGAGTTTTACAGTATCTTATGCATAAGTCTTTAATCCATTTCCAGTTAATTTTTGTGAGCTATAGAAGATAGGCATCCAATTTAATTTTTCTGCATGTGATTTTCAGTTTTCCCAACACCATTTGTTGAAGAAATTATCCTTTCTCCATTAAGTGTCCTGGGCTCCTTTGTCAAATATTAGAGTCAGAAAGATATCTGCACCCTCATTTCTACTGTAGCATTATTTGCAATAGCCAAGATGTGGAAATGACCTAAGTGTCCATCAATGATGAATGGATAAAAGAGAGATGTGGAATACAATGGAATATGATTCAACCATGAGAAAGAAGGGAATCCTACTATTTGCGACAATATGGATGGGCCTTGAGGGCATTATGCTTAGTGAGATAAGCCAGACAGAGAAAGACAAATACTGAATGGTATCCTGTGGAATCTAAAACAGCTGAGCTGGTAGAAACAGAGTACAACGGTGGTACCCCCAGGGGCTGGGGGTAGGGAGATTAAGGAGATGTTGTTAAAAGGTACGCGCTTGCAACTAGAAGATGAATAAGTTCTAGAGATGTAACGCACAGCATAGTGATTATAGTCAACAATATTATGCACGTGCAAGTTGCAAAGAGACTAGATCTTAAATATTCTCACCGCGACACAGAAATGATAATTATGTGACATGACAGATGTGTTAGCTAATGCTAGATGGTAATCACAATGCAATATATAATGGTATCAAATCGACATGTATACCTTAAACTTATGCAATGGTATATGTCAATTACATCTCAATATTTTTTAAAAACACCACATGCAATAAAGATTCTTAGAGAAGTGGGAAAAAACACAACCGACCTTTTTTTTTTTTTTAATGGCAAAAGGTTTTGAAAAGAAACTTCACAAAAGAAGATACATGATTGGCCATTAGCACATGAGACAAATGCTCATTATTAGTCATTAGGAATTGCTAATTCAAGGCGCACTGAATACTATTAAACAGCCATCAGAAGAGAGAAAGCAAAAATTTGTTGACAAAGACATGAAGATGAGTTTTGACTGGAAATCATCCACAGGGGATTTTAAGTGATGCTGGTCTTCTACATCTTCGGGGAGATTCAAGTTACATGGGTACATGCACTTCTCAAACTTCGGCAAATGCACACAAGATTCATGCATTTCATTGTACATACGTTTTACATCAAAAGAAAAACTAGCTGCATCTCTTTGCTGAAATATTTGGGGGAAGGGTGCAGATATTTGCAATGGTCTATGAAACACATAAGAAAATAAGGTGGATTAATAAATGGATGGAAGGAGAGATATTTCATAAAATAAGTTTGGTAGAATATTAATGGTAGCATGTACGTGGTTTACCATAAAATGCTTTCAACTTGTGGTGCCTGAGTGGCTCAGTCAGTTAAGGGTCTGACTCTTGATTTCGGCTCAGGCAATGATCTCACAATCCATGGGTTTGAGTCCCACGTGGGGCTCTGCACTGGCCACAGAGCCTGCTTGGGATTCTCCCTCTCTGCCACTCTCCTCTGCTCACACTCTCTCTGTCTCTCACAAAATAAATTTAAACAACTAAAACAAAAGTAAAATCAAATCAAATTCTTTCAGCTTTGCTGTGTTTTTGCAAATTTTCATACTAAAGTGTTAGAAAATAGTATACAAGCATCCAGTCAACCGTACGCTTTACAGAAAGGGTATTTTCTGAAGTCTGGATTGGGAATCCTCTGAACCCACCCCTGTACACCCATACCTCCCGGGATTTTCTCCATCAGTGTTCTTCAGAGTGGACTTTCAGTATCACTTTCTTTCTCTGTGCCCCGCATGGATCTGAGAGATCCTCGAAAGCAGGCACCATATCCCGTTCATTTTCATGACCTTGGAACCTAGACCAGACCCCAGAACAAACTGGTCCCCCGTATGGGTGGGCAGACTGGTGGGAGAGTGGATGAGGGAATAAATGAAAGGAAGGAACAGGCCTGAGCTGGTTAGTGTTTTATCAGCCCCACACAACTGCCAATAACACAATAATAATAGACAATAAAACTAAGAGAAAACTCAATGACAAGGGTCGTGCTAGAGCCAGAGCTAGACAGTCCCCAGGAGAATGAGTGCCATGCAAGACCAGGAGCCTTGCCGAGCCTCGCCGAGCCTTGCCAAGCCCGGCCCCGTCATTTGTCGGCTGGGACGGACGTCACCCATGGTGAGATGCCTGGGAATGCAAATGTGCCTCCTGCCCTGCCTGCCCCAGTGCTACACTTAGAAGGCTCCAAACACATGACCCTTCATGCAGGAACCATGTCACCTACTTCCAAAAAAGCACATTCAGTTAAAGCCCCTGCTCCTCGATTCCCTGCTGCCTTGGAGGAAAGGGAGCTAAGCGCTGAGAGGTCACATCTATGAAGCAGCAATGTGGGACTCAGGCCCGGCGCCCCGCTGCGCCACCGCCTTTAGACCTCACACGGTCTGACCCAGAAGCTACGACGTGCCCAGGTCACAGGAGCAAAGAGGCTCTGACCGTCCAGGGCTGGCATTTGAACCCCGTGTGCCTGACTCCCGAGTGTTGGTGCAGAGAGGCCCTGCTCACCCAGAAGTCCTTGCTGGTTGACGTCCAGTGGTAGTAGCCACCCCGGGGGAAATCCCTGCGCGCCCCAGGATACTGTGCAAGGATGAGATGCTCCCTGTACACAGACGGATCAGTCAGCCTAAAACACCCCTCGCAGACCGAGCCCAACCCAGTCGGGTGGGGGTGGCACATGGCATACAGAAAGAGCATCTGGTTCAAGGAAAAATGTCACGGGCATCACCCCCGCACCTTGGCTGGTGGGGTGGCCGTTGAGAAGGCCAATCACTCATCTGAGATAACTTTCTTTTTAAAATATGGGTTTTTTGTTTTGTTTTGTTTTCATGGAAAAACTTTAGTTGAGTGAGGCTATCATCTCCCCCCACAGTCAGGAAAGATCCATGATACAGGCCGATGTGAATGGCAACCTTTGAACATGTAGTGCACACACTTTTAATAGCACAATCCCTTTTTTACAAAATGATAAACATTAGGGGCGCCTGGGTGGCTTAGTCGGTTAAGCGTCCGACTTTCGCTTAGGTCATGATCTCTCGGTTCGTGGTTTCGAGCCCCGCGTCGGGCTCTGTGCTGACTGCCAGCTCGGAGCCTGGAGCCTGTTTCAGTCTGTGACTCCCTCTCTCTCTGACCCTCCCCTGTTCACGCTGTCTTCCTCTCTCCTAGAAATAAATAAAACATTTAAAAAAAAACATGATAAACATTAAAAAAAATTTTTAAATAAAAAAGTTTTTAAAAATTTAAAAATGACAGAATATTATATTAGTTTCTGGCATAGAACATAATGATTTGATATTTGGACATAGTGCAAAATAATCACAATAAATCCAGGTACCACCCATCACCATACACGATGCAATTTTTTTCCATGACAACTTTTTTCTTTTTTTTTTTTTTTTACTTTTTTTCCCAGAGGTAACTATTTTATTTATTTTTTTAAATATAATTTATTGTCAAGTTGGCTAACATACAGACTATATAGTATAGTCTTGGCTTCGAGAGATTCCCATGATTCATTGCTTACATACAACACCCAGTGCTCATCCCAATGAGTGACCTCCTCAATGCTGCTAACAGAACTCCTCTACGACCCAGCAATAGCACTGCTAGGAATTTACCCAACGGACACAGGAGTGCTGATGCTTAGGGGCACACGTACCCCAGTGTTCACAGCAGCACTTTCAACAATAGCCAAAACATGGAAAGAGCTTAAGTGTCCATCAACGGACAAGTGGATCAAGAAGATGTGGTTTATCTATACAATGGAATACTACATGGCAATGAGAAAGAATGAAATCTGGCCACGTGTAGCGACATGGGTGCAACTTGAGGGTGTTAATACGCTGAGTGAAATAAGTCAGACAGAGAAGGACAGATACCATATGTTTTCACTCATGTGGATCTTGGGAAACTTAACAGAAGACCATGGGGGAAACGAAGGTGGAAAATAGTTACAAACTTATGGTATTTGTCCTTCTCTGCCTGACTTATTTCGCTCAGCATAACAGGTATAGGAGAATTAGGAGGAACTTAACGGAAGACCATGGGGGAGAAGAAGGGGAAAAATAGTGGGGGAGAGCGAGGGAGGCAAACCATGAGAGACACTTGAATGCCAAGAACAAACTGAGGGCAGATGGGGTGGGGGGAGGGGAAGGGAGGTGATGGGCATGGAGGGGGCACTTGTGGGGGTGAGCACTGGGTGTTATATGGAAACCAACTTGACAATAAACTATTTAAAAAAAGAAAAGAGTTACAAACTGAGACGGAGGGAGGCAAACCATAAGAAACTCTTACATGCATAGAACAAACTGAGGGTTGATGGGGGAGTGGACAAGGGGGAGGGGGAAATGGGTGATGGGCATTGGAAACAAAAGTTTTTTATTTGCGTATAGCTGACATGCAATGTTGCATTAGCTTCTGGTGTGCGGCACAGTGATTCGACAAGCTGCCTTTTTAGAAGGGTCCTAACGGAGGAAGAGGCCAGTGTAGACCGTAGGAGGCTGTGGCCAGAAGGAAGGGGAAGCTTTGCTAAGATCTGCCTTCAGAGAGAAAGGGATGAGCAGGGCACCGGGGCCACCTGTGGCAGGGCGGCAGGAAGCCCAGCGCACCACTCAGCTCCCTGGAGTCCTGGGGGCTCCGCCCGGGCACCCCCTGCCTCGCCTTTAGGAAGTGCAGAGAAGGAAGGAGGGGTCCCAGAGGCCGGTCCTGTTCTGGCCAGGGGGGAGGCAGCGAATGTGTGGGACAGTGTGGCTGTCAGTGCAGACAGGACAGCAGGCTGAGAGTAGGGGCGTGGGGACGGGCCGGAGAGGAGTCCAGGGATGCATCTGGGAACTGGCCTGGGACCCGTGTGTCAGTCTGAAGGACCGCGTGGCTCCCCCCATCACACAGCGCACACCTCAGTGACACTCTACCCTACAGTCCAGGCCTGGGGAACCGGTCATCTCCCTCCCGCAGGCCTGCCTTGAAGGGTGAGTTACAGAAAGGGAGCCCTGATGAGGGGGGGTGAGCCCCAGAACAAACTCAGGAACGCAGGATTTCACTAGGACTTCTGAAGTGGCACAGGTCACATCTAAAGCATGATTTCTGAATAATCATTCGCAGAGTCAGATTGGGTTCAAAGTGCCCCAAGCAGAGTAAATGCCTCTGAAGCAGTTTCCTATGGCTTTGGTTTTGCTCTGGCCTCTTGCTAGTAAGTTCTTCACCCAAACCTTCCTTCTCCCCACCTTGGCTGCAGCTCACACCTGCTCCTGTCTTTCTTACTGCACCATGTAGTAATCAGGATTCTCCAGAGAAATGGGACCAGTGAGATAAGAAAAATAGAGGCAGATTTATTTTAAGGCATTGATTCCACAATTGTGGCTGGTAAGTCTCCAGGGCGGGTCAGAAGGCTGGAGACCCAGGGGGTCTGGAGTTGCCACCTGGAGGCGCCACCTGGAGGCAGAATCCCTTCTTCCTTAGGGGAACCTCAGTTTTCCCTTAAGGCCTTCAACTGATTGGATGCGGCCCACCCACATTATCAAGAGTCATCTGCTTTCCTCTAACTCTACTGATTTAAAAGCTAATCTGATTTAAAAATTACCTTCACAGGAACATCTAGTCTGGTATTTGAGCAAATATCTGGGTATCGCAGCTTAGCCATGGAACACACAAAATTAACCATCACATACCATGTCATAATTTACTGTTTTTCATACTTGCTTTTTCCACAAGATTTCTGCCCTGAGGAAGCCCCCAGTACTTTAGGAACACAATAAGATGCAATCCATGGTCCTGTTCAGCGGCCCAATGAATGTCTGTTAAAATTTTTTTAAATATTTAAAGGTAATCTTTTTTTGAATGTCTGTTAAATTAACAAGCAACCCAATTCACTTGATAATGTAAATAGTCAATGATCTGATTTATGTTTTATTATAACCAAATTTTTATTTTTGGCATTTTTAAGTTTAAATTTTAGTTAGTTAAAAATAAATTTTAGGGACGCCTGGGTGGCTGTCATGGGACTCAGGTCATGGTCTCATGGTTCGTGAGTTTGAACCCCACATCAGCCTCTGTACTGACAGCTCAGAGCCTAGAGCCTGCTTGGGATTCTGTTTCTCCCTCTCTCTCTGCCCCCTCTCTGTTCACACTCTGTCTCTCTCAAAAATAAATAAATATTTTAAAATAAATAAAGAAATATTAGTTCGTGAATATATAGTACAATATTGGTTTCAGAAGTAGAACTCAGTGATTCATCACATACAACACCCAGTGCTCATCACAAGCGCCCTCCTTAATGCGCATCCAGCCCATCCACCAGCCCTCCCTCCATCATCTCACAGTTTGATCTCTATTGTTAAGAGTCTCTTGTGGTTTGTTTCCTTCTCTTCTCTTTTCCTCCCTTCCCATATACTCATCTGTTTTTGTTTCTTAAGTTCCACATATGAGAAAAATCATATGGTATTTGTCTTTCTCTGATGGACTTATTTTGCTTAGCATAATACATTCTAGCTCCACCCACATCATTGCAAATGGCAAGATTTCTGTCTTTTTGAGGCTGAGTAATATTCCATTGTATATACACATCTTCTATATTCATTCATCCGTCGATGGACATTTGAGCTCTTTCCATACTTTGGCTACTGTTGATAGCGCCGCTATAGACATTGGGTGCATGTGCCCCTTCAAATCTGTATTTTTGTATCCTTTGGGTAAATACATAATAGTGCAATTGCTGGGTGGGAGGGTAGTTCTATTTTTAACTTTTTGAGGAACCTCCATCCTGTTTTCCGAAGTGGCTGCACCAGTTTGCATTCCCACGAACAGGGTAAAAGGGCTCCCCTTTCTCTACATCCTTGTCAACACCTGTTACTTCTTGTGTTGTTGACTTTAGCCATTCTGACAGGTGAGATGGTATCTCCTTGTGGTTTTGACCTGTATTTCCCTGATGATGAGTGATGTTGACCATATTTTCATGTGTCTGTTAGCCATCTGGACGTCTTCTTTGGAAAACTGTCTATTCATGTCTTCTGCCCATTTCTTAACTGGGCTGTGTTTTGGATGTTGAGTTTGATAAGTTCTTTGTAGATTTTGGATACTATCCTTTATAAGAAACGTCATTTGTAAATATCTTCTCACATTCTGTCGGTTGCCTTTTAGTTTTGTTGATTGTTTCCTTCATTGTGCAGAAGCTCTTTATCTTGATGAGTCCCCACTAGTTCCTTTTTGCTTTCGTTTCGCTTGCCTTCAGCGACATGTCTAAATGATCAATAATTGTAAATGTGCTTTGGCCCCGTACAAGGTCTTCTCGGCATGGTGGCCAAAGTGACCTTCTACAAACTTTACAAACACATCATGTTGTCCAAACCACAGGGCCTTCCCGTCTCCACCCTCACCACGGTTCACTGGGTCCTATGTGATTTGGTGCTTGCTGACATCGCCAACCTCAGCTTCAGCATTCTCCCCACCTTGAAGCTCCTCAAAACCGCTGACCACATGCCCAGAGTGTTCGCATTTGCTGTTCCCTCTGCCTGGAAACTGCGTGTCATCTTCCTTCACTTCCTTCAGGATTCCGCTTTCACATCATCTTACCATGGAGGGCTTCCTGCCACCCTGTGAGTGCACCACCCCGTAGAACTGCCCAGGATGGTGGAAATGACCTAACACCTGAGCTAAGACAGTAACCACCAGCCCCATGTGGCTACTAAGCACATAAAATGTGGCGAGTGTGCCTAAGGAAATGAGTTTTTATCACTTATTTAATGTGAATTAATTTTTTTTTTTAATTTTTTTTTTAAATATTTTTTATTTATTTCTAGGAGAGAGAGAGAGACAGCATGAACAGGGGAGGGTCAGAGAGAGAGGGAGTCACAGACTGAAACAGGCTCCAGGCTCTGAGCTGGCAGTCAGCACAGAGCCCGACGCGGGGCTCGAACCCACGAACCGCGAGATCATGACCCAAGCGAAAGTCGGACGCTTAACCGACTAAGCCACCCAGGCGCCCCTAATGTGAATTAATTTAAACTTAAATATCCACGTGTGGTTAGCAGCTACCTTATGACAGCTCAGCTCTATAAAACAGCAACCTCTCTCTGCCACTACCTCCCAGAAGACCATACCCCCTATATTGTAATGTACTTATTACTACCTTATGTAACATAAATATACATATTTACCTGTCTGTCATCCCTCTCCTTTCTAAATGTGAGCTCCACAAGAAAAACACTGGGGTCTGTTTAGGTTAGTACCGGATCAAAGTCTAAAATAAAGAATAAAATAAAAGATAGACCAAGAAAAGAAGGGAGGGAGGGAAAGGGTAGGAAGGAAGGAAGGAAGGAAGGAAGGAAGGAAGGAAGGAAGGAAGGAAGGAAGAAGGAGAGGGACAGAGAAAAAGAGAAGAAGGGAGGGAACACAGGAGAAAAGGTTGTTTCTATCCATTTTCTTAGATCAGTATCTCAGTTTAAATCTATGAGTTTTGAATGGTCTAATCAAGAGGCGCGGCTGTTATAATAGCAGGTGGCTGGACATTAAACAGGCTTTGGTTCAGTCCCAGCTGGGACACCACCTGCCTGCATGACCATGGGTGGACTACTTCATCTTCTGGAGTTACCAAGTCTAGGTATTTCTGTCTAGGTTTTTCCACGTGTACAATGGAAATAACAATATTTACTTGAGAATGTATAAGGGTATCTGGTTTTCAGTATGTACTCAAAACAAATATTGCCAAAGGAAGTTTCTGAGTAAGTGGGAACAGACGAGCTCGGCTTGATGAGCCTTTCCTGTTCTCTCAAAGTCCTTGCCTTCTTTTCATCGTTTCCCATAGCCTGTCATGGAAAACAGTTGAGAATTACAAATATGTACTTTCCACAAACAAATGTCAAACCTCCCAACAAAGAAAAGCCCAAGACAGTTGGCTTCCCTGTTGAATTTTACCAAACATTTCAAGAAGAATTCATGCCAGTTTTCTCAAACTTTCCAAAAATGGAAGAGGAGGGAACACACCCACCCATTTAATGGGCCTGTCATGACCTTGATGCCAAAGCCAGGCAAAGACACAAGGAAATAAACTACAGGCCAATCTATCTGATGAGCATGGATGCAAAAATCCTCAACAAACAACCAGCAAATCAAATCCAAAAGCATTCACTTTAGGGGAATCACACACCATGAACAAGTGGGATTTATCCCTGGTATATAAGGACGGTTCAACACAGGGAAATCAATTCACATGATAGCCCTCAGGAAAAGAAAAAAAATCTCAGGATTGCCCAAACAGAGGCAGAAAAAGCACTTGATCAAAGTGAACACACTTTCCTGATTAAAATCCTCAACAAACTAAGAATAGAAGGGAAGTACCTCAACAAAACAAAGGGAATATATGAAAAGTTCACAATGAACATTATGGTGAAAAACTGAGAGCCTTCCCTCTAAGAGCAAGAACAAGGCAAGAATTCCTACTCTCGCCACTTCTGTTCAACACAGTACTGGAGGTGCTAGACAGAGCACTTAGTCAAAATAAATAAATTAATTAATTAATTAAATTTAATTAAATTCAAGGCATCCAAATTGGAAAAGAAGAACTAAATGTCCCTGTTTGCAGTTGACATGATCTAATGTATAAAACAGCCTATAGATGCCCTAAAAAATTAGAATACCTTCAGTAAAGTTGCAGGATACAAAACCAGCATACAAAAATCAGCTGCGTTTCTATACACTAATAATGAATTATCTGAAAATGAAATTACGGAAACAATCACATTTACAGTAGCATCAAAAAGAATTAAGATAATAAAATGAAAGACTGGTGTATAGAAAATTATAGAACATTGACAGGAGAAATTAAACCAGACACAAACAAATGGAAAGGCCTCCATTTCACGGATTAGAAGACTTAATATTCTCAAAATATCCATAAATACGCAAAGCAACTTAAAGAGTCAACACAATCCCTATCAAAATCCCAGTGACTTTTTTTTTTTAATAGAAATAGAAAAAAGTTATTTTCATTCATATGGAACCACGAAAGATCACAAACAGCCAAATCAATCTTAGGCAAGAACAGATATTTCAAGTTATATTACAAAGTGACACTGGTCAGAACAGCATGGTGTTGGCATAAAGACAGGCACAGAAACCAATGGAACAGAATAAACAGCCCAAAAATAAAGTCACGCATATATGGCCAACTGATCTTTGACAAGGGTGCCAAGAATACACAATGGGGAAAGGCAGTCCCTTCAGCAAATGGTGCTGGAAAACTGGGTATCTACTCACAGATGACTGAAAGTGAGCCTTACCTCACACCATACACAAAAGTCAACTCAAAATGGGTTAAAGATTGAAATGGTAAGACTTGAAACTATAAACCTCCTGGAAGAAAACATTGAAAAAAAAAAAGCTTTGTGACACTAGTCTCAGCAATGATTTCATGGATATGACATCAAAAGCATAGGTAACAAAAATAAACAAGTACATCAAACTAAAAAGTTTCTGCACAGCAAAGGAAACAGTAAGTGTAAAGACAACCAAAGAAGGGAGAGAATATTAGGAGGCCATAGAGCTGATAAGGGGTTCAACTCCAAAATATGTAAGTAGCTCCTACAATTCAATAGTGTAAAAAAAAAAAACACCACTAAGAACCTGATTTTAAGATGAATGAACATTTCTCCAAAGAAGACGTACAAGTGGATAACAGGTATGTTAAGACATGCTGAATAGGACTAATTACCACGGAAATGCTAATCAAAACTACAGTAAGTGGTCAGGATGTCAAAAAAAAAAAAAAAAAAAAAAGACAGTAAATACTGGCAAGGATGTCGGAATGGAACAGCCCCAAGGGGAAAGAGCATGGAGGTTCCTCAAAAAATTAAAACTAGAACTTCCATATGATTCTGCAATCTCACTTCTAGATACTTACCCACAATAACTGAAATCAGGATCGCAGAGAGATATCTGCACTTCTGTGTTCATTGCAACATGAGTAGCAACAATCAAGATGGGGTAACAATGTAAATATTATCAGCAGATGAATGAATTCAAAAAATGTAGTATATAGGTACAATGAAATATCATTTAGCCTTTAAAGAGAAAGAAATACAATTTGCAACAACATGGATGAATCTTTTTTTTTAATGTTTTTTATTTATTTCTAGGAGAGAGAGAGAGAGAGAGAGAGAGAGAGACAGCGTGAACAGGGGAGGGTCAGAGAGAGAGGCAGTCACAGACTGAAACAGGCTCCAGGCTCTGAGCTGGCAGTCAGCACAGAGCCCGACGCGGGGCTCGAACCCACGAACCACGAGATCATGACCTGAGCGAAAGTCGGACGCTTAACCGACTAAGCCACCCAGGCGCCCCTTGGATGAATCTTGAGGACATCATGCTAAGTGAAATAAGCCAGTCACAACAAAGGCAAATACTACATGATTCCGTAGACACAAGGTATCTAAAAAGTCAAAGTCATAGAATGGAAGAGGGGAATGGTGGGCGCCAGGGACTGAGGGGCGGAGGAAATGAGGAATTGCTAATCAAGGGACAACACTGTATCTAGAGTCAGCAAGAATATATTGCACAGTTTAAAAAGTGTCTCAGGGGCGCCTGGGTGGCTTAGTCGGTTAAGCGTCTGACTTTCGCTTAGGTCATGATCTCGCGGTTTGTGGGTTTGAGCCCCACGTCGGGATCTGTGCTGACTGCCAACTCAGAGCCTGGAGCCTGTTTCAGTCTGTGTCTCCCTCTCTCTCTGACCCTCCCCTGTTCACGCTGTCTCTTTCTCTCCTAGAAGTAAATAAAAAACATTAAAAAAATTTTTTTAATAATAAAAAATAAAAATAAAAAGTGTCTCATGTCAAGCGTTCTTTCCACAATGAAAATTTCTTCACGAAACGCCTACCCCGCAGGAAAGCACCAATTTGGCCGTCTCCTACCCTCATGGCTTTTGTTTCTCCGCTTTCCTCATTTAGATCCGCAAGGAAGAAATAGCATTAGCAATCTTGAAATAATTACCATCGTAATCCACCTAAACTGGGACTGCCGTGGTTAATTTAATTTTCAAAATGAAATTAGAGCGGATCCAAAGGAAACTCTTCAGACTTTCTTTCACATTTCCAATTTGGCAAACCCAAGTCATTCTGTCAAACAGGAAATTCCCAGTGCCCGGCAACCAATACAGAAATGGACACACAGACACGCACATGCACACGAGCCTAGAGATAGGCACTTTTATGTTTTATTAATGAAGTTTTTAAAAATCCATCGTTCTTACCTTTCCAAAACTCCCTTTACCAATGGCCCGCAGAATCTGAAAATGGTCAAAGTTGACTGCAAAAGAAAATAAGGGAAAGAAAGAAACAAATCAGGTTTGCCACACCTCGTCGTGGTTCCTGAAAGTCTGCCTCTACATACCCACCCATTTATTCTGGTTTCATTTGTATTATATTTGCCACGGCCCCCTTTCCCCCGCTGAATGGCTTGGCTACTTCTCAGCACGCTTCATTTCCCCCTCAGCATCTCCCCAGCTGGTATATAGGATGAGGGACCTCTTCGGGGCCCAGGGGAAGGATGACAGAGAAAATTCTGGATACCCAGATTACCAAACTCTTGCACTTGCTGAATCTCTCTGCTAGGATGCCCTCTCCCTACTTGGGGCTCTTGTCGTGTCCATCTGACACTCTCCTCTTACACACGCAGACCTCAGCTCGCCTGTCTCAGGTCCTTCCTTCTTGGACGTCTGTCCACGGCACCTTGCGCCACTGCAAGATTGTCCTGTCTCAGGTCTCCCGTTCGTGCCTTAGCGTTCAGGGAGTCTCCTCATTCTTGCTAGTTCTACTGCCTTCCTCCGGTCTGGTGTCCACGCCTATCCCTACGTCACAGCAAGCCAGCAGCACATGGCCATGCCACTGAATCCAATGGACACCTTTCTGGCCTCCTTTTCCGTGGCCACTCAGTCCTTTTCAAGGCACCCGCGTGGCTCCTATGAAGCGCACCCTCTCGGTTTCCCAGTTCATGCCTCAGCTCATGCTTCGTGCACGCTCAGCTTCATCGTCCCAGCCACGAAGTACGAGTCTGTCAAGCCCCCACCTCCCCCCTTCCTCATCTCACTGACTCCTAAGGCCTCAGCCACCACCTAATTGCCAGGGACTCTCCAAGGACCCTTCTCTCTGATGTCCAGGCTCTACGCACTGATTGGCAACTCCTGAAGCTTCAAAGCCACTTTGATCCCTACAGGTCCAAAATGGAGCATAGGAGAGCTTCAACATGCATCCGCCCTCACGCGCTCAAAGCCTGGAAGTCATCCTACACCCCCCGCCCCCGCCCCGCTCTCTCAACCTCTCATTAGTCCTTCATAGGGTAGGTCCCCTGCACCTCTTGGCTCTCCCTCCCATCTGTCCCCCTGCGGCCACCGTGTGGCCCAGTCCTCCAATCTCTCTTGACCCGACCATCCTAGGCATGTTTCTGCTGCAGGGAGGGGGTCTTGCCTGTCCCTGGCTCCCCTCCAATGCCCATCACTGCTCTCCAGGAAGAGAGCAAATTCCTACACAATCAGACACTTGACTCTTCTACATCACCTCCCACCACGTTACGTTCCCCATACCCTCCAAGCTCCAGACGCACAAGCTTCTTTCCTATGCCTACAACAGCCATTCCCTGTACTTCTAATGTTCTTCCCCATGACTGTACATTTGTCAACTCTGCTCCCTCTTCACCCTTCTGCATCCAGGGAAACATTGCTCATCCTCCAGGTTTTCGGCTCCCTTATGACTCTCTCCCAGCGGGGACTTTCCTCCAAAACACATCGTTCTGTGTTATTTTACATGGATTTCATTAAGATCACTTTTCCCCCACTAGACGTGAAGCCCCGAGGTCAAAGGCCATGTCTGTTTTTCCCACTGAGTTCCCAGCACCTAGCACGGTATGAGTACACCGTCAGTATTCAACAAACCTTCATCAACGAAAGGGCTGATTGAAAGCAGATCTCCACGTCCACAGTGCCAAGCACGACTGCTCGTGCATAATGAGTGTTCGGTAAATATTTTTTAATTAGACTGAATTACAGCCAGTTTCCAATAACTAGGAAAGGCATATCATTTACAAAAGACAAAGTGAATTGATTAGTTCACGCCATTACGGGGGCGAGGATGGGGGAAGCAAAGAACACCATCAGTTCCCTGCGTATCGAACGTACGGGAAGGAAGACAATTATGTTGAATTGTGTCCTCACAGAACCAAAGCCAGAATCCAGCGTGCTATCCGACGCCCAACGTGCTTAGAATAAAGAGGCAGAGTTCAGGGCTGACTTAGCAAACCCTTGGCTCTCTGACCTGGCTTGGCTTCCTTTGCACATAGCTTGTCAGGAAAGAGAATCCTATCCCTTCCCCCCCGCCCACTCACCAGAAGTCAAAGAAGAGACAAGCAAGTGCCTGGACTGTGTTTCGCCAGGTGCCCAGCAGTGAGCAGGAAAGGTGCACATCCTCTCGTGAGCCCCAAGGTCCCGGCAGTGCCAGCCCCCACCCCCGCCCAGCTTAGCAGCAAACGTCTCTGCCTCCCCAAAGGCTCCCTGCGACATGACACCATCCCTCTGGGCCAGTTTCAAGGGCCTGGAAGCCACTCCTCCAGCACCCCTTATTTGGGGGCATAACTCCTGCCTGACTCTGGACAGGAGGCTCGTGTGCTGTCTCAGGAAGCCTCTCCCCACTTCCCATGCATCCCCTTCTCCTTAGCGCTCCCTCTGAATCTCCTGCAGAGATGTCTGTCCAGGGATCAGGAGAACCCGGCCTGGGTCAGACTGCTTAGGTCCCAAACCCAGCTCTGCCACAGCCCTGGGGGAGTCACATGGCCCCCATGCGCCTCACTTACCCCACCTGTAAAGTGGGTACAACAGTGCCTCCCTCCCATCCAGTCTAGTCCCATAAGCAAATAAACATTAAATAGGTACCTATTTGTCTCACGCATCATGTTGGAAAGCCCTAAGGATCATGAATTTCTGTAGGCATATGGATGAGTGAGAATATTTCCAGCATGATAACACTAATTATTAAAATGATAATGGGTGTTGGCATTTTCCAGTTGGCTCAGTCATGAACACCCCTCCCCAGTTAGGAGACAGGAGAGAAGAGACAAGCCCTCCAAGGAAGACCGTTTTCCGAACACCCCTGGCCTCCCGCCCCATCCAAGGTGGTGTGAGCTGAGTGGCGTGCCAGGCAAGGAACCACACCTGCACATTTCTGTTTGTCTGCTCTCTCTTTGCAACCTGTCTTCAGGGGGCAAGCTTTTCCTCCGCTCCTTCTTGCCAGAACCTTCCTAGGGCCACCCACCATGGGCAGGGGCCCGCAGCGCCCAGCACTGCCCCGAAGGGTGGATGGAGTCTGGTAACTCTGGGCTTCAGCATCAGGGCACCCTTGCGGCTGCCCTCCTGGGCCCCAGTCCTCAATCCCAGGTAAGACTCGATTCTCCACCAGCCTCTCCTTCTGTCCTGTCTCCTAACTGGAGAGGGGTATTCATGACTGAGCCAACTGGAAAATGCCAACACCACTTATTATTTTAATAATCAGTGTTATCGTGTTGCAAATAATCTCACTCTTCCGTATCCCCTACAAAAACGTGTGCCCCGGGGCACCTGGGTGGCTCAGTCAGTTAAGCGTCTGACTTCGGCTCAGGTCATGATCTCACGGTTCGTGGGTTCGAGCCCCATGTCGGGCTCTGTGCTGACAGCTCAGAGCCTGGAGCCTGTTTCAGATTCTGTGTCTCCCTCTCTCTCTGACCCTCCCCTGTTCACGCTATCTCTCTCTCTCAGAAATAAATAAAACATTTGAAAAAAAAAAGAAAAAGAAAACGTGTGCCCCTTAGGGGCCTCCGGCATAATAACACAGGACAAATAGGTACTTATTTAATGTGTATTTGCTTATTGGACTAGATTGGATTTAAGTGGCTTTGAGCACATGGCCCATGTTTTCCATTTACCGGGCACCTCCCAGAGCCTGGTACACCGATACTTACATAAATTGTGCCTCCATGAACACACTTTGAATAAGTGCGGGCTTTACGGTTGGTTGGTGAGCAGTTTGAAAGGGCTTCAGTGATGGCGCCAAGCCAGACAGACCTAGAAATTGCACTGTCACATAGGGTTGCTGGCCCAGAGCAAGAAGACTTGGCCAGGGATGGGCGGTGGAGGTGAGGGGCTCATGAGAGGGTTCAAATCTCGTCCTGGTTTGCCTGGGACCCTCCTGGTTTCAGCACTGAGAGTCCTGCATCCCTAGGAAGCCCGCAGTCCTGGGAAAACAGGGACAGCTGGACACCTGTCAGGTTTCTAGATCACCGAACTGCCCCACCTGGAAGAGGTCTCAGCATTGCTGGAGCCACAGCCTGGGGACGGCAAGGCACACTCCGAAAAAGCAGGATCTGTTCAGACCACAAGACACACAGTTGCCCATGGTGACACTGTGACACATGTGCTGTTAAAGTAGAAGTGAGGGGCACAGTGCTGGCCACAGGCAAAGACAAGGTGTGCCGGTGACCTCAGCCAAACAAGAGAACAGTGGCATCTGCCTGGAACAGGCACACGGACAGTGAAATGACACATGAGCCATTAGATAACTGGTCGGGGCGCCTGGGTGGCTCAGTCAGTTGAGCACCGACTTCAGCTCAGGTCATGATCGTGTACTTCAAGGGTCTGAGCCCTGAGCTGGCCTCTGAGCCGTCCAGAGCCTGCTTCAGGTTCTGAGTCTCCCTCTTTCTCCGCCCCTCCCCTGCTTGTGCTGTCTCTCTCTCGAAAATAAATTTAAAAAAAAAAACATTTATAAAAAAATAACTGAAGGGCACCTTGTGGCTCAGTCAGTTGAGCATCTGACTTCGGTTCAGGTCACGATCTCGTGGTTCGTGGGTTCGAGCCCCGTGTCGGGCCCTGTGCGGACAGCTCAGAGCCTGGAGCTGCTTCGGATTCTGCGTCTCCCTCTCTCTGCCCCTTCCCTGCTTGCGCTGCTCTCTCTGTCTCTCAATAGTAAAGAAACATTAAAAAAAAGTTTTTTAAAAAAAGATAACTGGTTGTTGACCAGCTAGGTTCAACTCTCCCTTCTTCCTACATAAGGAGGCTTCGGGTCAGCACGGCCAGCCCCAGGCAACGAGGCTCAACCAGCCTAGTCCAGTGGTGTCCATCAGGGTCACCTGCAGGCTTCCTAGGAACCACCACGCCCCCCTCCTGAGCCTCCGAGAAGAGGCCAGGGAATCTGCATGTCTAACAAGTTCCCAGGTGATATCGATGGCCCAGGGGCCACCACCCTGGACAACTGTGTATTCCACTTTCCCAGACACTCATGCAACTGGAAGTGACCTTGTGACACAGGCCCAGTCAATGAAGTCTTAGCAAAGGATTACTGTGTGCATTTGGGGGGAGGCATTTTTTCCTGATGAAAAGGGACAGTTACAGGTGGAGTGGCTCTTCAACCCTCTTGCCTCTTCCTACCACGAATATGGACGTGAAGTCTAGAGCTGCAGCAGATGCCTTGTGGCTATGAGACAACAAAGCAAAAGGCCAAGACGGGCAGAGAAGCCATGCCCTGTTGTAAAGTCTCTGAGGCCATGCCAGCAACCACCTGCCTCTCGACTTACTACATTAAAAAATACATATTCTTATTTGTTCGAGCAACTGTGAGTCAAGTCTGCTACTAATGGAAGCCAGAAGCATTCCTTTCTGATACACAAAGGCAGCCCCATGGGGTTTGGTAAATGCCAACTATTTCACTGTTGGATTTCCAGCCTCACTGACCATTTACTAAAAGGAAGAAGAAAAAAATTGTTTGGGGTGTAAACATAGGGGCCAGGCTGGGGCCTGGGTATGAATTCTGACTCTGCCATTCACCAGCTGGGTGACCTTGGGGAGGTCACTTAACTTCTCTGTGCCTCAGTCTCTTTACTTATAAAATGGATATACTAAAACACCCACGTAGGGCTGTTGTGCACATTCGACGAATCCATACAGGTAAAGTATTTAGAACAGTGCTGGCCGTGAAGTCAAGGCTACCAACAGACTGTCCCCATTAGGATTCTGCGTGTGAGCCTTCTCCCCATTTGTCACCTTTATGAGACAGCACTGGTCTCATTAAATCATGACCCAACATCGCAGGGGTGATGAAGCCAGAACTGTATCGGCGCCCATTAGTTATTGACAGTGATTAGCACACTGGGGAAATCTAGTTGATCTACCTTTCAAGCCAGCGGGCTCTATTCTCATTTCCATCAAACCAATTATTTCTATGGAATTTCATGGCTTTCTTTCAACATGCTATATTCACGAAGCAGCGTATTCAGGGGCAAATGTGAATTTTCAGGATGGCTAATTACCCTTTCAAACGATCTCTAATGGAAGGTAAGCCCCAAACACCATCCCATAAAATATATGCATTTAAGTATCACACGCATCAGGCAGGGACGGCAAGCAACTGTCCCCTTTCCTGCCTCCCTGAAAAGCTAAACGGGGAGCCCCTTCCTCGTACCACACAGTGCCACACACAGACTGCACACAGGCTGGCCGTGAGGGTGGAGGAAGCTTCGCCCCAAAATGCTCATTTCCAACATCGTTTCAAATATTTGAAGATCTGTTAAAAACCCCACTATGATGCTCCCTGGCAACAAGACAACAGTCTTCTCTCTGATTCACCACTGTCTACACCTGCCCCGTTCACGCATCTCTATTCCCTGCCCGACCCTGTAGGCATTTGAGTTTGGGCCACAGGACGGCAGTGGGAAAAGTCCCAGCAGATGGGGGAGGTGAGAGGGACAGAGGTGGAGGGGGGGGTTTGGTGTTCCACTTTGCTTCAAACCCACCTTCACCACTTCGGTCACTGTGAACCCAAGCTTCTCAAGCCTTGATTTTTCCCATCAGTCAAATGGGGGTAGTGATGCCTACCTCCCCAAGTCAGGGTCAGGGCCATGGGCATTGACAATGGAAAGGGCTGACTCAACAAATGGAAGCCACTCTGAAGAGAAGCAACCCAAACCCTTGAGTACCCTCAAGAGTACTGATTCAAACTCTTACTCCAGCTAGAGATCTTTAACCTTGTCACTTAGTATCTCAGAACCTCAGTTTGTGCATCCTTAAAATGGGGTGATGGCCATCTGGTTGGATTTTTCTCAAGATAAGACTCTTCTGTAATCAGCACATAATGTCAGTGATCATTTGGCTCTGGTTTCGTCTGTCACTGGCACACAGGTAATGTGGGCACCCAGGTGACTCGTTGACGATGGAGCTGAGCCCTGGGCATCCTGAGCCCCTGGTGCCTGGAAGGGAGCAGAGACTAAGCACTCACAAGACACCTGAGTACATGCATGAGTGAACTGGGCTGTGAGGGGCGAGAACAGGGAGGGGACTCTTCAGGGACCAGGGAAAGGGATCACCTTGTTTACAGGAAATTGCTGACCTCCACACAGGAAGGGGGAGGACCCAGCTGCAGCGGGCATCACCATGAAACGCTTCTGCTAATCACTCAGGCAATGAATAATTTACCAGATGACTAAAGATCCAGAGCGGGGATGCGTCCTGGAATGCGTGTGTGCTGTGTGCCCGGCCCTGTTCTAGGAGCAGGCGACCAGCGGTGAACACACCACAAAAGGACCCTCCCCCCACGGAGCTGACCTTCCGGGGACACGGCAAATAACCCACCGATCTACAACCCATGAAAAACAAATCCATGCGTGTTCCTTTCCTCCGCAAACAAAGTGGCGTAAATAATACAGTTGGTGACCTCACAGCGCCGGAGGTCAGAAGTCTGACATGGCTCTCACTGGGCTGTAACCAGGCTGTCGCCAGGGCTGAGCCCCTTCTGGGGCCCCAGGGGATCGCCGGTGCTGGCCTTCCCCAGCCCCCATTCCCCACGGGGCCGCCTGCATTCCTTGGCCAATGGCCCCGCCTCACTTCAACCTGTGCTTCCGCTTCAAGGACCACGTCTCCATCTCTGACCGCCGACCCTTCCCTCACGAGGACACCTGTGATTTCGTCTTCCATCTCAAGGCCTGTACTCTAACCACACCTGCAAAGCTCCTTCTGTGTGTCATGTGCTATACACACAGGTCCCCAGACTAAGACGCGGACATCTTTGGGGGACCACCATTGCCCCAAGCCCACTGGGTAAAGGAACAGACAGTGAATGCTGGGGAGGAGCCTCAGCAAGACCAGTTAGGCCCGTCTAAGGAGAGGACAACTGAGCAGATCCGGGGGAAGGTGGCAGAACATGCCACGTGGATATCCAGGGGCCGGTCACCGCAGGTGGAGAGAGAAGCAAGTGCAAAGGTCCTGGGTGGGAACATACGTGAGGGTGTCCGAGCACAGCCTGCAGGCAAGGCTGGGCGGAGCGCAGCTTGGGGAGAGGAGAAAGTGAGGAGGCCAGTCATTGGGGCTTGGGTAACGGCTTTGGGAAAGATCCAGATATAGTTGTGAACTCAGGGGGATAACCTGCCACGTAACTGTAAGCCGCAAGGACACAACATCCCGGCAGCTGCCACAGCCCTGGTAATGCAAGCTTAGCCGGCAGATGCAGGGGGCACAGAGGATTCCCGGAGAAGCACAAACCCCCTGGAGGATGCCATCAGGGTAGAAACCTGTCACAAATGTCACCTGAAACATTTGTCCAAACCACTGGATGCCCGACACCAAGAGGGAACCCTCATGCAGCCCACAGACTTCGGGGGATGCTTGTCATACGGGCTCATCGGCCGTAGCAAAGGGACCAGCCCAGTGCGGATGCTGATGATGCGAGAGGCTCAGCATGCGTGGGGGCAGGGGCGATATGAGAAACCTCTGAATCTTCCTTCCAATTTTGCTGTGAACCTTGAACTGCTTTTTTTTTTTATTTAAATTCACGTTAGTTAACACACAGTATAGCCTTGGCTTCAGGAACAGAACCCAGAGACTCATCTCTTACAAAGGACACTTAGAGCTGATCCCGACAAGTGTCCTCCTTAATGACCATCCCCCACCTAGCCCATCCCCCACCCACCTCCCCTTCAGTGACCCTCAGTTTGTTCTCTGTATTTAAGGGTCTCCTATGGTTTCCCTCCCTTTCAGTTTTTATCATATTTTTGCTTTCCTTCCCCTGTGTTCATCTGTTGTGTTTCTTAAATTTCACACGAGTGAAATCATATATTTGTCTTTTTCTGACTTATTGCACTTAGCAGAATACACTCTAGTTCCATCCACGGTGTTGCACATGGCAAGTTTTCATTCTTTTTGATCGCCAAGCAGTATTCCATACATAGACACACCACATCTTCTGTATCCATTCACCCATCGATGGACATTTGGGCTCTTTCCATAATTTGGCTGCTGTCAATAGCGCTGCTATAAACATTGGGTGCATGTGCCCCTTCGAATCAGCATTTTTGATTCCTGTGGATAAATTCCTAGTAGTGCAAGTGGTGGGTCATAAGGTGGCTCTATTTTTAATTGGTTGAGGCACCTCCGTACTGTTTTCCAGAGTGGCTGAACAGCTTCTTTAAAAAGTCTATTACTTTTTTTAATTTTTTATGTCTTTATTTTATTTTGAGAGAGAGGGAGTGTGAGTGGGGGAGGGGCAGAGAGAGAGAGAGAAGGAGGGAGACACAGAACCCAAAGCAGGTTCCAGGCTCCAAGCTGCCAGCTCGAACCCATGGACCGCGAGATCATGACCTGAGCCGAAGTCAGATGCTTGACCAACTGAGTCACCCAGGCGCCCCCTAAAAAGTCTATTAAAACAAAAAGCCAGCTGGAGCAGGGGGTCAGCCAGTAGCCCAGGACAGGGAGGAGCAAGCAGCAGTGACGCTGGGCCAGCCTGTCGGCACGTGGGAGCCAGAGACAGGGACATTCCCATCACCAGATGTGGGTCCGCTCTCACATCTTCTGCGTCTATGGTGCCCTGGCCCTGGCGGGAGCAGAGACGTCAGAAGGGGCACACTCAGCGCCCAAGGAGCTCGCGGTCCGGCAGGGGACACGGCCGGGTCCCGCAGACACGGACGCAAGCGCTGAAGCAGTGGCAGGGTGAGGCTCCAGGTCCCAGGGAGGGATGTGCTCCAGGCTCAGGGACAGTCTGCGTAAGCTTTCCAAAGCACAAGCCCCCCAGTGTGGGTCTGAGGGATCACAAGAACTCTCCGGAGGGGGGAGGGTAAGGAGAAGGAGGGATTCCAGGAAAAGCTTCCAGAAAAGCAAGAACCCAGAGGCATGAACCAGCGGGAGAGGTTCCCAGAACAGCGGGACCAGGGCGTGAGCAGGGTGGTTAAGACACTGTATTTCAGTGCCTGAAAAGGAAACCTTTGGTGGATATACCAGACTCCCCCATTCCCCATAACTCCAGGAGGTGACCATCCTGGTGGGTGACCCCCTCCGCCAGCAGGAAAGCTAGTTACTCAAAGGGCACAGGCTCGCAGGCTGCCCCAGGGCCGGGGCAGACAGCGCCCTCCCCGGAAAGAGTACACTGAGGAACCCTCTGGATGCCCAAGGCTACGAGTCGCTCCCGCAAACTCCCATCACATCCCATTCGTGAGTCTGTCCCAACAGACCCACTCGGGGCCTGGGTGGGACCGTCTTGGCGCACGGCCACCCCCCTCACTCTCCCTGGCTTCTCGGCCCTAAGGTGCGCCTCTCGGCCCTGGTTACGCCCAGGACTCATAGTCAGCTGAAGACACAGACACACTTCCTGGCAGTGTCCACTCCGGACGCTCCGCCTGTTCCTCCAGACTTTTCACACACTCCTGCTTGCGTCCCGGGCACAGAGCTGACGGCGCGTCTGCAAAACTCAGCTGCAGCCACTCTTTTAGCCTCATTAGAAACCGTTCTGTTTTCTAGTTGACAAATGTGTTTCATAAATCCCAGAAGCCTTTTCTTCCCTCACTCTGCACTGTTATCAGCAAAAACACTGTATCGAGAGACATTTAGGAAGTCACGTGCCTAATTCATACAGGAAAGTATTACATGGCAGGACAGAAGCTCATTTGGACGCTGGTGGAAATGTGGAATCTGTGATAAGGGAAGCATCAAACACGTGTTTGAGAGAGGAAAGTAAGAGCGAGGTTAATAATTCCTCAAATGCAAGACTGCCTCGGACAATCTGCTTCCTCTGTACCCAATGGGTTAGTTTCCTGCGGCCACCATAATAAAGTGCCACAAACGAGGCGTTTAAAACTACAAAGATTTACTCTCTCACAGTTCTGGAGACTGGAAGTCTGAAATCAAGGTGTTGACAGGGCTGTGCTCCCCTCAAATGCTCTACAGAAGGGCCCTTCCTTGCCTCCTGTAGCTTCCTGGAGGCTCCCGCTATCCTTCTTGTGAATGGGCTTGGGCCCCACTGTCACATGGCCTTCCCACTGCTCTGTCTCCATCTTTCTTCTCTTCTTCCAAGGACCCTAGTCATCGAATTAGGGCCCTACTCCAGTATGACCTCATCTTAACTGATGCCATCTGAAAAGAACCTACTTCCAAAGATTATCACATTCTGAGGCTCTGGGTGGACATGAATTTTGGAGGGATGCTATTCAACATAGGGCACCCAGAACAGCACCTGGCCCAGAGGAAAGGATCAATAAATGATGGATGGATGGATGGATGGATGGAAGGAAGGAAGGAAGGAAGGAGGGAGGGAGGGAAAGAAGGAAGGAAGGATAAAGGAATGAATGACCAAACAGATGAGCCCACATTCATGTGTACCTGTATGTACACACTTGTATCTGTCTGAGTTGTAGAAACAAAAATATATTTTGGAAGCATTGTGTCACTGACTCTTCATTCTGGGAGGGCAGAATCAAAGCTAACCAGCGCTGGGTGAGACAGGCCTCAGTCACTTCTCAAAGTCACTTCTAGCTGTGCAACCTTAGGACAAATCATCTGGGAAGAGGTGACACACCAGATCATCTGTTAGGTCCATGACATCTCTCAGGGAAATGCTTCACAAAGGGGCTTTACAAGTGCTTAAAGCATGACCATTTCTCCTGCAAATAAAGCTACCCATTTCCTGATTTTTTAGGGAAAGAGCGGTACAGGATTTGGAGCCTAATTTGTGGCTTAGAGTCTACTGATATTTTTCTTTTTTAAAGTTTCCTTAATGTTTTATTTACTTCTGAGAGAGAGAGAGAGAGACAGCGTGAGCAGGGGAGGGTCAGAGAGAGAGGGAGACACAGAATCTGAAGCAGGCTCCAGGCTCTGAGTTGTCAGCACAGAGCCCGACGCGGGGTCAAACTCACGAACTGTGAGATCATGACCTGAGCAAAAGTCGGACGCTTAACCAACTGAGCCACCCAGGCGCCCCGGGTCTACTGATATTTTTCAACTGACCTACTGACCAGCAGAATGGTGAGGAGGTGATAGCTAATAGTCAAGAAAATGTCTGTTACCTCTCCTTTTCACACAGACAATAGTATTGCTCATCTCATGCTCAATGCTGAGATAGGGGCACCCTGGATATTGGCTCTGCCTAACTGCTTTATTCATCATGAACACTGAAAGGAACTTAGCCAGACAGGAGGAATAAACAAGCCAATATTTGTACTCAGTTGATTATGTTTTGATTTATCTTCTCCTTAAACATAAGCAAACATTCTCCACTGGCATCTCTCTGAGGTCCTGGAAATTTTAAATGTCCTCAGTGTATATGTTGGGTATTCACCACACCAAGACTCTAAATTTCAAACACCTGGGGCCGGATATTTAATGGTGAAGTTGGCTGGGTGGGAGGGTCTGGTAGTGTGCAAGTGCAGACCAGCTCTCAGGAGGCAGAAGCACAGTGAGGAGACGGGGGCTCCAGCAGAGTGACAGTTACTGCCCCAATTTTTTACCCCTCCCGGTACCCAAGTCCTCTGCAAGGGGATCCTTCTGGCTCAAGAGGTAAAGTGCACTTCTCCACCCACTGATTCTCCATTCAGCCACAGCACGTGGATTAATTTCAGCCAACGGGATGTCAGCAGGCTTGAGTCACGCTGAGGCTCGAGAAAAAACTTGTGCATATCTGCATCCCCGTACTCATCTCCCTCCACGGCAGAAGCATGCCGGGCTACCTCCGAACAATGACTCCCTGGCACCAGGTGAAGCCATCCCAGAGTGACGACCAGCCAATCCCCAGACACGTGAGAGGGACCGGCTGAGGGGAACAGAGCTAACCTGCAGGGTAGCGAGGACGTTACAGGCTCGCTGGTGTAAGCCACCGGTTTTGGAACAGTTGGCTCTATGGCATTACTGGCCACAAAATCAAGAGGGACAGAAGGAGGGAGGGATGGGGCAGAAAAGAGAAAAGGCAAGAAGGGAGAGAGAGAGAGAGAGAGAGAGAGAGAGACGACTAAGGACTATCGTAAGAGGGGTGGGGTGTGTTGGCCACAGAACAGCAAAAACAATCTTCACAAAGAACAATAAAGTGGGAAGACTCAGTCTATCTCATCTTAAGACCTACTGTGGAGCTACAAAAATCAGGGCCAGGTGGTATCGAAAGAGGGACAGAACAGAGACCCCAGAAATAGATCCATATAATGTGCCCACCTGATTTTTTTAATGTTTTTTTTTCTCTAGGAGAGAGAGAGAGACAGCATGAGCAGGGGAGGGTCAGAGAGAGAGGGAGTCACAGACTGAAACAGGCTCCGGGCTCTGAGCTGGCAGTCAGCACAGAGCCTGATGCGGGGCTTGAACCCACGAACCGCGAGATCATGACCTAAGCGAAAGTCGGACGCTTAACCGACTAAGCCACCCAGGCGCCCCATGTGCCCACCTGATTTTTGACAAAAGTGCAGAAAAAACTCAGCTCCAACTGGACAACCACGGGCCAAAGCAGGGCCCTCAGCCCAAGGCAAGGGGAGAGCCCTTTGGCAAAGGGCTGGAGTAAGACCACTGAGCGGTTTGCCTGCCTGGGAACAAGAGACAGGCCTGCAGGGGGGTCTGAGGAAGGGTGAGGGAGGCCTGGAGGCAGACTTGGCAGGATCCCATTCCTTGCAGTTGTACGATAGTGGTTCCCATTTCTTTCCGGGCTCTGAGCATCCAGAGGTTTCCTTCTTTTTCTTTTTTAAAGATTTTTTAAAAATGTTTATTTTTCAGACAGAGAGACAGACAGCAAGCAGGGGAGGGGCAGAGAGAGCGAAAGAGACACCGAATCCAAAGCAGGCTCTGGGCTCTGAGCTGTCAACACAGAGTCCGATGCGGGACTCGAACCCACGAGCAGTGAGATCATGACTTGAGCCGAAGCCAGACACCTAACCCACGGAGCCACCCAGGCACCCTGCATCCAGAGGTTTCTAATAGTAGATCAAATCCTTCGCATGCACCAACTCTCTCTTACTTTCCTTTCAGCGACTCATCAGGAGAAACCTCTCTGCTTTTAGAGGACTCTTGAGATTAGATTAGGTCCATCTGAACGATCCTCTTTTTACAATATAATGTAACATAATCATAGACATGGGGGAGGGGTAAAAAGGTCATGGGGCCATCATAAAATTCTGCCTCCTACAGAGCCAAATAAATGATGACTTCATTGTCAGGAACTGCTAAAGAGTAGTGATGTCCCCTAAAACACACACGTGTACACATGGGCACGCACCCATGTGCACAGTCTTGCTTCCTTATTAACCTAACACAAACCAGAATAATGACAGGAGAAGCCTCATTGACACCCTTAATACCCATGGCCTCTGGTGTCCCTTTGGGTCCACAAGATCGTCTATTTATTTGATTTCCTTCCTGATCTCCTAGGAAGTCTGATCTGATCTTCCATTCCAGGCCCTGGACCAGAAACAAACAAACAAACTCGGTCCTAGCCACCATGCTCTCCCCATCAAGAGGGTGAGCAAGCACCCTGTAAGTGCTACAACAGTCATGAACCCAGGAGGCTTTGGGGTCAAGGCAGGGAGGGGCCTGCCCTCAAAGGTGTTGGGAGGCTTCAGGGCCAAGAAAATGCTGATTGCTTTAAGGAGAAGAATAGAGACCCTGTGTCTCTTGAAAGCACAGTGAACCATTCTGCTCCCTCAGACATCTCATGAATGTAGTCAAAAGTTCAGGACTGTTTCTTGGTGAGGGAGCCAAATTACATAAGTCGGAAAAATGAGTCTGGTTTACAAGCTGATGGGCTGCAGGGAGGCTCCCCTGGCCTATAGATGGAGATAATGACATTTTGACAGAGCCGGGGCACGAGAGAGCTACTTTCCCGAGTAGGCCGCATGGGAGACTGACCTCACGTCTCTTCTCCATCCCTGAAAAATGTATGTAGATCATGGGTGTGTGTGAAAATCAAATGAGATTGTGCATAAAAAGGTTTAGGCCCAACTCGTAGTGAATGATCAATCAGTGGGCGTGGGGGAGGCAAGCGGATGATGACAAAGGTGGCCTGATCGGTGACGATGGTGATTGTTATGGGCTGGACCACACCCCGGAAAATCCACCTGTTGAAGCCAGACCCCCAGCAGCTCACATGGGACCGTGTTTGGAGACAGGGCCCTTGACGAGGCGATCAAATGAGGTCATTGGGGTTGACTCTGACCCTGGAGGCCTGGTGTCCTTATAAGAAGAGGCGATCAGGACACAGACACGCACAGAGGGATGACCACGTGCGGACACAGAGAGAAGATGGTCATCTACACACCAGGAAGAGAGGCCTCAGCAGGAGCCAACCTGCCCACATTGTGAGCCAGGACTTGCTGGCCTCCGAGACTGGGGGAGGCTCCATTTTTATTGCTTAAGCCCCCGGTTTGTGGTGCTTTGCTACGGTGGCCCTAGCAGACTAGTACAATATTGATGATGATGTGGATGCTGGTGTTAGGAAAGCACAGGGCAAGGCCTCATGAGGGACTCCGGCTTATAGAGGGGAAACTATATCCATGACCGCCGAGGTGCAGGTCCAAGGAAGAAGAGCCAGGAGCAGAGGGAGACGGGCGGGATCCAGGCGAGGGAGTGGCAAAGCCTGAACGGGGGCAGGACAGCGGGAAAGAGAAGAAGAGGACCTGAGAAAGACACAGGACACATATCAGTGAGGACCCTGGATGCGGCCACAGGGGAAGGAGGTGAGGGATCTGTGGTGATATCTGACTCCACAGCACTGATGAGATACAGACAGTGAAGGATCCAGAGGAGGCAGAGGCCGACGGGAGAACAAAAGACCACTTGTGGGGAAAGAAGAGAGCTTGGTTTGGGGCAGGTTGGCCTTGGGACCCCCGTGGGAATAAAGAATGGCAGGAAGGTACACCTGGAAGGGAGCTGGAGGTCTGTTGAATTGAATGGGCTGGTCCCAGTGGGGCATGCTGGGGCCAGAGCAGGGGTTGAGGGCAGAGCCCTGAGGATGCTAACAGCTGAAGGCATGAAGAGCAGAAACCCCAGAGGAGAAACAGAGCCCAGAGACGTGGGAGGTAATGGGGAGAGTATCACTCGGGGGCACGAACAGACATTAATCATGGTCTGGAGGCCAGGAAATCCATGATCAGGAAGAGAGTGGGTTCAGTTCTTGCTGAGAGCTCTCTTTTCACCGTGGCCTCACATGTGGCCTCACGGTGAGGACCGAGAGCTCCCCCCACTGCCTCCACTTACCAGGGCACTAATCCTATCATGGGCCCCCACCCTCAAGCCTTGATCTCCACCTAATCACCTACCCCCATACCCTGCCTCCAAATCACATTAGAGGTTAGAGCTCCGAAATACGAATTGAGGGTTGGGGGTGTATCATTCAGTCCATAGAAGGGGTGGACCCACAGAGGGGTCCACAAAGCCAATGGTCAAACAACGGTAAATGGACCAATGGATGAACGAATAAATGAGTGAATGAAGGGCCACAGGGAACACACAGCCACTCCGCCGCATTTCTGTGGATGCTTCTCCCTTCTCTGGCTGGCCTCTCCACTGGCCCAGGAGATGTGCACGGACTGGCCTGGGTGTGTCCTTCTCAGCCTCCCTAGCCCCTTGATGTGGCTGGCCACAACGTGGTGTGCAGGACACGTTTCCTGAGCGGACGGCGGTCGCCCGCCTGCTGTCGGGGGCCTCCGGCTCCTCGGATTTCAGGCAGGGACCCAGCACAGACTCGGGCACAGGCAGGCCTGACCCCAGCCCCAGGCCTTCCATCAACACGGCTTGGTCTGGGGCTCCCTTAACCTCTGTGGGCTTTGTTTCCATGTTTGCAAAATAAGAACAGGAAGATCGCTTCCCTTCAAAAGTCACACAGAATGTGAAGCTAGCCCTTCCCTTAATAGTTTTGTGACCTGCTGCCTCCTCTATAAAAGGGGAATAAGGATAGAAGCTATACAACAGGTTATCATAGGATCAAATTATTTACTCTCTGCAGGGCACTCAGAGCCAAGCACACCACCCGTGGGGCCCCAGTCACTGTCCCTAGCCACGGAGTTGTTCTATCCCCCACAGACAGGACATCTCAAAGTTTCTCCTGACTTCACACATTAAACCTAGACATCACATGCATTCATTCAACAAGCGTCTATGCATCTGTGAGTCCTGCATCTCGACGTGTGGGGGCGATCAAATGACTGCATATTGCAATACGTGCACGTGGATTTGGAAACCATTAAAACTTTAAGGCAGTTATGGAGTCGATGCAAAAAAGAAAGCAACTTTTGTAGCGCAAGTCACCACGTTATTTTCAGCATATAAAAACACTACTTGGAATGAGGCCGCCTCATATACGATGTTCCTGCCTCCCAACTATAAGCTGACTGCATTCCTTCAAAACTGAAAATGTCCTTATCTAATTTATTTTAAAAATGGAACATTTTGTAACAGGATCGCACAGCCACAACACAAGTTGCTGAGCAGAGCCTGGGTTGTGTCAGATTCTTGGAAGGAGATAAGACCTTGAGAAGAGAAGCCAAAAAAAAAAAAAAAGAAAGAAAGAAAAGAAAAAAAAAAAACCTGACAATATTGGAGAAAAAAAAAAAAAAAAAAGGAAAGGAAAGGAAAGCTCTCTGGACTTCTCATGTTTCCTACTGTCGAGCAGAGCTCCAAAGCACTTCTTTTTAGGAAGCTGCTAAGAAAAAGACCCAACTATTTCCTTTTGGAAATAGTTTGGAAACCGTTCCCACCTGGTATAAAATCTCCCTAACTCCCCTGCGGTTACATGTACTCCTCTTCCTTCCATGAGCTCTCCCAGCTAACAGCGCACGAAGCTTCTCGTTCCTAATGCTTCTCGTTCCTAATACGGGACCTCATATATAAGACACAGAAGAGCTTACGAAACCGGGGAGCCTGCCGAAGGTGCAGAAGCCCTCCGCCCCCAGGAACGCCTGCAGCACTCAGTCCCTACAAGGTGAAGTTGGTTCTGGAAGCAAAACAGTCTTACTCCTGCATGTGCAAAACAATTGTACGTAGAACACAGGCAGGTATGCAGCACATCTGTGGCATCAAAATCTCCATGACAGGCTGGGAGTAGTACAGATGATCCCAGGGGTAAATGTCCCCAAAGCCTCGGAGCTGTCCGAAAGGCAGGAGTGAGGCAGTGATAATGCGGGGAAGGTAGAGAGGCACAGCTCTATGGAGCCAGACGGTATGGGAAGGAAGGGGCCACTACGGGCCATCTGTCCAAGCGTCTGTAAGTCACCCTAGTTCTTCACGCACAAGCCCCTACACAGGCAGACAACCTGGGTGCGTGGGAAAGAACCGTGACCATGATAGACCAGCCCTCACCCCTGTGGAATTTACCTTCCAGGCAGGAAGACTGAGAGGAAGGGAGCAATTAACTTGGGAAATTGCCATGGCAAAAAGGTGCATAAAGAAGACAGAGCAGAGGCGTAGTTAGCCAGTCACACGTGGCCGGGGGAAGGCCTCTTTGACGAGGTGACCTCTGAAACTGGACCCAGAGGGAAAGAGGCCTCAGCAGTCTGGGAACAGCGAAGTACATTCATGCCCAGCTCAAGGCTCAGCATGTGCAAAGGCCCAGAGCAGGAACAATCTTGGTGTTCCAAAGGAGCTGATAAAAGGCTTGTGTGTCTGGAGCAGAGTGGTGGGAAGGGCGGGCAAGAGGCGAGATCCAACGGGCAGCCACCATGGATAGAGGCTGGAGCGAATCTGCCCGCAAAGGAAGTCATGGAATCAATAAATGTTCGACGTAGAAACCGTGTCATTATAATGTGGACCCATTCACCTCTTCGGTCAGAGGGGCTGCCCCTCCTGCTTCACGAGAGAAAGCCGGGGAGGGACGGAATTAAGATGACACAAGTCAGGCCATGAATCAGACCATTTACATCCTTCGAAAACCCCAGTGAGGTTATTATTATTATGCCTGATTTTACATGAGGATAACCGAAGAGGTGAATTAACGCCATCAATTTCTCATAGATAATGATGTCGCACTCTTGTATGACTGCCTCTGGTTCAGAAAGTGTTTTCACTCTTGTCTGACCTTGATGGCAGCTCTGGGAGGGGGACAGAGCAGAGATGCTTGTCCTTGATTTACAGGGCATCAGGCGACCCGGCCAGGCTCCCATGACCAGCAAGGCCTCAGAGCCACAGCGCGAGCAAGCCTTCCTGACGACTGGTCCAGCGGCCGTGCCCCAGGCCAGGAGTCCGTGTTTGTCCTTAGCACCGGGTCTGGCTTCTCCATACAGATCTGTGAAATGGGTAACTGTCCTCGTTGCACACTTCCCATTGGTTACGAGGGAGCTGAAATCTACATGGGGGGTTCGAAGGTCCGCATTTCAAGCTCAGCCCCTGGTGTCACTTCTGCCCCGTCCTGGTTTTTCTTCTTTGTCTTCACTCATATTTTCATTGGTGCCATCCCCTTGTACTTCAGGTCCCGGCTGAGCCAACCTTAAATCTTTTCTAGAATCAGCTCGGAAAGCAACTTTCAGGCTTACACACGGTTTCCCTCACGATGATTGTTTTTAAGGCAGGGGGCCTTTTGGGAGGTCTGGTGGTCCAGGGATGGGAACTGGGTTTAGCTCAACTGGATAACTGTGTGCCAATCAACAGGAGAGTCCTGAGGTGTCCCATTCGGACAACAAAGCAACTCGGCAAAGCTACCCGACAACAGAGGACAGCTCGTAATGAGACACTCACAGAGAAGAGGCCTTGAGAATCCCCCAAATCCCTAAGCTCCCAACCAAATTAAATCATAATTGCATTATTATCTTTGAAGACATGTGACAGCGGGTCAGGGAACATCCCCAGCTACTCTCTTCCTTGCAAAGTACATTTCTGGCAGACGGCAGCCCCACAAAGATGTTTGAAGAGTTGGGTCTCTCCCGGACATCGTTTATTAATACAGGGTCAGGGCTGGGGGAAGGGCTCACACTGCCAAGTGTCCCCAAACAAATGACAAGCTCCAACCTGAGACAGGCAGCATGCCACGAGCCCATGAAATAATGAGCCTGCGCTGCTCCCAATGAGAGCGCCCACCACACGTCTCCAGGAGCGGCCACCGGCCAGCACAAGAAGAACAGCGTGTTCCGAAGATGAGCTCCTTGGAGACTAAAGTCTCTTTACGGGAAGCCGGGAAGGCGTTGTGAATAGAACAAAAAGGAGTCCAATGTCTCTGCTCGAGTCTTCTTTTGAAGGAAAATCTGGCATTTATTAGCCAGAGGGAGAAAATGTCAGAAAGATCTTTTATTTATTCATTCAATACATATTTACTGGGAGCTAATTCTTCGACACTGTCAGGGCTCCGTGCTCTGTGCTGAGATGCAGGAAGAAATACGACAGACATCACCCCCGGCTTCCAGGAGCCTGAAATCTAACAGGAAGCCTGACACTACACAGGGATTCCACCTGCAGTGCAAGGAAGTGCTGCACGGTGTAAGAAGACATATTGTGAGAAGGGATATACCTGGGGGCAGGGAAGGGTCTTACGACGAAGTGAATTTAAAAAACCGAGACGGGAAGAATACGCAGAGCTGGGCAGGGCTTGACGTAGGCAGGAGGGGTGGGACTGGGGAGAGTAGGAGAATCTTGCAAAGCAGAAGGAGGAGCAGGTTCAGAAGACGCTGAGATGGAGGGGGTGGTGAGAGATGGCCCTGGAGAGGAGGCAGGCACCGGCACGCTGGGTGTTCAAGACTTGGATAAAGATGCTGTTCCTTATCCTGAGGGTGATGGGAAGCCCTAAGGGTTTTGAGTGACAGAGGGGACTGTGTGTGTGTGTGTGTGTGTGTGTGTGTGTGTGTGTGTGTGTTAAACAGATGGAGTGAAGTGATGGTCATTTAGCAAAATGCATCAGCATGGGCTAGGTTTTGCTACATAACAAACACATCCCAAATCTCGATGTCTTATAACAATAAATGGGGTTCTTTTTTAACTTATATGTGTGCACACAGATCAGCTAGGGTTCTGTTTTCTGCACTCGCTTAGGACCCAGACTGACAGAAGCTGTATCTGACCTACTATATTTTCACTCCTTTCACTGTTGTCTGCCTCTCCCCTTAAAAACTGGCATATTTGCATGTTTAGTTCACTGCCTTCTCCCCAGTGCCTGGCACACAGTACACATTCTACTGTATCTGTTAAATAAATTCATCATGTTCACTTTGGTGGGTCACAGTCATTTGTTGACCCCTAGAAACAGCCAAGCTCCTCTCTTCGTACTCCTAGACTCCTCTTCTCCAGGTCTCTGTGAACCCCAACCACGGCTCATTTTTCCAGTCTCATCTTAGATCTCTCATCCACAGAAAAACTTTCTTGGACTACATTTGTGATGGCCAGTTTTATGTGTTAAGGGATATGAAGTGCCTAGATATTTGGTCAAATATTGCTCTGGGTGTGTCTGTGGGGGTGGTCTTGAATGAGATTAACAACTAAATCAGCAGACTGTCCTTCCTAATGTGGGTGGGCCTCGTCCAATCAGTTGAAAGTCCGTTTAGAACAAAAAGCTGACCTGCACCCAAGCAAGAGGGAACTCCTTCTGACGACTGCGTTGAACTGGGAAATCTGTCTCTCTTGCATTCAGACTCAAACTGGCACATCAGATCTTGGGTCTCAAGCCTGCTGGCTTTCAGACTGGAAGTAAAACCATTGACTCTCCTGATTTCTCAGGCCTTCTGACTCAGACTGGGACTATGTCATTGGCTCTTTCTCAGTCTCCATAATTGCTTGAACCAATTCTTTACAAGTCTCTGTATGTATCTACCAATCTGTATCTATCTACCTATCTATCTACCTACCTACCTACCTATCTATCTATCTATCTACCTACCT